>CM056049.1:488177191-488287191 GCA_029574335.1 Rana kukunoris | reverse complement strand
AAGGTAATCATCAAATGTTTGGACTCAAGTCTTGGACAATAGAAACCAATATTTATTTAAGCCATAAATTAAAGGCAGAAAAAGCTCCTCCTTGAAAGGGTTTTTCTGCAGGCGCTGCAATGTTGGGTTAGAACTGGTTTAATAGTCTGTGTTCATTAAAAGCTAGGCCAATTGAAAGACTCACCTGATTTGTCTGCTTGCTGTACTACTGAAATCAGCACTGAACTTGTGTATGAGCCTGTGAGCCCCATTCAGAATTTCAAAAACTGCATTTGATTTGTATACGTTTTTTTTTATAATGCTGTGTTATCATCTGAAATATGGTCTAATTATAAAGTAATGTAGACATATCGTAAAAAGGAGAATGTTTTGGTTGTGATGTCTGGGCACGATGTAATATTGTAAACCATTAATTTGCACCTTTAATTTGAAATGGTAAGGTTTGCCAGAATGTTAATATTTACAATTTAACACACCTAATGTCTTCTGCATGAAATCTAATTTTCCTTTTTCCATAACTGCTTTTCAGTGTCTTTGTTTTATGCAGCAAAACCTTCTCTGATGAATATCAGTTGGCATGCATGGACCTGGCTCAGCCATTTCTAATATCTCTGTTCTTTTTCTCACTGTGACAAGCTTATAAATGTAGTCGGGTGCTCGTCAGTCTCTTTGCTATAAAGCTGAAACACCTTTCTTTGTTGGTCCAGAATATGACATTTTACCCCAATCCTTCTGTAAAACGGCGCTAATCGTGTACCTCATTTTCCTACTCTCATCTGTTGTCTGCCTGTAAATTATTTATCTTCCCAGTACTCTGTTCTGCTGTATATTTTTAAAGTGATGTTTGCTAAATAACTTATCGTGAGGCTACAGCAATTCGCAAGCCTTTGCAGAAAGGCTGTCTAACAATTTCTGCTTTCTTTGCCTAATTGGGAGATCAGTAATGCTTTGCAAATGACTACATATAGGACCTCATGCACACTGGACGTTTTTGCAGCTGCTTTTAGGGGCGCCTGCCATTTTTTTTTCCTGCCTATGAACTCCCCCACATGTTGGCCTATGTGATTATGCACACATTGGGCCAGATTCAGGTAGAGTTAGGCTGGCGGATCAATGGATCCGCCAGCCTAACTGTCACTTTAAGCCGGCGTTTTTGTTTTTCTGTAACCAGAAAACAAGAAACGCCGGGTTGAAGTTTGATGCGATCGGCGCAATTGAATTTCGCCATCGCATCGTTACTTCAACTTAAAAATGGCGCCGGGGGCGTTCCCGCCGATTTACGCTCAAAAAATATGTTAATGAGCGTGAATCGGCAATTCACGGTCTTTTTCGGGCGCGACGCAGTGACTTTACGACGTTTCCGGAAGCGATACGCGGCGTATAGATAAAGCAGCCCCCTAGTGGAGTATCCTATGTTAAGTATAGGCGTCGGAAAAAAAAAATATCGTGTCGTTTGCGTAAAACTTTCATGAATGGGGATGTGACGTCATTGACGTTCACTGACAGAATTTGGAGCATGCGCACTGGGATGCATTGACACTCGACGCATGCGCAGTACGTTCGCCGCGGGATCGCGCTTAGTTTTAATAATACACGCCCCGTACCAGCCCAATTTGAATTCCGCCGGCTCATTTGCGATGCGCTGCCGCAACTTTAGGAGCAAGTGCTTCATGAATAACAGCACTTGCTCCTAAAATTTCGGCAGAGTAACGTAAATGAGAAGCGTTATTTCAGAGCAAAGATGCTCTCCCATCTACCTGAATCTGGCCCTTTGTCTTTTAGCAGCGTTTAATGGCAGGGGCTTTTCTAGGCAAAAAAAAAACCCATTGCCAGTGCATCCAGGGGCAGCAGAATTTAGGCAGAAAAAAGTGTTGGTGCTTCTAAACGCATCTAAGCATATGTTAATGTTAATTCATTTCAATGGGCAGAGTAAATTATTACCAATGGCCAATGGAATGAATTAACGCTCAAGAGCTTGACACCTGTAAATGGGCCTAAACGTTTGTAAAGGCCTTAGACATGTTTACAAGCATCAGGCAAATGTCATGTGTGCATAAGGCCTAAGACTGGTTGTCTCATAATTTATGCCTTTTATGTGTAGCAAATTTTCCTATGTAAAACTGGAATCCTGTAAGTGAACTGAATGTGCCTTAAAATGTTTTTAATGTAATAGTGATAACGTTCAAGCAGCTAGTGTAGCCTTTGTTCACCTATGTTTATTTTCAGATGTCCTTTGCATCCTTGTTCTAGAATTGACAACTTTTATAGTCGAGATACGCCTGCCCCCTCCTAGCACTAAAATAAGCCCACTTCCATTGTGTCGTTGATTGCCAGAATCTCAGCTGGCAGTATGAGGATTAAAGTACAGTACAGACCAAAAGTTTGGACACACCTTCTCATTCCAAGAGTTTTCTTTATTTTCAGGACTATGAAAACTGTAGATTCACACTGAAGGCATCAAAACTATGAATTAACACACGTGGAATTATATACATAACAAAAAAGTGTGAAACAACTGAAAATATGTCATATTCTAGGTTCTTCAAAGTAGCCACCTTTTGCTTTGATTACTGCTTTTGATGAGCTTTAAGAGGTAGTCACCTGAAATGGTCTTCCAACAGTCTTGAAGGAGTTCCCAGAGATGCTTAGCACTTGTTGGCCCTTTTGCCTTCACTCTGCGGTCCAGCTCACCCCAAACCATCTCAATTGGGTTCAGGTCCGGTGACTGTGGAGGCCAGGTCATCTGGCGGAACACCACATCACTCTCCTTCTTGGTCAAATAGCCCTTACACAGCCTGGAGGTGTGTTTGGGGTCATTGTCCTGTTGAAAAATAAATGATGGTCCAACTAAACGAAAATCGGATGGAATAGCATGCCACTGCAAGATGCTGTGGTAGCCATGCTGGTTCAGTATGCCTTCAATTTTGAATAAATCCCCAACAGTGTCACCAGCAAAGCACCCCCACACCATCACACCTCCTCCTCCATGCTTCACGGTGGGAACCAGGCATGTAGAGTCCATCCGTTCACCTTTTCTGCGTCGCACAAAGACACGGTGGTTGGAACCAAAGATCTCAAGTTTGGACTCATCACACCAAAGCACAGATTTACACTGGTCTAATGTCCATTCCTTGTGTTCTTTAGCCCAAACAAGTCTCTTCTGCTTGTTGCCTTTCTTCAGCAGTGGTTTCCTAGCAGATATTCTACCATGAAGGCCTGATTCACACAGTCTCCTCTTAACAGTTGTTCTAGAGATGTGTCTGCTGCAAAAGGTGGCTACTTTGAAGAACCTAGAATATGACATGCTGTATATTTTCAGTTGTTTCACACTTTTTTGTTATGTATATAATTCCACATGTGTTCATAGTTTTGATGCCTTCAGTGTTACTATGAAAATAAAGAAAACTCTTGGAATGAGAAGGTGTGTCCAAACTTTTGGTCTGTACTGTATATGTAAACCCTCAACTTGTAAAACAATCCGTCCTGTTTAAAATAGAAATGACAGGCAAAACAACCGATTTACATACCCTCTGTTCCTGCATAAGGAGCTCAAAGAGCAGATTGAGGTGAAACAGCAGCACACTGAGCTTCCAGTGAATGGCTAAAAGGGGGGGAGGGGGGGACATTTCAGGACAGGTCTGATCATTGTTGAAAAGTAGGCAGAGTTCTCAGCACAGCTTGTGAACATGGTGTGCTCTCGTGCCTAGTATAGTCAGTACACGGGACGTTGTTCAACCTCTCCTGAACGATTTAAATTGACAGCTAGAAACCAGCATCTAAAAACGGTAGTTTAGCCGCGTTTACATGCCGAGTTTAGCCGTGTTTGCATCTGGAAGCATTTGAAAAAAAAGGAAACATTTTCTTTGTTAAAATGAAAAACATCTGTAAACGAACCGCTGCAGCGTTTGGCACTTGAGATGCCTCTAAACACAGCTTCTGAACGCATTTTATTGGGCTCCATAGAGGTGAATAGAGGGGCCACTGATCGTGTCAAAGGGGTTTAAGGCTGCTTTCACACTGATGCGCTGTGGTTTACCCACACCATGGGTGTAGTGCACCTGTGACTTTCCAGCGGGCTAGCTGCACTTTGCCATAGACTTCTTTTATATCCTGCAGGTGTGGAGCACTGTCTGAAAGCGCAATAAACCAGCAGGTTAAAAACGGAGTGCATTTGGTATCACTCCGCACTCCACAGGAAGCATCAGCTTATGTGGCTCTGCTGCGCAGCCGCTTGCTTCCTCTACCGCCGGCTTCATTCAGAACACTGATGCTCTAAGGTTGGCGGGTTGGAAAATCGCGATCTGGGCTCCCAAAGGAGGAGATTGCGGGCCACATCAGAGGGCTCTGCGGTCCACATGTGGCCCCAGGGCAACTGGTTGGGCATTCCTGAATTACATGGTACAGCAGACACATATCAGGAATATTAAATGTTGACTTTACATATACTTTAAATGGCAGTGGGCATGCTTATTATTATGCAGGATTTATATAGCACTGACAGTTTACACAGCACTTTATAACTTGAGATATAGCTTTACCATGTATAGCTGACCTTAGGATTACCAGGCCTTCACGGGGTACAAAGGGGAGGGCAGTAAAAAAATATAGTTAAGCCACTTTACTATCCTTGACCTGCTAAAGGTACTAGGGTGTACACTTGCTTTGTGGGACACTGAAAACGACCCCCCTTGATGCGTTTGACAATAGGTACTGCCACTAAACACACAACATATTTACGTGAATATGTGATGCCATACAAGGCTTGCATTTCAATTGTTCAATTCTTGCCATCGGCGCAAAAGATTTATAAATTGCTTGAGCTGCATGGAAAATGATTGGCTAAACAGTGTGTGCATCCTATCAGATGAATTCACTGTTCAGGTATTCAGACAGCTGGTACCTGAATACAATACAATAGAATATTGGTATTGTACACATGTACAGATAACCTAATGCCCTCTTTACATGGCCAAACCAATTGGGTCCGAATGTCAGCTTTTTGGCGGACCTGATTGGACCATCCATTACCCTGGACATGTCTGTTGACACCCACTAACATCCAATCCTATGTGCTAAAAACAGACGGATGGGGATCTGGTTCCCATACGTCTAGTGCAGGGATATGCAATTAGCGGACCTCCAGCTGTTGCAGAACTACAAATCCCATGAGGCATAGCAAGACTCTGACAGCTATTGACATGACACCCAGAGGCAAAGGCATGATGGGACTTGTAGTTTTGCAACAGCTGGAGGTCCGCTAATTGCTTATCACTGGTCTAGTGGATCAGATGGGATGGACGTAGAATAAGGCTAGGACTCAGAAATTGGAATAGGGTCTATGGTCAGAAGGGGGGTCCCCAGAGGTCAATGGTCATGGGGCGTGGCTTACCGACCCCACCAAAGTGTACCACTTAGCCTAACTAAGTCGGTGAATGAACGAGTCGGGGAAAGCAAGAGCTGTGTCTGCTTTGCATAAGCAGGAATGAGAGGATGGATTTCCAGCTGAGCAGGCAGAGTCCGTCCCATGTGAAAGGGGCATTAGTTAGAAGACTGGAGAGAGTCATGATAAACGTTTTACTCTTCTTGTCTCTTTGCATTCATCATTGTGCTGATTTGTCTAGGCTTGGTCCCTTATATACAGTCAAAACAGTTTATGTCCAGCTTTTAGCTGTAAATTGTTATGACTTGTAATATTTCCTTTGAACGAGGTACAAGCATTATGATCGTGTTCAATTTAACTGAATAACTAGTTCGCTTTTAGGTCTGATAACTCAAACTTTTTCATTATAAAATAGTATAACGTTTCGTAAAAAAGAAAAACGATCGCTACTCCTTACCTGCCCAGGTGAGCAAACAATAAGGAGCGGCCTCAACCTTTGTGTCTCCACCAAACCACACCCTGATGCATTTCGACCCACCCACCATAGGGTACCACTTTTTAGTTGGGATCTGTTTTGTGGCGCTGTCATGCCAATTGTTGACAACAGGGCTGTGTGTGTTTCCCTTGAAGCCCATCTCCAGAAAAAAGCTTTTGAAAAATCAAATACTTCTGTCAAGTTTTTAATGCAGTTTGTGACACCATCGGCAAATATTCACTGGTGCCTACAACAGCAGCTAAAACAACTAGGTTGTAGGGGTTGTCTTACAGAACAGAACATACAGTAATAAAAAATAAACTGATAAAAGTTGTCCTCTGCTCTCCTCTGCTTTTACTGAAAAAAGTGTTTTTTATTGCAGTTTTTGGATACCTATTTGGGACACCAACTGAAAATGAAATAGGGGTTCAGTCACTTTTCCACCAGTAGCAAAACTAAAAAATTATATGTTTTGGATAGATTTGGGCATTAACAGCAAGTCGGGTCCTACCTTAATTTTTTTTAAAAGCCTGTCAAACCTGGAGACGAAAATATAGGGTCCGACTAAATACATTTGCCAACACTTAATTCTCTTGATCATATTTTATTTATGATTTTGTACAGATAAAAAAACTAAAACCAGCAAATCCTGGCCCAAAAGGTAAGCTTACTAAAGAAACAAAGACAGAAAAAAAAGCGAGTCCAAAAAAAAGCAATTACTCATAAGAGAACTTGGAGCAGGGGTGCTGAACATTTTGAAGAGCGATTTGGTAACCAGTTGAGGGACACAATGTAATGTAAACGAGCCCTTACTGTCCTGAGCCCCCTTTTAAAAACCCTTTTAGACGGGGTGGAATCCGCTTGCTCAGCGGAAGATCTGTCCACTGCTGAGCAGAGCGGTCAGATGACATGTCCTGGTCTGCTCCGCATATGCAAAGCGAACATGGACACAGCCCACTTTGATCCTCCCAATTTTTTTTAGCAAATTCATGGATTGGAGGTAGGCGGGTGTAAACTAGCACAAATCTGTATATACCCGCAGCTCCATAAAGATGAATGAAGGGTCCACCTGAAAAACACAGGTGGACCCAGTAAGAACGATCGCGTGAAAGGGGCCTAATGCCTCATACCGTGACCAGTTTTCCTGTCGGGAAAACTGCCATGACAGCTTTTGGGCATAAAAACTTGGCCGTGTGTATGCTCCATGGCAGTTTCCCCGATAGGAAAACCGCTGGGAATCGTGGCAGGAAAAATTAGATTCCCGGCTGTCTTTTTCCCGGCAGTTACCCTATGGGAAACACTGCGGTGGAGCATAAACCGACAGGAAAACCTCTGGTGTGTACACAGGGATAGTGACCGAGCAGGTTCTTGGTTTTCTCCCCGGGATTCCCGGCAGACTTTTTACCGCCAGGAATCCTGATCGTGTGTATGGGGCATCAAGCTGCTTTCACACTGATGTGCTGCTCTTTAGCTGCGTCGCTAACTGCACTTTACCATAGACTTTTATTCTATCTTGTAGGTGTGATGCACTTTCTGAAAGCACACTAAAACTTCTAATTCAGGATATAATGGAGGTCTATGGCTCAGTTCAGGTAACACGCAGGTGCATTGCACTGCACTTGCAGATCAGTGTGAAAGCAGCCTAATAACCATTGCAGAAGTCTGATGTAGTATAAATGCTAGTTTACACCAGATTCAGTTCCGTGTGCTTTTTGTGTGCACAAAATCCACGCACAGTGTTTTCTATGTATTCCAATGGCTCTAGTTGGCTCTAGTTCACACCATGCAGTCAGTTTCTGGTCAGTTTCTGCACCGGAAACTGACTGCATGGTGTGAACTAGAGCCATTGGAATACATGGAAAACACTGTGCATGCATTTTCAGTGCAGAAAAAATGTGCACAGAACTGTGTCTGATGTGAACTGGCCTTTAGGCCTGTTGCTAAACTGTGATATTTTTTTTTTTAAGGCCGGAATCACACTTGTGCAGTGCGAATTTCAGCTCTCTTCTTTTCAGAGAGATTACAGAAGTGTTCAGCAGATCCACTGCGTTTTAGCTGCAAATTTGGAGACCTGGGAGAAGTTACAGGGGAGAAGAGAGTGGGGGAGAAGTGTATTGGGCTGAATGAGAGAAATTCCTGAAGAGAAATGAACACATCTGCGAATCAGCTGCGTACCCATAGAAGATAATGGACCTGAATTCGCACCTGTGACGCACCGCAAGGCATAAAATACGCACACGTTTTTTCTGCAATGCGAATGCATCGCACATATGTGAACCAGCCTCATTGAAAACAATGTATTTAGAAATGTTCTGCGTATTGGATGCGGTTTAAGCCGCAACCAATTCGCATAGGTGTGAACCCGGCCTAATACAAAACTGACCTTTTTTAATCCTTCACTTTCTGATCTGTAGGAATCTTTTTTCTTCATGCATAGAAAGTGCAAACTCCAAAATGTTTCTTGTATGTGAACCAGACGACCGTTTGCCTGATTCTGTGTAGCAGCCTTTATAGGTGACCTCACCGAGCACTAAGAGGAGTACAGGGGGGGGGGGGGAGTATGGGCCAGACTTGCATAATAAAGTGCCCTGTGTTTTTATCCTCTGAGTGTTTAGGAAATTAGCAGAACATGAGATACTTGGAGCTGCCTTTATATGGTCAAGGGTGACAGTGAACCACATTGGAAGGAGTACCACAGGTTTGCTTTTTATATATCCGATTTAAATATTTGTCAAAGTACATGGAAAACAATAGTTTTATAGCTAAAGTCTATTTTTTACACTGTGTTAAATATACAATTAAAATTCAAAACTATCATTAGAACTAACACTTTAAAGGAAACCTATGCTGGAAGAAATGTGTAGGCTGTCCTTACTGCCCCCTTTAAATTCTAAGTGCCTGGCAGTCATGCCTGATCCTTTAACTTCAAAGCGTTTTTAGTTGTGGACCCGAAACATGCAGATGATGATGTCAGAACAAGCGTCCGTGAGCAGGGAAGTCCTAAAAGCTTAACACTAACGCACAGAAAAATACATATACAGGTTTTACCTTCCAAATGATTTTTAATTCTATCTTCCCAGAGATGTACACCGCGATGCCACACAGCAGCTTATTTATTGAAGTTAATTAATGCTTACAGGTCTCCTCCCTGCCCCAGCCCATGACTGGGCAGTTAAGGAGAAGCAGCACACTGATGAGCTCACCTTTCTCTCTCTCACTCTGCTCTCTTCTTCAGCATGTTCCTTGTTAGCACTTGAACTGAGTTGCTCCTTGTGCTGCTTCTTACACTCCCAGTCTGAGCTTTGCTGCACAGAGGCTGATATTAAGTCAAATTCAGGTACCAATAAGAAGTCAGATTTAGGGGCTTGCAATTAAAAATAAAGGGTGTATTCATGAATGCAGAGCTGAAATAATGTGTCTTTTTTTATATTTTCCTGGAACTCTGCTTTAAATCCACTTGACTGGCGGGGAGCAAGTATTATGAGAAGTCTCTGCCATATTTCTCTCTGCACAGATTGACGTGGATACGATGACACATTAGTAAATCGCATAGAAGAGGAGAGGTTTTTTCACCCCCTGTATTTTAAGTTGTTTTTGTTTTTATTATTAGCTTTCTGTCTTCATCCTAAATGAAATTCACATTTGCCCCTGGAATACTTTATTGTATAATATCAATTGAGGGTTCTGCTAATGGATGCTTTCTATTTTAATGTGCCTTTTTGTTTGTTTCCAGATGAGGGCAGGCACGCGGTTGACCAAGCGGGTGGTGCAAAAATTGTAGTTGACCATTTGCGGTCAATGTGCACTTTAACAGATCCAGCAAATGAGAAGCTCATGACTGTCTTTTGTGGCATGCTGATGAACTATAGCAATGAGAATGGTAAACTAACCGCTTTATCCAGATCCATACACTATAAAGACAGCTCAGCCTACAAGCTGAGCATAGAGCATACCTTCACTTCTCAATTTAGCCTTTCACTCTACTGCCAAGCTTTTTACTCTGACTATGAACGACTTTCTGAGCACAATTAGAGGTCACTTTCACACACGCTGGTGAATTGGGTGTTGAAGGGGAAAAAAGCAGTAGAATTGATTTTTCCAAACCTGTTTTGATATTTCCTTTGAAATCATAAAATCTGGTGTCAGAATGTCTGCAAGAAAGCTGAAGTGTTAAATGCAAAATAAATTCCCTCCTATACTATGATTTCCATTTTGACTTTGAGCGCTGTTCAGCCAGATGGATGTGCGTTGAATCTCGGAAACAATCTGTTCCATGTCCTGCTGTTCTGTGGGGAATTCTATGCAGTTAGTCTGGTACATGTATTTATGTGCTGACCCAGTAACATGCCACATTCTTCTCTCCTGTAGGTGGAGCAAGCGTGCCTCTGTATTTCCATTTTATTTGCCCCTACTTGCCTCCGGTCCAGTTTTAATGATTTGTTTTAGCAAAAACAATACTTTACATTTTAATGTCATTTATTTCCAGTCGACCTTTATTTCATATCAAGTATGTTTTTTTTTTTTTTTTTTTTTTCTTTTTTAGTACAGCACTGGCATTTAAATTTTGTGAAAGGGCCATTAGAAGAAGGCATTAGAGGGTATGTGTGAGGATGATAGAATGAGCATAACCTCTTGTGCTGGCTGTGTACTGAGGTAGTGACATTAGTACAGTCTCCAAAGTGACTGAAGACTGTTGATGATAGCACCCACTGTATAGATTAACTGCAGCCCACTTGGCGGTCATATAATTGTGGAGTCTCTCTCTTTATGGGGCAGAGGTACTTTTATGACCATGTGGGTACTCCCAGCAATCCTCTAAATGATTTAAAGCGATCCTAAATATTTAGTTTAGTTCCGCTTTGAAGTAGAGCTGTAGCCAGGCTATTGACATAAAAATAATCTATTTCTAAAGTGTTACTAAACCAACAACAGTAAAATTAGTCTGTATATGGCGAAAAGCATGCTTTTTATACTCAAAGTGGGGGTAATCCTCTGCATTGTGTAAAAAAAGGCTGTTTTTTTTTTCCTGTCTTCTCGGATCCTCCCCTTCTTTTACTGTCCCCAATCATCTCCGAACAGTACAGAGCCTTGGATGCTCAGTTTGGTGTGTATTGCTAGAGCTTTTTTTTTTCAGAGGTTGCATGTGATCAGCACAGAGACAATTAGCACTGTTCAGACAGAGGGTCAAGGATCATGCAGCCTCCTTGGACAGTCGGGAGAATGAAAACTCTTCCTACAAGCTTTAACCAGTGCTCAGCCAGACTGCTATATAATACTGATGAGAAAAAGTATTTAGTAGTTTATATTTACTAAAAAACGATTGCATTTTCATGTTCTGTGTGCTGTGGGAGACCAGATATAGTGAATTCAGGGTCCTTTAACAAACCAAACATACATTTTAGAAGAAGCCCTTTTTGACTATTGTCGCTGCTGACAATGTGGGGACCTACTCATTCTTAAAGTGGATGTAAACCCCCCCAAAAAAAAAAAAAATGTTTTTGATGTCACAATGTAGAGTATAATATTTCCTATCATCTGTGCCCAGTCTTGCCACACAGAGTTAATCCAGCTCTGAGCAATCCTCTTTTATGTTCAGTGAAAATGAACAGCCTTCCAGATAAAACCCTGCCTAGATAAAGTCAGTTTTCTCTCTTCTATTTGCATATCTAGCTAGGACATGTTTATCATATGTTATGTTTTGTTTATCATAACATGAGGTGATATAACATCTTAACACATCCTGGTAATATACAATGAACTTTGGATCACCTCTTGTTATGATAAACATGTCCAAGCTAGATTTGTAAATAACCTGTCACTGAAAGCAATAACCGAGAAACGGACTTTATAATTTGGCAATTTTTATCTGGAATTCTGTTATTTGCACTGAACTTTAAAAGAGGATTACTCAGCGCTGGATTAACTCTGTGTGGCAAGACTGGGCTCAGATGATAGGAAATCTTATACTCTACATTGTGACATAAACAAAACATTTTTTTGGGGTTTACATCCACTTTAAGGTTTTTAGCAAAGATACTTCCACTTGTTCTCAGGTTTTACTTGTAAATCTACTGTCTTCCTCTTTCTTCACTTTTTGGAAAGTGCACATCGTGTTAAAAATGTGCGAGTCCTGCTGTCTGTCAATAGAGGCTTTCCGTGGGGGCACTCGCTTAAGAGAATGGGTCTGGAGCGCCGACGGGGGAAGAGGATCAGGCTGCTCTGTGCAAAAACATTGCACAGAGCAGGTAGGTATAGCCATGTTTTTTATGTTATTTAAAAAAAAAAACTTGGTTTAAAATCACCATTTTTATTATTATTTCCAGCAACCCTATGTACCAATATACCATTAATGTACCTCTGTTACAGAAAAAAGCTTTCTATGATTTTTACAACAAGGCCTTACCTCAGCCCTGATGTGTTTCATAGAAAAGTTCATGACGTCCTGGTATGTAGATTTGGGACATTAAAACTGTTAAGACACATGAAAAGGGTGAACTTGACCTTTAACTTGTGCAAGATACTGAGGTTTTTTTTTTTTTTTTTTTTTTACTGAAGATGATTGTTTGTTTAAAGCAGTATACTGTACCATGCAAATTCAGCTTCTCCCCAGCAACATGTGCTCACCTTTCCTTTGCTTCCCTATCACTCTGTACAGCTGCAGGGAGCAAAGGAAACACCCAGTACTGGAGCATGTGACCCATCCCACTTCCTGTCATCTGACAGTGCTGCTAATTGGTGATTGGCTCATTTCTGGTACATAGGGGAGAAAGTCTTCAGCCCCCCCCAAAAGCTCCACCTACACCTCCTCTTTTCTTTTTAGCTCCTGAGGGTTGAACAGAGCCCCAGGGAAAGAAGAAAAGGTAAGTATGTGGTTCTGGGAGAGAGGGAAATGCAGCGAAATTTAAAGTACACATATGTGAAAATAAACAAATTTTCACCCGATGATCATGTAATATTACAAATGCGTAAAAATTTATTATATATAGATCATTATTCCTCTGCCTAGACTAGAGTATTCCTTTCAGATGATAAAGGACATTTTAGATCAATAGATCCTTGCGATAATGTGTTTGTGTATATAGCTTGGGTTCAGTAGTGAATTGCCACCTTTGCATCCCCCAGCTGGAATTAAGTTACCGGTAACTTCATATAGTGCTGAATTTTCAAAGTGGTGTGGTAAATCGCATACACTGAATATTTTAGATTTGTGTTGCTTTTACGTTATTTCTGTCCTCAAACACTATAACTAGTTACCATGTAGGTCAAATGGGATTCTAGTTGCTAGTTTATTCAAATGTTGCAAGCTTGTAGAGCTTTTCATAGCTGTCCCCAAGTGGCTGCCTTCTCATTTTATGACATTATTGCCACTTCAGTGCTAATGTGACCATACATGGTGGAGCCCGAGATGTGGAAGCTGTGGCATAACATTTGTCATCTTCTGTCCTTGTTAGAATAAGATTCACTATTTCTGTGCTTTGAGAGCTGTTGTAATAAGTAGTTCTGCTTCTTTTTCAGGATGATCACTTATGTGATGTGACATTCTTTTTTTTTTTTTTTTTTTAGCTGCTATAACATTCTATTTTTGCATCCTTATTGTTTTTATTTCAGCATCTTAAAGGCACCCACACATGTTGACTCAATTGTATCAGGTGTAGAGGAATATGTAATGAGGATACGGCTTTGTTACTTCCATGCTTAGGACTTATTCCTACCTCTCTGCTTTTCATTATATTTGTATATGCTAGCTGGTCACATCACATTTATACTGGCTTCAAATCTCTCTTCCCCTGGTGATGTCTCACACGTTGTCGCTAGACTATGGGGTTGATTTACTAAAACTGAGAGTTTAAAATCTGGTGCAGCTCTGCATAGAACCCAATCGGCTTTCAGGTTGTTTTTTTTGTCATTGAACAAGCTGAAATTAGAAGCTGATTAGTTACTATGCACAGCTGCAGCAGCTGATTTTACAATCTCCAGTTTTAGTAAATCAACCTCCTGTGTCTCCAAGGTATTGTGTTACAGGCATCACATGGTAGAGTTTTTGGTGGAAATAAATGGCCAACATTTCACTATGTCAGGAATAATAGAGTTTTATACAGAATAGTTTTGCTTCAGTTGCCTACAGATATAACAATGGCTTGGATTTGTTAATCATCACATGGCTATGGGTAGACACTTAAGCTGGCCATAGATCCAAATTTGGATGGTTCAGCATGGAGTGGCCCGAATTTCAATCCATGTGTGGCCTGCAGCTTAACAGAAGTTGGTCTACTGACGACTTCTGTCCAGCCGCCCTGTCAGAAATTCCCTGGCTCCAGGAGGTGTCTGTCTGCACTAGAGGTCGACAGATATATCGGTCGACTGATATTTGGCCGTTTTTAAAAAATCGGCATCGGCTGATTATTGTAAAAAAATCGGCCGATTTTCGGCTGCCACACTAACCCCGCTCCATCTACAGCAGCACGAGAAATTAATCCTTCAGCCGCACTGCTGATAGCCTGTGCGCCGGCCCCTAGCACCGCACAACACATCCCCCACCCACGGCCAGCAACATCCAGCCACCCTCTCCACAACACATCACCCGCCAACGGCCAGCACCATCCATCTCTCTACCTCCACAACACATCCCCCACCTACGGCCAGCAACGTCCAGCCACCCCCCTCCACAACGCATCCCCCACCCACGGCCAGCACCATCCATCTATCCCCCTCCACAACTCATCCATCCCCCTCCACAACGCATCGCCCAGCACCATCCATCTATCCCCCTCCACAACGCATCCCCCACCCACGCCCAGCACCAATTATCCACCCCCCTCTACAATGCATCCCAATCCAAAATATCGGCCTCTAGAATCGGCATCATATATCGGCTATCGGCCGCCCCAATTTATCGGCCGGAGAAAAACCCATATCGGTCGACCTCTAGTCTGCATCCCCTACTCTCCACTACCATAACCACTGGACTTCTAGAAGATTTACCCCGCTTCATGACCAGAGCATTTTTTTTGCGATACGGCAATGTGTTACTTTAACTGACAATTGTGCGGTTATGCAACATTGTACATGAATACAATTTGTCATTTTTTCACCACAAATAAGCTTTCTTTTGGTGGTATTTGATCACCACTGGGTTTTTTATTTTTTGCGCTATAAACAAAAAAGACCGCAATTTTTTTGGGGGAAAAAACATATTTTTTACTTTCTGCTAATAAAGATAACCAATAAAAAAAAAATGCTAAAATGTTGTAGCGTCTAGAAGCTATGGGATAGAAATATAATATATTGGCATGGGTGCCATATGAAGAGGGCGCTGATGAGTGGCTGGACAGCAAGGCACTTATCAGGGTCTGAGGGTCTCTTCTTCCCTCCTCCCGAGCATAGGCAGGATCTCCTTTTCAGCACCTTTGCTAATGGACAATGGGAGCACTATCCATGCTGCGTTCAGCCACAGCCCTTCCCTGTTCTCCCATTCCATCTGGTCGGATTGGCAGCGCACAAAGGAGGAACATCAGTTTCTCCCTCTCCTCTGTAAAAATTGAGGCCTTAAGTGATGAAGATTTAATCACTTCCTGTATTGGTTCTACATTTACCTGGTCTTGGAGGGCAGAGGAGGGATCAGGGGTCTAATAAACCCCATATTTCTCCATAAAGAGGATATGTCACTACCCAAGGTATCACAAGGGATGATAAATATCACTAGTTTTGTTAGCTGTTTTTTTGTTAAGGTTATCTGAAAGATGGGTTTCAAATGTTTCGACAGGGGCACAGTTTCAGTGCTTGCCATGGGCGCTATTTTCTCTAGATACGCCTCTGTATACATACACACACACATTGATTTTTTTTTTTTTTTATATATACTGTTAATGAAGGTAATCAACGACTTATAGCAGAACTGCGATATTGCAGCGGACAATCTGACACTTGTAGGAACCAGTGACACTAATATAGTGATCAGTGCTAAAAATATACACTGTCACTGTACTAATGACATTGGCTGGGAAGGGGTTAAATATCTAGGGCGAGAAAAGGGTTAAATGTGTGCCTAACCAGTGTTTCTGTGTTTTACTATGTGGTGCTTTTACTAATGGAAGTACTGGATTTTTTACCCTGCTTTGCAGGGAAACCAAATCCACATTCCCAACTGACAGGATAGAACTTTTCCTTGTTTACATAGACAGAGCTCTGTTCTGTCTTTCTCTGTGTCGATCAGTAGGTGTTGGTGGTCATCCAATGGCTGGCACCCGCTGATCGGCTTATGCTGTGTCTCGTGACAGCACAAGAGACGCGCTCTCTACCTGGAAGTGCCACATTATGTACTGGGTACGTGATCTGGCACAGGAGAGCCACTTTGCCCCCGTATAACCAAGTAATGCGGCCGGTAAGTGGTTAACAAGTATACTTCGCTGGCATAAACATGCCTGTTTTGACCAAAGTTTTAGCTTAATTCATTTCCCAATGGTCAAGTTGAACCTTTTTGTGTTTTTACCATTCTCCATTGTCTTTAACATCTTTATGCTTTCACAGAAACCGAAAGTCCTAGAAAATGAAGATGGGTTTATTACTTAATATTGGTACACTTTCTGTATTCAGACTTTTTCAGTAAGGCAATTAAAAGTGCAGGAATGATTTGCGTTGGCTAATAATGACTAGCTCTTAATGTAGAGGTTATACACTTGGAAGTAGAATGAAATCCCACTGGATTGCCATTGGAACAGGTGTCCCCATTGGGAGATTTTTCTTCTAATCCTGTTTTGATGACAGCTGTCAAATTTCCCTCACTTTTTGTGCCAGTGGTCCCCAATTTAGAAAATTAGACTGAATTTTCAAAAGGGAAACAACCATTGGACGATTTTACGATTTTTAATGTTTACTGACTGCTGGTCTTCTACAATCAGTCACTGCATCTGTCTGAAGGGGATCCTGCAATTGCTTAAAGTGGAATTGAGAGGTGTGAACCCAGAGACTTCACCACACAGAATTATCAAGGTCTACTTTTCAGTAGAGTGGAATGTACTTCTTGCAGCTGTTTGAATTGCATGTTCTACAATATTGGGAAAGAAAATATTCTGAATTTTTTTTTAAAACCTTGTACCTGGAATTGTAACATTCTGGTAAATTTTATGAATATGAGCTTCCTTCCCCTTTTATTTTTTATTTTTTGTGCGTTTTTTAAAAATTCCTAATGTTATTTTTTTCTCAGGAACAGCATCAACTGGATATTTGAATTGCAGGCCCCTATTAAGCTTGCATGCTAAAAATGTGTTAACATGCTATTTACTTCCTTGGTATTCACAGGTTTTATCAACGCTGTATTTTTAAATGTGTAATTTCCATCATTTTTTTTTAAACTTGTACTGGTAAAAGTGTGCTTTCTGTATACCCATATTGTATTGGGCATGGAGTAGAGTGAAAACATATTTGTGATGCTGGTTATGGGGCTCACTGAACCCTGATGGGAACAAAAGTTTTCTTTTCCTTAGAATTCACTACTGGTTTTTAGCACCAGTATATGTTAATGGTTCACTCACTTTGGCTGGCCATACACAAAGCACTTTTCCTACAACCAAGGTTTGCAGGGGGAGGGTAGGGAAAACTGTCCCCACTGGGAGAAGACTGTGATCGCGAAAGAATCATGCAGGCTAGTTGTACCCAAGTTGATTGATTAACTTGGCACATTCGGCCTGCTCATTAACGGTTCAAATTACGGCCGTGTATAGCGGGCCTTAGGATCCTTTCACACGTACGGACCGTTCGTCCGTTTTTTACAAGTCCGTTTACGGACTTGTAATGCATCCCTATGGGATCGCGTCCGTTAGCGGATGATGCTAACGTCCGCAAAGATCCGTATTAATCCGATTCCCCATAAGGGAGAGCGGAGGAAAGACAGGTCGGTCTCTGCACAGTGTGCGGGGACCGTCCTGTCCGCCGACAGCTCAGCGGGGATTTACGGACGATCCCCGATGAGCCGACGGACACACACGGGGCGGATCAAAAACAGTCCACTCCGTGTGAAAGGACCCTTTGACATTTCTTGATTTTCAAAGAGAACTGTTGGGCCTAAGAGTGTGTCCACTGGCAAGACTGCCCATCCTCAGGCAGGTTTACTTTACTAATATAAATACCCAGCTATGTTAATTACAACTGCTAAAGTTGCAAATTTTTTTTATAGGTTATTGCTTAAGGGCTCTTTCACCGTTCGTCCCTTTTTTACGGATGAAAAACGGACCGCAATGCATTCCTATGGGATAGCGGACGTTAGAGGATGAGCATCCGCTAACGTCCGTTTACATCCGTCTCCGTTAAGCTCCGTTTTTTTGAACGGAAGAAAACCCTATTTTTCTTCCGTCAAAAAAACGGAACGGACGAAAAACGGATGTTAGCGGACGATCCGTTTAACATCCGTTTTTCATCAAAAAATGTAATAGAACTTTTTTTTTAACAAAAAAAAAAAACGGATGAAAAAAAGGATCAACTGATGAAAAAAAAACTGACCTAAATAACGGTCCGCACATGTGAAAGGACCCTAAAGCCATACGTATCCACATATGAATCAGGGCAAAGAATGCATGGTGCTTTTGTTTTAACTGTTAGAAAATCGTAATATTTATGTCTTATAGTTTGAAATGGTGGGCTACAGATTTTTGTATGCAGTGCAGTTTCACTCCAGGCTCTGGCAAAAAAATTAAGTCAGCAGCTACAAATACTATAGCTGCTGACTTTTAATATTACTTACCTGTCCTGGGATCCAGCGGTGTCCTCACCTGATTCCGATTCTTCAATCGGCTTCGAGTGCAGGCGCCGGCATCTGAAGTAAGGGAAACAGGAAGTGCACCTTGTGACTGGTCCTGTAGTCTTCTGGGACCTGTGATGTGTCCTAGAAGACTGTGGGGGGGGGAGGGAAGAGGGAGGTCAAAACTAGGTACCTGCTCCAACGGGTCAAACCTAAATACTTTCAATTTGTATGCAATCAGGCAGGCCTTTGCACTATATAGTTGAAAGTAAATCTAAAGAAAATTGTATGGTGTATGGGCAGCTTTATTGTAAGTTATTTCTTATTCTTTATTCCTATTTCAAAGGCTTCTGTACCGCTTTTAATGACACCTTTTTACGAAATAAATGTAGCTACAAAGTTTAGACTTGTTAAATGTAACAAAAATGTATAGGTTTTCTGGGAAGAGGGGCTTTGACTACCCTGGGGGCTGTAGTATCCATCAGATGGATGCTACAACCCACTCTTTTACTGATGTGGCACACTGCTTCACTGAGCACTTTTATATACCAAGCCATTAGGTTCGATACTAATATTGTCCACAAAGAGCTCAGACATGCTCCCTTTTCAAGCTTTTGTGTAGCTATAATTTGGGTCACCAGCAGCATCTGAGTATGTATTTCATCGGACTGCTGCTCAACTGAAGTTTAGGAAACACTTAAATGTACATAGTTGTATAAAAAGTTTATGCGTTTTTCTATGAATGTATAACTTGTAAATATTTCATTCTATCTCTAGCAGTACCAAGTATTGCACCTTCTTGCATGATAAAGCTGCATTTAATGATGCTGAAATCTAGTTCTGGAATTAATATGTTGGCTTCTTTGTGCTTCCAGATTCTCTGCAAGCTCAGCTCATAAATATGGGAGTGATTCCCACACTGGTGAAGCTGCTTGGCGTTCACTCTCAGAACACTGCTTTGACAGAGATGTGCCTTGTTGCGTTTGGCAACTTAGCAGAACTTGGTAAGTATGCTGAGAAGGTATTTTTTATACGTATATATTTTATTTTGGAAGTTTTTTTCCTCAAAGGACAGGCTGAATAATAAATTAAATGTACACTGACAATCTTGCCTAAATAGATAAACAAAAGTAGTAGGGCTAAACTAATTGCCTCCATTGCTGTCTGACCACAAATTTAAAACTTGGTCACGATGGGTTTGATTTACTAAATCTGGATAGTCTAAAATCTGGTGCAGCAGTACATGGTAGCCAATCAGCTTCTATCTTCAGCTTGTTCAATAAAAAGAGAAGGATGTTTTTTTTTTTTCCCTTGTCCTACTTACCTCAGTGGATGGAGCATCAGACTGATACTGCATCTGTCCCCCGGCGTCTCTGCACTGAGAACCGAGCCACGGAACACCGCCAATGGCACGGTTCTCACTCCTCCTGACTGTCAGTCAGCATGGCTCCTGCTCTACTTCTCAGCGCTCATTTGAGCGCTGAGCAGTGGAGAGGTGGGGAGCGGCCGTCTCAGCGGCTCGCTCAGACGATGAGACTTCCATCAGTCAGGGCAGCTGACGGATCCCGACTGATGGCAGTCACGTCGGCGGAGAGTGGTCTTCAGACCGATCTCCGCTGAAAACGGGTCACAGGAGTGCAAAACGAATTGCACTCCTGTGACCCAGAGGAGAAGCCCAGCCTAAAAGGCTCAGGCTGGACTTCTCCTTTTAAGCTTTTACAAAGTGCACTTGATTTCACACTCCCTAGTTTTAGTAAATTAACCTCACCGTGTTCAAATCTAGTTTACAACTGATACCTAATATCTGCCTGCAAAGTATAGACAGGGTTAATTATGGCAAACACAGCTGCCCAGCCCTCTCCTAAACAAAGAACTAGTAGAATTTTAAGTTGCTGAAGGTTTCAAAACCTAACCTCTAAAGAGGGGTGTTATTCCAAGTTGGCTATAAAAGTGGAAATACACGCAAGAGACCTGTTTTACATGCAAATAAGATATATTTTTGTCCATTTTTGCAATATCTACAATCCCATAACACAGCACAGCCAACTTTATACAGTGTACTTACACTGGTGTAATACAGAACTGTGTATTTTGTACCTTTCTCGAGTTTTATCTTTAAAATTTCAGTACTTATTTTTCAATCAGTTCTCGGGTGCTGCTGCTGCCAGTCCTTATAAGGGAAACTGTCAATAAAGCTTTGTGGCTTCACAGTGGGTTTCCTACTGCTAATGCGCGCTGTGCTGTGTGAATGGCTTGGCAGCAGGGGGGGCTGAACTTCTGGGGACCTCGTCGTGGCGACGGCTACCTGTCAAAAACAGGTACCCGCTCCCCCCCCCCCCCCCAAAGGTGCCAAATGTGTCAGCGGAAGGGGGGTTAAAGCAAACAAGCAGAGCTTCCCCTTTTGGGTGGAGCTCCGCTTTTAAATGGATGGATGCATTTTTTTTTTTCTTTTTAGAATCTGCTGCATCACACCAAAAACGAACAATGCCCTTTTATTTCATATTGGTAGTTCATCGTTTTTATTTCTGACATTTGAGCTTTATTGTATGTTAAAGTGATTTTCCTTGCTTTCATGGTTATAATGGTTGTTTTAGAATGTTAACATCACATTTCCGTTTTCGGCTTAGTTGTCCAGAGGGAAAAGTTTACATTCTATTTATAGAAGAGAATTATGAAATGAACTCCCAAAAGACTTGATTATAAATCAGCGTATAGTCAGACTGATTTTTGCTTTGTTTTTATTGTGTTGTATACTATTAGAGTCCAGTAAAGAACAGTTTGCTTCAACAAATGTTGCAGAAGAACTTGTAAAGCTTTTTAAAAAGCAAACAGAGCATGAAAAGAAAGAGATGATTTTTGAAGTTTTGGCTCCTCTTGCAGAAAATGGTAAGAAAAATTATTTGCTTATATAATATTTAATTACAACATATACACTCAGTGGCCAGAAAAACGGCAATGTTCTTATGTTGATTTGGACCACCCCAGTAGCAGCTGTTACATATCATGTCAGTGACGTCACAAAGTTGTGTAGAGACACACAGTGGGGAAAATAATGATTTGATCCCCTGCAGATTGTGTAAGTTTGCTCACTTGCCCACAAAGAAACAAAGGATCTATAATTGTTATCATAGGTGTATTTTGACATGATAACATTTTTTATAAATTTGCGTTTCAGTTCAGTGAGTAAAATAAGTATTTGATCCCCAAGCAAACCATGACTTGGTACTTGGTGAAGAAACCCTTGTAGGCAAGCCCAGAGGTAAGACGTTTCTTGTTTTTGGTTACCAGGTTTGCACACATTTTGGGAGGGATTTTGAGCCACTCTTTTTTACAGAGTCCTTAAGGTATCTTGGCTGTTGCTTGGCAACTCGAAGTTTCAGCTCCTTCCATAAATGTTCTATAGGATTAAGGTCAGGAGACTGGCTAGGCCACTCCATGACCTTAATGTGCTTCTTCGTGAGCCACTCCTTTTGTTGTATGTTTTGTGTCATTGTCATGCTGGAAGACCCTTCCATGACCCATCTTCATTGCTCTGGCTGATGGAAAAAGGTTCTCATCCAAGCTTTTACAATACTTGGCCGTTCATTGGCCCCTCAATGTGGCAAAGTTGGCCTGTACCTTTAGTAGAGAAACAGCCCAAAGCATAATAGTTCCACCTCTGTGCTTGACTGTAGGGATGGTGTTCTTTGGGTCATAGTCGGCATTTTTCTTCCTCCAAAACCAATGAGTCGAGTTAAAGGAGAAGTCCAGCCTGAAAAGAGTCACAGGAGTGCAATTAGTTTTGCTCTCCTGTGACCCGTTTTCAGCGGAGATCGACGTCTGAAGTCCGATCTCTTCTGATGTCAGTGCCATCAGTCGAGGCAGCACATCATCACGAGTCGGGATCCGCCAGCTGCCTTGATTCATGGCAGTCATGATTTATGGCAGTCTCAGCAAGCCGCTGAGATGGCCGCTCGCCGCCCCTCCACAGCTCAGTGCTCCAATGAATGTGGGAAGTAGCGCAGAAGCGATGCTGATTGACCGTCGGCATCGCTCTGCTCGGGGAGGAGTGAGAACTGAGCCATTGGCAATGTTCAGTGGCTCGGTTCTCAGTGCAGAGACGTCAGGGGACAGATGCAGCATCACTCTGATGCTGCATCCACCTATGTAAGTATAATTGGCAAAAAAATAAACATACTTCTCTTTTAATGCCAAAGAGCTCAATTTTGGTCTCATCTTACCACAGAACGTTCTCCCTATTCTTTGAATCATTTAGATGTTCATTGGCAAACCTCAGATGGGTCTGTACATGTGACTCCTTGAGGAGGGGGACCTTGTTGGCGCTGCAGGATTTCAGTCCATGGTGGCGTATTGTGTTACCAGTGGTTTGGTGAGTGAGGTCACAACTGCCTTGAGATCATTTACAAGCTCCTCCCATGTAGTTCTGGGTTGATTGCTCACTTTTCTCATGGCCATCCTTGCCCCATGAGGCAAAATCTCGCATTGGAGTTCCAGACTGAGGGCAATTGATGCTTTTATTTTTTATTTCTTCCATTTGCAAATAATCGTGCCAACAGTTGTCTCCTTTTCACCAAGCTTCTTTCTGATGGTCTTGTAGCCCATTACAGCCCTGTACAGGTATATCTTGTCCCTGATCTCCTTTGACAGCTCTTTGGTCTTGCCCATGATGGTGAGGCTTGCATGGAAGAAAAAGATTCTGTGGACAGGTGTCTTTTATACATAATGAGTTCTCGTTCGGAGCACCTTCCTGAATTTACTGGACTACACTGTGTACCACATAAGCACATAATGTAGCCAGTATGTGGGAGCCAGAGTTATTGTTGATTGGTAGGGGATCAAAAACTTATTTTACCTACTGAACTGCTGATACTCAATTCGTAACATTGGTATCATGTGTGTTTCAGAATTTTTGTCTCGATCCTTTAAAATACACCTATGATAAAGATTATAGACCCTTCCTTCATTTCTTTGTGGAGAAACTTACAAAATCCACAGGGGATCAAATAATTATTTTCCCCACTGTATGTGTGTCACAAGACTGGACAAAGTGATGCTACCTAACAGATTCCATGCCCAAGGCATTATACTATATCCTGATTATCCTACTGTGATCATGCTTTTGGAAGCTGGGTTGATTGAACCAAGTGAAATTCCATTTTTTTTGCCTATCTTCAATAATATTGCTGTTTCGCCATGAATGTATGTACCTTTTGATAGCTTTGTCAAATTGGGAACTCTGACTGATTTTTATATTTGGCCAGAACAACCCTACGTTCCCCACACTGAGGGCCACTTCCCTTTTTATAGTAAACGTTTTGATCAGATATTTTGTGTTTTTGGTACATTCAATATACACCTAAAGTTTTAATCTTTGAAAAGCATGCCAGCTCTCCAGTCTTGGCAATGCTTAAGCCTTCAATTGCAGCTTCAATAAACCATTTATTTTATTACTTCACATGGAAAGTAAGAAGAGTTGAAAAAAGCATATCTTTCTTTTGTACCATGTATTGAGACTAAAAGGTTAACCACTTCAGCCCCAGAACAATTGGCTGCTGAATGGCTAGGCCATTTTTTGCAACGATACTGTACCCAAACAAAAGTGACGTCCTATTTCTCCCCACAAATAGAGCTTTCTAATGGTGGAATTTGGACATCAATTTTTTTTTTTAAAAACGATTTTTTTCTTCTACATTATTTTGGTAATATAAATCGCAATAAGTGTATATTGATTGGTTTGCGCAAAAGTTATAGCATCTACAATATAGGGAATAGATTTTATGGCATTTATTTTTATATATTTTTTTTATTAGTAATGGTGGCGATCTGTGATTTTTATCATGACTGCGACACTATGGTGGACACACCGGACACTTTTGACACTATTTTGTGACCGTTGTCGTTTTTCACCGATCAATGATATAAAAATGCACTGATTACTGTGTAAATGACATTGGCAGGGAAGGGGTTAACACTAGGGGGCGGTGAAGTGGATAAGTGTGTCCTAGGGAGTGATTCTAACTGGGGGGATGGGCTACAAGTGACATGACAGAGATCACTACCCCTGTTGACAGGGAGCAGTAGAGCTCTGTCCTTTCACTAGGCAGGACAGGGAAATGCATTGTTTACATGGTTATCTCCCCTTTCTGCCTCTCCATGACACGATTGTGTGCCTCTGGCGGACATTGAGTTTCACAGGGCCCGTGGGCACGGTCACATGCACGCCCGCCAACCATGCAGCTTCTTAAAGGGGATGTAAAGGTACATCTATTTGCCTATCGCTGCCATTGTGCCAACGTATGTTGGCATGCAACAGTCGGCAAGTGGTTAAAGACCAAACAAACCCTTTGTTTAAATCCAATAAATACATTCCATGTGTATCAAAACACAAAGTCTACCTGCTTTTGAAAGAAAGTAACTGTAAGACATTGAACACCTTTAGTTTTAATGCACTATTAGTATAATATATTTATTATAATTTGGCTTTAAAGCAGAGTTCCGCCTGAGAAAAATACTGCAGCTGCTGACTTTTAAAATATGGACACTTGCCTGTCCAGGGCACCCACGATATCGGCACCTAAAGCTGACCCATTCCTTGGCTCCAGGTGGAGGTGCCGGCATCCTAAGTAAGGGAATCGGGAAGTGAAGCCTTACAGCTTCACAGCCTGTTTCCTACTGCACATGGGCAAGTTGTGCTGCACATTCTGACTGGTACCTACTGTTTTCTGGGACCTCTGTCTCTCCCAGAATACAGCAGGGGGGACGGAGGAGGGGCCAGACATGGTATAGATCGGAGTGGATACTGCAGCAATGTTTTGCCGGAAGTGGGGGAGAATACCTGTATTAGCCAAATGGGATACCGGAGGTGAGGTGGAAAAGGATAAGCAGAAGTTACATTTTTTTGGGTGGAGCTACGCTTTAAGCACACTTCTGTTGGAGGGCCGATGATTTTATTTAAGTGTATTAAAACCCACATTTTACTAGTGCATTTAAAGTGAACCATGGACACATATAGTATGTATGGTGTGTGGGAGTTAAGCCCACTCTCCTTGCCATCGCACATATGCATTACTTGTATTTAAAGAAGTTGGCAAGCAGTAACTGCAAGCCCTTACTGAACTCTGTAGCTGCAGGCACTGTGGAGTAATTCACAGCAGACACACTGAAATTGTTCAGTTGGTTCTTTCAGGCTAGGTTCTCCCCCCAAACAGCCACTCAAGAGCTTCCCAGCCTTCTAAACATACTGCAGGTGCTCTGGATCTGTTGAGATCTAAACCTGGAGCTGCTTAGCGAAAACTTTAGTTCTTTCGTGAACTATGTTGCCGCACTTTGCAGTCTTTTCCTTAGGCGTCAGAGATCCTTTCTTTCCAGACTGGAATTTAAGAAGTAGTTACTGTTAATGCCAGTTCTAGTACTAGGCTGCACTTGGATATCCTTCCTTGGTCATTTTGAATGTATACTTTCTTCTTAGGAAACTAAGTATGTGTGGCAAGGCCAAGCTTTTTGGTCTGTCCACTGCCTGTCCCCAGAATATTAGGGGAGTTTTCTCTGTAAGAGTATTTAAAAAAAAGGGGGGGGGATTATTGGAAAAAGTATTATCAGTAAGCCATATTCTGCATCTGTTAAAGCAGCGCACTAGTTTGCAGCCTTTTTTTTTTTTCTGCATCCACTCTGTATCCGATTTAATTCTGAAGTCCACATATTTATGTTGGTTTGTTTCAGTTGAAATGTTTTGCTTTTGAGGTGCATGCGCGGAGGCTAATGTGGCTGACATGTCAGGGTGGAGCTCCGCTCTAACCGTCGGAACCAAAAAGTCACAATTCGTGATACCACAAGCCTGAGAGGTGAGGGGGAGATTTTAAAAGCAAAATGGTGTTTGGAGGTGCCCGCAATAAGCAAAAACAGAACCCTAGCGTCAGCGGTCAGCAGGGAAGAGGTACCACAAAAAAAGCGCCAGTCTCCTCAGTAACATTCTCCTCGGAGGAGAAGAAGAATAAGGCTACAACCTGTTATCTCCCCGGAGGATACTGTCTCTGATACCAAGTTAATCATGTCTCAAACTTCTACACAGGAACCTTTAGTCCCCTCAAGCATTTTAAAACAATTTGAGAAAATGCTTTACAAAGAACTAAAACAAACCTCAGAGCAGATTACAAGCAACCTCACAAAGGAAATAGGAGTTGGGATACTGCACTGAGGCATTAGAACTGAAAGTGGAGGAAATTGAAAATTATACCCAAGAATACCTGACTGAAATGGATTCCCTAAAGGAAGAAAATGTCACACTTCAAAACAGATTAGAGGATTTTGAGAATCACGCCAGAAGGTCTAGCCTGCGATTCACAGGAATCCCTGAGTCAGTCATAGATCATATAGATCAGTCATAGATCAGTCATAAGCAACAATTATGGAATTATGTCAGGATTTAAAACCAGGAATACCAATAGAAAGGCTGGAGATGGACAGCGTTCATAGGGCTCTCATGCCCAAAAAAGCAGATGGACCACCAAGAGACATCATAGCTAAATTCCATTTCTACAAAGCTAAAGAGCAACTCTTAGGCCCTGTACACACGATCAGTCCAAACTGATGAAAATGGACTGAAGTTCAGTTTCATCGGTTCACAGACTGATGGTCTGATGTGCGTACACACCATCAGTTAAAAAAATCGATCGTGTCAGAACGCGGTGACGTAAAACACAACGACATGCAGAAAAAAATGAAGTTCAATGCTTCCAAGCATGCGTCGACTTGATTCTGAGCATGCGTGGGTTTTGAACCGATGCTTTTGTGTACTAACCATCGTTTTTTCCCGATCGGTAGGCGTCCATCGGTCCGATTTTAAAGCAAGTTCTACATTTTTGGACTGAAGGACAACAGACTGATGGGGTGTACACAAGGTCAGTTTGGACCAATAAAACTGAACTTCGGTCCGTTTTCATCGGTTTGGACTGATCGTGTGTACGCGGCCTTAAATGCTGCAAGAGAAAAGAACAATTTAATATTCCAAGACCACAGTAACCAGCTGTTTGCAGACCTCTCCCAATTGACAATAACTAAAAGAAGGGCAATGAAACCCCAATTAGTGGATCTTCAACGCCACAACATTAATTACCAATAGGGATTCCCATTCTCCCTGAGATTCACACATCAATGAACTAGATTCTCATGCAGAATACCTGAAGAACTTTAGCAAGCACTTCTAGACCTCAAGCTGACTGAAGTGACCCCTGCAAACACTACCTCACGCAGAAGAACAGCCTCGGCTTCCTCCCTCAGAAATTCTTTTCCGAATCTGAGCACAGAAATGGCAATTCTCATTCCCACAAAAGCGTTTGATTCGCATCTTCACCCCAAGGCCAAGAAGATACCATGGACTGACTGACCACTCTTGAAACATTGATTGGTGCATTATAAATCTATTAAATCAATCAATCAAATACTGACCCATCAGGGCAGTGCCTAAGCGCAGGAAGCATAACTGGAAATAAGTAAATCAAATCAGGGGTGAATAAAATAGAAGTAAGAAAGGGGTGAAAGAAAAAAGGAAGTAAGAAAGGCGGGAGTAAACTAAGAAATAGATCAGCAGGCAGACAGCAAGAGGGACTAGGACACCTCGGCATGCTTTTTCTCAAAGAGCCATGTTTTTACCCTTTTGCGGAAGGCCATAAAGGATGGGAGTGACCGAATAGAAGCGGGCATACTATTCCACAAGACCGTAGCTCTCACAAAGAAGCCTCTACCCCCAAAAGTGAGCAGACGGGCGGGTGGACAAATAACAAGACCAGCAGATAGTGATCTGAGTGCTCGGGCAGGGGCATATCGCGTTATCAAGGAATTCCGATATTGTGGGCCCATCCCGTGATAAGCACGATAGGCGAGGCAAAAGGCCTTAAACTCGATGCAATCTACCACTGAGAGTACCACTGTGAGCCAGTGCAGTGATCGAAGGGTAGGGGCAGTGGCGTATTTAGGGTATGGCATGTGCCATGGGTGCTATGTGAAGGGGGGCGCTCGTGAGTGGCTGGGCAGCAAGGCACTTATTAATTTTTTAACTTATTAATACTTGTCAGCAACAGTTACAATTTTGTTGGGACATTCCTGGGTTTTGGACCTGTGGCCGCCCCAGGTAGCTTCCAGAAACATCGTTTTTAGGCATGGATGAACTGGGCTGAGGTGTCTGATTTCCCCCCCCCCCTACAAAAAACTTGAACTGTTCCGCTCTCACTGGGCGCCGCCCACACAGTAGGCTGAGAGAGATGTAGCAGCCTGCTAGATAGCAGAGGCATCCTAGCCAATCAGCGCCCGAAACTGCAGTCTTTCATCTCCTGTACCATGCCCGCAGTCTGACCCTCTCCTGTACCATCCCTGCAGTCTCTGACCCTCTCCTGTACCATCCCTGCAGTCTCTGACCCTCTCCTGTACCATGCCGGCAGTCTCTGACCCTCTCCTGTACCATGCCGGCAGTCTCCATTTTTTATTTATTTTCTGAGTTGCTAGCTCTTGATCCCTTTTCCCTCTATATTTTTTTTTTTTTCGTCCGCGAGGGTTGGGACGAGAAGTCGCAACGTCCGCACATTCGGTAAGAGTAGCTTGTTGATTTGGTTACCATGGCTCCGTTAAATATTTTATCCTTAAATGTGCAAGGTCTTAATGTGCCCCAGAAACGTACAAAAGCCTTCAGATCATTTCAGGCCAAGAAGGCACACGTATGTTTACCCCAAATTCAACTTCTAAATTTTTCAATGTCTCCTATCCACAGGTATACACAGCTTCGGCTTCTACTAAAAAGAGGGGCACTCTAATAGCACTGTGACTGTGGTCTCTTATTATGCGCCTAATCACAACCCTGTCCCTTTTTTGGCACATCTTTTTCAAACCATAGATACCCACAAGATGGGAGCTCTCATTGCCTGTGGTGATTCCAATCGGGTCCTCCTCCCGTTTCTGGACAAAACCCTATATACCCCACCAAGATATCAAAATAAAAGGACTCTCTCTAATCTTATATCCAAGTATAAATTGGTTGATTCTTGGAGAGAATATAATCCTACAAAGAGAAATTACACCTATTATGCTAATCCACACCAATCATTGAGTCGTATCAATCACATTTTCTTAACAATAGGCATGATACCGGAAATTGTTAATTCTAATATTATACCGATTTTGTGGTCTGATAACAATACTGTTCACACCACCATTGCCCCAACAATACCTAAGAAATATGACCCAACATAGTACCTCCCAGACATAATACTTAAACATCCCACATATTGCCTAGCAATTGAACAGGCCCTAAAAGAGTATTTAACCTATAATACGAGCCTCGACATTTCCACACTCACAATTTGGGAACCACACAAACCAGTTTTACTAAGTACATTCCAACAGCAAATGGGGATACTCAAAAAAGAACGTAAAAATCTTGCTATAAAATTAGAAAAGGAATTTAACGCATTATTTATAGCCTTCCAAAATTACCCTAACCCCGTCGCAAAAACACATCTAGAAAAAACGTGTTTAGAATATGACTTGTTCCTAACTGATTCAGCCAAAAAATCGCTGCATAAAACCAAACACACGTTGTACATGAAATCTAACAAATACGGAAAACTTCTGGCTAGAACACTGAAGTCCATTAACAAATCGTTTAAACCCATTCAACTTATGTTGGCGAATAATACATCCACAAGTAACCCACTTAAAATAGTGCAGACATTCAGCTTTCATTTAAAAGCACTGAATCAAATACCTTTAATACTGCTGCTGCAGACTCTTTTTTTTTTTTCACATATCAACCGTCCACAGATGAATGAATCTCAAAAAATATTACAAAAACCCATTACAGGAGAAGAAGTAGCAGCAGCCATTAAGAGACCAGGCCCAGACAGATACTCTGCCCTTTTATTACTGGACTTTTAAGGACATAATCTCCCCCTTACTAGCAGAAGAATTTAATGACTTACTGGAAAATAAATCCTTTAGGCAAGACTCATTGATTGATATCATATGCATGATTCCAAAACCGCATACAGATGATACCCTTAGTACAAATTATCAAACTATTAGCAACTATTAACTATTAGCAAACATTTTAGCAAGCCATCTCAATAAAATCATTGGTACTCTTGTTCACCTGGACCAAGTAGGCTTCATGCCCTCTAGCCAGGCAGGGGACAATGTACGTAGATGGGTCCTTTTAATGCATTTTGATAAAACACGTTGTATCCCCTCATGTCTTCTCGCATTGGACATCAAAAAAGCCTTTGATTCCATTTCTTGGCCTTATTTAACATACATCTTACAAAAATGGGGTTTTGGCCCAAACTTCATGTGACGGTGGTAGAACATATCCCCGTCAAGCATTCCCTTCTTCTCCCATAAAAGAAATCACCCAATATTCCACGAGTAGGAATATCCCTGGAATCGCTGAATAATCCATACATGAGCCAAGGCTTAATGCTGGATGTAAACGGGACACACTTTATTGAAAGTACACAGCACACTTTTATACAGGATTTGGAACATCCCGCCCCCAACAACCGATTTCTTATTGGTCCTTTTTCCAGTCCCATCAGTTCCCCCTCAGGTCCACCTTCCATGCAAATGAGGACTTGAAAATGTCTCAGCAGAGATTGGTCCCAAAGCTTGAATAGCCTGAATATGTGTGTTGAGACAGAAGCCCCCAGGGGGTAATTACTACAATGAAGCAATCAGACCAACAATTAACACCTCTACACACTGGACAATAAAATGTCTCTCACAAGCCCGACTCCACTTATTTCACTAGTCGGAGCCAAGCATTGAAGGGTCATTGTCCTAGTGACCTAGTCAGGACAAATTAAGCCACTTCCAGTATCTCTTGCAATATGTACTCCACAATGTCTCATCTTCTGCAATACATGAATTAGGATTTCACGTTCAAACACTTTAATATCTCATGATCCATGACACTTCACAAATTGGATAATGGCTTTATACAATAAACCAAAAGCATATGTCAAATATGCAGGATATAAGTCTGACCTATTTAATATTGAGAGAGGGACTAGGCAAGGATGCCCACTCTCTTCATTATTATTTGCTCTGATTGAACCGATTGCGCAAACAATTAGATCCGAACCTAAAATTACTGGAATTGAAATAGGAGGACACCAGCACAAGATATGTCTATTTACAGATGATATCCTAATTTCTTTAATGCCCTCAAGTATCAGGTCCTAATCTCATCCCAATCCTCAATAACTTTGCGACACTTTCTGGACTATACATTAATCCTAAAAGATGTACAGCGTTAAATATATCTTTCTAGTACCAAACTGAGCTCTGCTAAAATAGGTTTAACCTTTACATGGACTGATGGGATCTATCCTTTACTTAGGGATACATCCAACAGCATCATGGACAGAACTATTCTTATACAACTATCCTCCAATTCTAAATCAAATATCGAATCTAATGAATTCATGGTCTCAACTCCCACTATCATGGCTTGGAAGAATCAATGCAGTCAAAATGACGATACTACCTAAGCTACTATATTTATTCAGAGTATTGCCTATCCAAATTCCAGCATATTATTCAAGAATATTACAAAGGAAAGTATCGTCATTTATCTAAGGCACTTCTAAACCGAGAATAAAGTTACATACTCTATATATCCCTACATTAAACGGAGGTTTTGGATGTCCTAATTTTGCATACTATTACAAGGCGGCACACATAGCAACTCTCACCAAATACCATGTACAAAATGAAACCCCACTATGGGTGTCAATAGAAGCAACTGAATGTGACCCGATCCCAATTTCCAACATACTTTGGACTTCCCCAAAAGGCTGTAAAGGGCTACAAAACCCCATTATTAGGCATTTTCTTTTCCTTTGGGATAGATTCAAAATTAGAAACCGATTCCAATCTCTCCATAATCTTTTATTATCATTTTACAAAAACCCTGCCTTTTATCCTGCATGGGTCTCCCCTAGATCCTTTAAAGAATGGGCTTTGCAGGATGTTCTATATTTGTATAAATTTGTAAAACGCATCTTCATTTATTCCATTCCCAATCCTAAAGCCCTTTACACACGATCGGTCCATCTGATGAGAACGGTCTGACGGACCGTTTTCATCGGTTCACCGATTAAGCTGACTGATGGATTGATGTGCCTACACACCATCGGTTCATGAACCGATCGTGTCGGAATGCGGTGAGGTAAAACACAAAGACGTGATGAAAAAAACGAAGTTGAATGCTTTCAAGCATGCATCGACTTGATTCTGAGCATGCGTGGATTTTTAACCGATGCTCGTGCGTACTAACGATCGTTTTTGACCTATCGGTTAGCCGTCCATCGATTCAATTTTAAAGCAAGCCCTCTGTTTTTGGATAACGGACCGATGAGGCCTACACACGATCGGTTTGGGCCGTTGAAAACGAACTTCAGTCCGTTTTCATCGGTTTGAACCGATAGTGTGTACGCGGCTTAGGAGAAACATACGGCCTACCACAATCGGAGTTATTTAGATATCTTCAAATAAAAAACTTTTACACACCCTTACTGGATACCGAAAATATCTTTCACTCGTATGACTAGTTTTGAACAGTTTTGTAAGAAAGACCCCCATGCAAGAGGCATAATATCTACCTTATATTCTCATGCATTAGTCCAATCTGGAATAGATAAACCACCTTATGTCCGGAAATGGGAGGAGGATCTAGGACGGGAACTAGACAACTCAGATTGGAATCAGATATGGAATACCACAAAAACAGCTTCACCCAACATACATGCGGTAGAGGCAAACTATAAAGTATTAACGAGATGGTACAGCTAGGATAGCTAAATACACATAATTACACTGCACAATGTTTCAGGGGTTGTTCTGACATAGGTACACATTTCCATACTTGGTGGTCATGTCCGAAAGCTCAGATATTTTGGTTAGGGCTATTCAAGATTGCATCAATACTAAGTGGAAAGAATATTCCTTTAGATCCTGCCATGGCACTTCTCAACTTGAAACTAGAAGGTATTTCGCATTCTCAATTTAAATTGCTATTGCAGCTTTTCACAGCAGCTAAACAGACTTTGGCAAAATCGTGGAGATCTTCAAAGTTAGTGGTAAATGAAGTGGTGACTAAAATGAACAACACTATGACCCATGCCAAGATGCTAGCTATAGATACAGACATGATCCCTCAGTATGAGAAAATGTGGAAACCCTGGATCGCATATGCTATGCCATCATCTTTTGATAATACAGTACTCTTGCCATGGTGACTAGAACAATAGGAACAAATACATCTCTCTCTGGTTGTGGTGCAGGCTCTCGGCCTGACCTCGCGGACCCCTTATTCTTCTCTCCTTCCATTTTCTTTACTTTTTCTTTATTTTTTTACTTATATTTTATTTTCTGGTAATAATTTAAATTTTTCTTTATTATTTGAAGCTCCTGTTTTTTTAATTATATGATAATCTGAATTACTCAAGAACGCAAATAAGAAGGTTACTCTTACAATACCTCCTAGGATTGACACCTTTTGAAGAACTGTAAATACCTTCTAAAGTTTTAATCGATCTTGTTTCAATATTATATTATTAGTTATTATTACATTCTCCAATTAACATTGAGCTTCTCACCCCTGACTGTATGATATTGTACTTACTTTATGCAATTTGTACACTACTTCTGTACTATTCAATAAAATATTTTGACAAGGAAATTTTTTTTGCTTTTCCATTTTGCTTACTGCGCCCTTACCTATTCAGTGTAGTTTAATTGCTTGTAACATGTAATAAACAGCGTGTTGGCTGCTGCTGAGATGTGACTTGTCTGAAAAGCCAAACTGACCTTTCTGTAGGAAGCAAAGTACTGCGTCCTGCTGACATCTCTCCTGCTGTGACAGTTTCTGACAGAGGCTGTTAACACAATAAAGAAAATGCAATTTGCAACCAGGCAAACAAGGACTCACTCTATCTTTCCTCAGATTTGATTCTGGTGGTCACACTCAATGCTTGCATAGCTTTCATCTCTGTTAAAGGATAAGTTCACCTTTGGGAACATGTTACATGTTCCACCTGATTTTAGGGGGGGGCATGTAACATTCTCCCAGTGCTAAAGCCTTCGCCTGCTTTTCTGTGACATGTACTGCCCTATAGTAGCTCTCGAGCGCTTCTCAGTCTTTTTTCTACCCTCTTTCCCTTTTTCTTTCCCTGTCCTGCCCTTTCACTGCATAAACCTATAAGGTGTGGTTGTTACCTTGTACACTAGTTTATTATATTCTAGTTTATTGGTTTGTACTATGTCTTTGGGTAAACATTGTCTTTCCATTGCACAGCTCTGATCTTTTTTTATTTTATTTTTATTTTCATATATGGTCTTCATTGATTGTGCAACATGTTGTGGAAAGTTACTCACATTTACTTCCTCATGTATGTTTATACCCTGGTATTTGTCTGAATAAAAAGTTTGAGTTGAGTTAACAAAAAAGTAGAAAAATTGTGGCAGATTCATCTAGTTTATAATAGTGCCAATATTTACTAAGTGATGCTATTACTGGATCAAATTCCAAAATAACTGCCTCCAGTTTGTAGAAAATAAAACTGGAAGCTCTTAAGACCAGCTGTAACTTTTTATTAGTTGGAGGACTGGTGGATGAATGAAATGTCTGCCGCCTCCACTCAGAGCGCTTTTCACTGATGGAAATTATAATGCAGCTTCTATGAATAGAGGAGGGGAATGGAAAGGATGGACATAGTCAGGCACTGACGAGCCCCTGTGACAGGACCTGACGATCGTAGTAACCCCTACAGCACTGGAAGATTACAGCTGGAGGGGTGGGTAGAGTGCTGCTGATTTCAGCTAAGATTTCAACCAGCAGCTTTTTTTTATGTAAGTAAATTTAGAGTTAAACCCCTTATTGACCCTAATTTAACGTCTTCTTCCTTCTTCCTTTGATTAGTATTTTCTTTTTTTTCTTTTTTTTTTATGATTTTAATTTTTCTAACTGTTTAGTTTTTCAGTTGTTTAGTTTTAATTAGTTTTTTAATTTCTAACTAATTTTGCAATGATTTGTACCAAAATTATAAGAGAAGCAAACTACTTTATTTTTTCTACTTTTTATCAAGATATATATTCTGTGCTGGCAAGATTATTTAGTTGCTGCAGAGCCATTGGAGATTGTTTTTCAGCTTGCCAGATCTGCTGATCCTCGGCATAGCCTAGGAAGCTGTAACTAGACCCCACTGAAATTGCAGAGCCAGCCTGTTCTGTGCCCTCTGAGCATTGGACTTGGGCACTCTGCTAAATACCCTTGCTGCAAAGTGCTTTTCAGTTCCAGGGCCTGAATGCACCTGTCTTGTGGAACCATGTCCCTGAAGACTCCTGTGAGATTATGCCTGTCAGATGGGTGTTTGTGTTGTACAGTATGTGCTGAAGCCCAGCTTGGGCCACTGTCATCCATTCAGACCAACATTTTTGGCTAACAGCGCTTGTCTCCACCCTATTTAGAGCCTGCATCCTTCTAAATGCATTCCTTCCTTCGCATAAAGGTGACTTTTGAAACTATGTAGTTGCAGGTTAAAGGAGGGAGCTCCAACAATGGCTGGGCTATGGAAGCTTATAGGTCACCACTCTTGGAATTCCCAGACATTGCACATCTTTTTTACATATAGGAGACAGGGTAGGTAGGAGAAGGGGGAAGGGGATTTTTTTTTTTTTTTTTTAAGAATAGTTATGGTTGGGCAGGAATTCCACTTTGTGTTACAAGACACCTTGCTTCTTGAGAGCTACAACACACTTTTAGCACCATACACTTTAAACATTTTTGTCATGTAAGCCTTGTATAGGCTGCATCACAATTGTTTCGGCACCACAGCACTTTTCTAAGAGGGCCTTCCACTAGGAAAAACCTGCCCTCCACAAGTGCCACAATACATGTTGTTATATGTGCACACTTCTTTTTGTGCATCTCGGCCTGAGATTCGGCTGGCTCCAAGCAAGGCCCAGGATATCCCCTCCTTGTTGCTGCCTTATAGCGACCGGGTCAGATACATAACATTTCCTGTTTCTGCAGTGCTTTGTGAGTAACCCTTGTAAGAATCCCTCATTGCGTTTTTCAATCTGAGACCTTAAACTGATAGCTTGGACCACTGTCCCCGTCTGAGTGGCAGTACTCTTCAGGAAAGAAGATTGTGTCTTATCTACGATTAATGACATGTTGGTTGAGGAGTCTGTCTTCTGATATAACTTAAAAATGTAGGGATACCATTTCTGTCTTTTCTGACACAGTATGTATGTGCCTTGACCTAGAGAAACTTGTGTCTTCCAAAACGAATGCCCCGTACACGCGACCGGGTTTTACGATTGGAAAACTGCGAGGAGAGCTTTTGGCCCGGAATCCCGGCCGTGTGTATGCTCCCTCACAGTTTTTCCGACTGGAAAACTGCCAAACCCGCCCGACAAAAAAGAGAACCAGCTCTCTTTTCCCACCGAGATTCCTGACTGACTTATTCCCGTCAGAAAACCTGGCTGTGTGTAGCAGAAAACATACATTTTTGTCCATTTTCCTGTGGGGAAAAACTCAGATGGAGCATAAACACGTTGGGGATTCCAGAGGAAAAGCTTTCATCTCAGTTTTCCCGATGGGAAAGCCGATCGTCTGTATGGGGGAAAAGTAGAGACAGGTTCTTAGTTTTCCCCTCTGGTTTTCCGACGGATCTTTTCCCATTGGGAATCCCGGTAGTGTGTACTAGGCCTTAGGTTAGGAGCCTGGCTTTCCAGCCTGTTGAAAACCTTTCCTATACACTCACTGTTGAAACCTGTTTTGTATTGATTTACTGAATTCTGAAAAGATCTTTACCCCTCCTAAGCATTTAGCCCAACAATATCCTGTTGAGGAAGGGTTCCTTAAAAAGTAGGCTCTCCCTGTGGAGTTATTATTGATGTTTAAAAAAAAACTGTGGATAAAGGCCTTAATCTCCTTTGCTGACACTGAACTACAGCCTGCCATTAAGGCTACATCTTTTCTGCCACACATTTAAGTGTCTGGACCAGGGATATGTCTCTGGATCCTGGCGCCATCTTCAGGCATCCCAGTGTCCTTAAGCAGCTCAAACCCATGCTTGTGACCCTTCTCCTCTGCACTGATGGTTTGGTGGATATTATCCACTTAAAATCCAGAACACGTCTTTTATAAGGTACACATACAGAGGACCACTTTGCCCAGGACATTTTACACTTTTAGGTCCAGAATGTTGTTTACAGGGGACGGAAACTACAATTTGAAATTTTGCCTCCGCCCACTTCATGTTTTACAACCTGCCAATGTTCCCACAAAGACTGGCAGACGTTTCTCTGGAACAGCTTCAATCTTAAGGCGTCGTAGCCATCAATTCAAACAGGCGAGGTTCCATAGAATTTTGTTTCTCAAACCTGTTTGTTCTCCCCAAAGAAAAAAGGAGCAGTTGCTCCATCCTAATTCTCTACACCTTTCTCCAGGTACAAAAATGGAGCATGGAATTTGCTAGGTCAATCATTGCTCGCCATTTGTGAAGTTTTCTGGCTTCCATGGACGTCAAAGATGCCTACTTTCATGTACTTCTTGTGTTTTGCAGTGGACACACCATTAAAATTCATTGTCCTTTCTTTCTTTCTATTTCCTTCACCTCTAGTTTGCTCCAAGGTTCTAGTCCTTGTGTTTTCTCGGCTTACCTATTTTTTCTTCTTCCAGGACTGTTCCCAAAATGGGGTTCACAAAGAAAGCTTTAATACAAAGTATTGACACATTTCTGCATTACTTTACTTTGCAATGTCTCTGAAAATGTCATTGAGAGTAAATAATTATTGTGTTTGTTTGGTAGGGGAGGGGCAGGGGGGATAACATGTGAAATTCCTGGAGCACAGTTGGCATCAGAAAGGACAATTGTGTGCTCGTCAGCTGTTTGTGTTGGGAAAGCTTTGCTGTTTAATATGCACTTAAAGCAACATCTGTTACACAAAAAAATCATTTTGACAAGTGACTGCCTCTGGAAGGTTGATGTTTAAGGCAGCAAGTGGGTGTAGAATTGAAATGCATATCGGTAATCTACATAATATTAACATTTCATGATCTGTTATATGTGAGAGCGGAGAGATTTTCACATCTATGTACAAACAGTTGTAGCATAATAGGATTTTTTTTTTTTTTTGTACTCGCTGTAAAATCATTTTCCCTGCTTCCCTACAGGACAGTTCTGCTTTAGATAATCACTTACTGGGCAAAGTAATTTGCAGGAGTATGAAGCTAGGTACAACTAAACAAAAGGCAGTCCAGGGTGACCTCTGCTGGTAGCAAGAAAAACCCCACACCGCTAAATAAGCTTGGTTAAATAAAATATCAGTGCCAAAAAAAAAACACACGGGAAGAAGGAAAGGACCAGAGGTGGATGCAGTGTCCGACAAAAAATGCAGAGAAATCAATTTTACTGTGCAAAAAATTCTTATTTTCTTTGTTCATTTGCAGACAAAGCTATGCTTTTAATATTCCAAGGCAGTGCCACAACAGAATTGTGTCTGCAAAGTTAAAGCGGAACTGCAGTCTGTTCACATAATTTGTAATAAAAACATCTTTGCCATTCTGAAGCTCCCCTCCAACCTTTTGGCATATTATTTTATATATACTGTGATTCTGTACTTGGCAAATATGCTGCAGAAATCTCCCTCTACTAAACCGGCTGCAACCATTTTAATTGTGGGTAGCTAAAGCTGATGCTTGTTCACTTCCTGGATTTACAGAGACACACAGGCACACCTCCAGCTCTGCAGCTCTCAATGGCCCTCTTATGACTTATCACCCCTCCCTTCCTGGAAAACTCTGGAGTGAGAGAGCGCCAGAGCTGTGCATGATGCTGATGCATGATGATCTTTTTACCAGACAAGAAACAGGAAGTGGGCCGTATAAGGTATTACTGGCAGAACTTTTTTTTTTACTATCCAAAGTTAAAACAACAAGGGCAGAAGATCAAATAGATGGAAAGATGAAAAAATGACTGCTTTAAAGTGTTACTAAAGGCATTTTTTTTGTAGTTAAAATATTAAACATGTTATACTCACCTGCTCTGTGTAATGGCTTTGCACAGAGCAGCCCAATCTTCTTCTGAGGTACCCCACTGGCGATCTTGGCTCCTTTTTTTTTTTTTTCTTAGCAAGCTGTGTGTGTCTATGGAGCTGTGCTAGGCCCTGCTGCCTGCTTTCTCTTCACAGAATTTGATTTACAGTAGCAGGTGCCCTTGCCCGAGTCCTTGTGCGAAGTGGGAGAGGTGAGATCCAGCCCTGCACAGCGCTGGATCAATTTAAGAACTTGGGAAGGTCAGCAATGTAGACATATTTTTTTGCACCTTCATGCAAGGAAGGCATTAGCCACTTAAGGACCTTGCCTGTTTTTCAGACTCGGTGCTTGCAAGATTAAAACATTTTTTTTTGCTAGAAAATTACTTAGAACCCCCAAACATTATATATATTTTTTAATAACACCCTAGAGAATAGAACGGCGGTCATTGCAATACTTTGTCACACTGTATTTGCGCAGCGGTCTTAACAAGCTGGAAAAAATTTAGCCCTTTTTTTATTTTTATATATTGTGAAAGATAATGTTACGCCGAGTAAAATGATACCCAACATGTCGCGCACTTCAAAATTACGCCCGCTCGTATAATGGCGTCAAACCTTTACCCTTAAAAATCTCCATAGCCGCATGATAGATATTCGAGAATTGATTCCGCATGATAGATATTCGAGAATTGATTCCGCATGATAGATATTCGAGAATTGATTACTTCTTCCTATCCCAGAACAATCTTGAGGATCTTATTGACGCTTCAATTGAGCCAATGTTTTTTTTCTGACCATCATCCTATCACTTTTTCTATAATTTTTCATTCACGGCCAGTAAATAATAGAATCTGGAGACTTGATAATTCTCTGCTTGGCGATCCCGATAATGTTAACGCACTAAATTCCAAGATTGATCTTTATTTTATTGAAAATGACACTGAAGGCTTAGATCCTGTATCTCTCTGGTCTGCACACAAATGTGTGATTAGGGGTAAACTCATTTCTATTGCTGTCAAGAGGAATAGGGTGAGACAGGCTCGTATTAAATCCCTCACAGAACAAATCCAGCTACTAGAAAACAAACACAAACAATCGCTGGCATTGGACACTCTATCTGAATTACTGGAAGCTAGGGAGGCTCTCTTAAGATTACTAGATGAAAAAATAAAACGCAACTTCGCTCTATCTCAAAAGCTGTTCTACGAATTTGGCAATAAATCTGGCAAACTTCTTGCCAGAACTCTTAATTCTAATAAACGTTTTAACAATAATAATATATACTCTATCTCCGATCCAAATGGAAAAAAATTGTTTTCCTCTTCCGTAATTGCCGACCGATTTAAACAGTTTTACGCTGGATTATATAATTTACCTGTTGATGATAAACCCGCTAGCTTAGATGATCGGAAAAAGAACATTTCTGAATTCTTACATTCCTAAAGTCCAAATCCTATTAGCGCTGTAGATGCTATTGCTTTGGACCAGTGGCGGCCCGCCCATATGGGCGCACGGGCGCCGCCCCCCCCCCCCTCCCGCAGTCACAAAAAAAAAAGAATAAAAAAAAAAAACTTTAAGAACTTTTATTCGGCTAAAATGTCATTTTGACATTTTAGCCGAAGTTCTGGCGGCCGTCTATAGAGGGCGCTGCAGCGCCACCCCCTCTCGCAAGTAACACACGTTCAATGCTATGCATTGGACGTGTGTTACTGTTGCCAGCTGCCTGGTCTATTCGTATAACCGGACATGGGACGCCGGTTACCCGAATAGCGACAGCTGGTTGGCTGAGGGGAACTGCCTATCAAAGCCAGTGGCTCTGATAGGCTTTTCCAGTCCCGCCCTCCGGCTCTCGGAAGTCTATGCTCGGAGCGCAGACAATCTGCGGTCCTTGCATTAGACTGACAGCCGTTTCAGCCAATCAGGTTCCCGGATTCTGGTTTTCAGGAACCTGATTGGCTGAAGCTTCTCCAGGGCGGCAGAAGACATCGAGGGAGGACATGGAAGCGTCAGGTAAGTGATTTTTTTACAGGGAAAGGGGCAGCATGGGGCACAGTGGCAGCATGGGGCACAGTGGCAGCATGGGGCACAGTAGAAGCATGGGGCACAGTGGCATCATGGGGCACAGAGGCAACAATGAGCACAGGCCGGGCACAGTGGTGACAATTGATGGCACAGTGACTGAATATGATGGCATGGCAGAGAGGTGACAATTGATGGCACAGTGGTGGCGTTTGATGGCATGGCACAGTGGTGACAATTGATTGCACAGTGACTGCATTTGATGGCATGGCACAGTGGTGACAATTGATGGGCACAGTAGCTGCTTTTGATGGCATGGCACATTGGTGACAATTGATGGCACAGTGGTGGCGTTTGATGGCATGGCACAATTAGTGACACAAGTGGTGACAATTTGCAGTGACTGCAAATGATGGCATAGCACATTGGTGACAATTGATGGCACAGTGACTGCATATGATGGCATGGCACATTGGTGACAATTGATGGGCACAGTAGCTGCATTTGATGGCATGGCACAGTGGTGACAATTGATGGCACAGTGGCTGCATTTGATGGCATGGCACAGTGGTGACAATTGATGGCACAGTGGCTGCATTTGATGGCATGGCACAGTGGTGACAATTGATGGCACAGTGGCTGCATTTGGTGGCATGGCACAGTGGCTACATTTGGTGGCATGGCACAGTGGCTGCATGTGATGGGCACAGTGAGGCTGCAATATTTTTTTTTTCGTTTGCGCCCCCCCAAAAATTTTGAGCACCAGCCGCCACTGCTTTGGACAGACCTATTGATAGAGAGGAAGCAATCACTGCTCTTAAACAACTTAAAGGGGTGTTCCACCCACAAAAACGACCTTTTCTTAACCCACTCCTCACCCCCATACATGCCACATTTGGCATGTAATTTTTTTGGGGGGGGAGTGGGGGCTTCAGTAGGAGTGGGACTTCCTGTCCCACTTCCTGCTTCCGCCGAGGGGCTGGTTAGGCGATTAAGCTTAATCGCCTACACCAGCCCCCTCCCTGTAGGCGATCACATGGGACACTGACAGGTCCCATGCGATCGCCTCTCCAATCAGCGGCGAGCCGCGCCGCGCACGCATGCGCAGTACGGCTCGCGCATGCGCAGTGGGTGCCCGGCCGTGAAGCCGAAGGCTGTCACGGCTGGGTGCCCGCAGTGGAGATGGAGACGCCGGCTGGGGAGGGGGGGAGAGGAGCGAAGCCCCGGTCGGCGCGTCGCTGGAACGCAGGACCAGGTAAGTGAGTGTTTATTAAAAGCCAGCGGCTACACTTTTTGTAGCTGCTGACTTTTAATAAACAAAATTTTGGCTGGAACACCCCTTTAAGACAGGAAAATGCCCAGGCCCAGATGGCCTTTCTGTATCATATTATAAAACCTTCTCAGATTCTATTATCCCTCATTTTTTTAAAACATTTAATAATATCCCCTCTTCATCCCCTTTTATCAAAGATATTTTAGAGGCACATATCACCATGATTGCCAAACCTAACAAAGATGCATCCCTAGTTTCTAACTACAGACCCATTTCGCTTTTAAACGTCGACATTAAACTGTATGCTAAAATTATTGCTAATCGCCTGCTCCCCTTACTACCAAAAATTGTATCTCTAGACCAGGTGGGCTTCGTCCCAGGCAGAGAGGCGAGGGATAATACCATTAAGGCAATTAATATACAACATTGGCCCTCTAGATCTAATAAGTCTGGCTTCTTTCTTTCCCTTGACGCAGAGAAGGCTTTCGACAGAGTAGCATGGGACTATATGAGTGCAGCCTTGAGAGCGCTAGGGTTTGGAGAACGTTTACTCAATCTTATTCTCATGCTTTACTCTTCTCCCACAGCAAAAATTTAAGTGAATGGTTGTCTGTCGGAGGCCTTCTCTGTGTCCAACGGAACATGTCAGGGTTGCCCTTTGTCCCCAATTGTCTTTATCCTTCTCTTAGAACCGATCCTCAATAGACTTAGGAGTAATCAAGACATAGTTGGCATTGAGATTGGGAGAAAGAATTACAAACTTGCAGCATTTGCGGATGACATTCTTCTCTTTCTCTCGAATCCCATAGTGACTATCCCCAACTTGTTAAATGACTTCTCCCTCTTCAATTCGCTTTCAAATCTTAAAATTAATTTTGATAAGTCCACGGCCATGAACATCTCTTTGCCTAATGCTATTGTCTCCTTATGTAAATCAAACTTTCCTTTTCACTGGGGAGAGGACTCACTGACGTATCTAGGGATCAAGTTGACTCCGAATATTAAAGATCTTTATGGTACAAATTTTCTACCATTGCTCAAGACTATTAAAAAAGACTTGCTGTCTTGGGATAAGTTTTTTTTTTTCCTGGTTCGGAAGGGCAGATATCATTAAAATGAATGTTCTGCCCAAAATTCTCTATTTCTCTACAGACTATACCCATTATGATTCCAGCTACTTTTTTCAGAGACTTTAAACGTATGTGTACAAAATTTATTTGGAATCTGAAACAACCTCGTGTCAAATGGGACAAACTTGTTATTCCCAAACTTAAAGGGGGTATAGGACTACCTGATATACAGAAGTATTACTGGGCTTGCCACATGACTCGTATCTTGGATTGGCACTTACATACACATACTAAGGCTTGGGTCGAATTAGAAGGTACATCCTCATCTCCTGTTCTTCCCCTAATCCATTTACCTTGGATTATAGCACGAAAAATCCCACCCATCACTTGCTCTCACCCGCTAGTGGGTTCCACCCTTAAAATTTTTAGGACTCTTTGTAAGAGTATACATTTCTCTTCCGTATATGGTCCTCTGACTCCTATAAATTTTAACCCGGAGATTTCTTTAGGACAATCTGTTATTAACATTTCTGATTCCGCATGCGTCGGTTCAATTAGAGCGGAAACCTTTTTTGACAAGGGTGTTCTTCTTACCCTCGATTCTTTTAGGCTTTCTCACCCTAACATAGTTATATATCCTTCTGGATATGAACGGGTTAAACAATTTTTGTGTCACGCTGGAGCGAGTTCAGTATAGTCCAGAAGCAAAAATCCTTTTGAGACCTTGTGTCTCCAAGATTCTCCTAAAAAACATTTGATTTCCATAATATACGCATCTTTTTTCACATCATATGACGTCAAAAACGACGTAACAAATCTCAAATGGGAAAGTGATCTGGACATCTCCCTCTCTGATGATGAATGGGAACATGTTTTTCAGCATATCCATAAGGGTTCCCTGAATGTATTGACCCAGGAAAACAATTACAAATTGTACTCACTCTAGATCAGGGGTGTCAAACTGGCGGCCCTCCAGCTGTTGCAAAACTACAAGTCCCATGAGGCATTGCAAGGCTAACAGTTACAAGCATGACTCCCACAGGCAGAGGCATGATGGGACTTGTAGTTTCGGAACAGCTGGAGGGCCGCCAGTTTGACACCCCTGCTCTAGATGGTATAGGACTCCTGCCATCATTCATAAATATAATGTAAACATCTCACTACTATGTTGGCGCTGCAACCGTGATCAGGGCACACTCCTACACATTTGGTGGAAGTGTGATCTGATCAAACCCTTCTGGAAGGAAGTCCACCGACTGATTTCTCACATTACATCATATACCCCTGACTTCACGGCTGCCCAATATTTGCTGCACCACTCCTCGCTTCCTCAATACATTTATAGAAAATCATTGATGTTTCACCTGATCAATGCTGCCAAACTATGTATACCTATTGGATGGACACAGTCTTCACCTCCTACCATTTCGGATTGGTTTACTAAAACTGGGTACATGGCCGATATGGAAGAGCTTATTTCTCAATCCAAAGACTCACCTAAGGCCTTTTATGATAAATGGGCATGTTGGATATGTTTCAAAAGCTCCGCTGAATTTCATTCATTAAGGATAGCTTCTTTATAAAGTTGTTTTATGTCACCTTCTCCACACTCTCCTTCTTTTACAATCTCAATAGAAGGTTATTACCTAATGAAATGAATGCATTTTCCTTCTCATATGGAAATTCCCCTCTTCCCCCCCCCCCCCTTTTTTTTCCCTCCATTATCCCCCATTTTTTTTAAACCCCCATCCCTCTTACTCTCCTTACATTTGTTATCTATAGACTTCATGAATATCAGCTTATTGCTTGAATTTGCCTTTTGAAGTCTGTTTTATATGTTGTGCATATTCAACTATTTGTACATGTATTGTATTCTGTATTTATTTATGAAAATTCTCAATAAAATATTTGAAAAAAAAAAAAAAAAAAAATCTCCATAGGCGACGTTTAAATTCTATAGGTTGCATCTTTTGAGTTACAGAGGAGTTCTAGGGCTAGAATTATTGCTCTCGCTCAACCGATCGCATCGATACCTCACTTGTGCGGTTTGAACAGTTTTCATATGCGGGCGCTATTCACGTATGGGTACGCTTCTGCGCGCAAGCTCGTCGGGACAGGGAGCTTTAAAAAAAATGTTTTTGTTTTCTTATTTATTTGAATTTTAATAATTTGTACACTGTTAGGAATAAAAAAGTGACCCATATTTTTTTATTATTACAAGGAATGTAAACATCCTTGTAATAGAAAAAAGCATGACAAAACCTCCTAAATATGAGATTTGGGGTCAAAAAGACCTCCGATCTCATATTTAGACTAAAATGCTTTAAAAAAAAAAAAAAAAAAATTGTAATTTGAAGAAATAACAGGAAAATGTGCCTTTAAGAAGCATGGGCGGAAGTGACGTTTTGACATCCCTTCTGCCCTGCTATGGAGACGGGTGGGGGCCATCTTGCCCTCGCTCGTATCCCAGCCAAGCAGGAGACAGGACCCGATCACCTCCGCCACTGCTGATGGCTCCAGTAAGCGGAGGGCGGTGGGGAGGGCCCCCCTCTTCCGCTATCGATAACTGTGATCTTGCGGTAAATCCGCCATGCAGACCACCATTATCGTTTAAAGGACAGAAGCTGTTACCGAGATATCCCTCTTCAAAAAGGACGTACAGTGGGGTACGAAAGTTTGGCCACCCCAGGTAAAAATTTGTATTATTGTGCATAACGAAGCCAAGGAAAGATGAAAAAATCTCCAAAAGGCATCAAATTACAGATTAAACATTCTTATAATATGTCAAAAAAAGTTAGATTTTATTTCCATCATTTATGCCACGTACACACGATCGTTTTTCGGCATGAAAAAAAATACGTTTTTAAAAATATCATTCAAAATGATCGTGTGTGGGCTTCACATCGTTTTTCATCTTCTGAAAAAAATTATGTTTTTCGGGTTGTAAAAAATGATCGTGTGTGGGCTAAAACTAAGTTTAAACCCACGCATGCTCAGAAGCAAGTTATGAGATGGGAGCGCTCGTTCTGGTAAAACTACCATTCATAATGGAGTAAGCACATTCATCACGCTGTAACAGACAAAAAAGCGCAAATCGTCTTTTACTAACAAGAAATCTGCTAAAAGCAGCCCAAAGGTGAATAGAACTTCCCCTTTAGAGTGCCGTTGTACGTGTTGTACGACACCGCCCTTTGTTCATCATTTTTTTTAAAACGATGGTGTGTGGGCAACATCGTTTTTAATGATTAAGTTGGAAAAACTTCGTTTTTAGGACATGATTAAAAAACGTTTTTTTTTTTTTTTTTTTCATGCCGAAAAACTATCGTGTGTATGCGGCATGACACTTTCAAAATGACAGAAAACAAAAAAGTGGCGTCTGCAAAATTTTGGGCACCCTGCAGAGTTAATATCTTGTACTGCCCCCTTTGGCAAGTATCGCAGCTTGTAAACGCTTTTTGTAAACAGCCAAGTGTCTTTCAATTCTTGTTTGAGGTATCTTTGCCCATTCTTCCTTACAAAAGTCTTCCAGTTCTTTGAGGCGGCGTACACACGACCGAGGTTCTCGCTGGAAACCAGCGAGAACCTCGCTGGAAGCTGCATTCCAGCGAGGACCTCGGCCGTGTGTACGCTTTTGGCTCGCCCCGCCCGTCGGGAATCCCGTCGAGCGAAAAGAGAGCACGCTCTATTTTTGCTCGACGGCCCGCCTGGATGAATGGCTGGTTGCCATTCTCGACGGGCGGGTCGCCGATTTCGACGGCCGGCAGAGAACCTCGACGGGCGGAACGATGTGTTCTGCCCGTCGAGGTTCTCTGCCGTGTGTACACGGCCTCAGATCTCTGGGCTGCCTGTCACGCACTGCTCTTTTAAGGTCTATCCATAGATTTTCAATTATGTTGAGGTCAGGAGATTGTGAAGGCCATGGCAAAACCTTCAGTTTACGCCTCTTGATGTAATCCCCTGTGGATTTTGAGGTGTGTTTAGGATCATTATCCATTTGTAGAAGCCATCCTCTCTTTAACTTCAGCTTTTTCACAGATGGCATTAAGTTACCATCAAAAATTTGCTGACATTTTATTGAATCAATTTTTCCTTCTACTCGTGAAATGTTCCCTGTGCCACTGGCTGCAATATAAGCCCAAAGCATGATTGATCCACCCCCATGCTTAACAGTTGGACAGAGGTTCTTTTCATTAAATTCTGTGCCATTTCTTCTCCAAACGTACCTTTGCTCATTCTGGCCAAAAAGTTCTATTTTAACCTCATCGGTCCACAGAACTTGTTTCCAAAATGCATCAGGCTTGTCTATATGTTCATTTGCAAAGTTCAAACACTGATTTTTGTGGTGAGGACGTAGAAGAGGTTTTCTTCTGAGGACTCTTCCATGAAGACCATATTTGTACAAGTATCTCTTCATAGTGGAATAGTGTACCACAACTCCAGTGTCTGCCAGATCTTTCTGGCGGGATCGTGCAGTCAAACGTGGGTTTTGAATTGCTTTTCTCACAATCCTTTCTTCCAGATCTTGCTTTAACTTCCAATGTTCCTGATGACTGCCATTTCTTAATTACATTCCGAACAGAGGGCATTGACATCTGAAAACGCTTTGCTATCTTCTTATAGCCTTCTCCAGCTTTGTGAGCGTCAACTATTTTCAGTTTGTTTTCTAGACAACTTCTTAGAAGAACCCATGGTGCTGATTGTTGGGGCAAGGTCAGATGAGTCTGGGCATTTAAAACCTTTTTAGATTGACATCACCTTGTCTTCCCAGACGATGATTGAGAACAATCCATGACACTGGCAGGTCTCAGCTTTACAAAGGGGGCAGTGCATGCTATAAATTCTGCAGGGTGCCCAAACTTTTGCAGACGCCATTGTTTTGTTTTCTGTAATTTTGAAAGTGTCAATGATGGAAATAAAATCTAACTTTTTTTGACATAATAAGAATGTCTAATCTATAATTTGATGACTTTTGGAGATTTTTCCATCTTTCCTTGGCTTCGTTATGCACATTGATGCAATTTTTTACCTGGGGTGCCCAAACTTTCGATCCCCACTGTAAATGGCTGTGCGCAGGTCCTTAAGTGGTTAAGGTAAGAAAGAGGTTTTGCCTTTAGACCCACTTTAACCACTTAAGACCCGGACCAATACGCTGGTAAATGACCCAAGGTGTTTTTGCGATTCGGCACTGCGTCGCTTTAACAGACAATTGCACGGTCGTGCGACGTGGCTCCCAAACAAAATTTGCGTCCTTTTCTTCCCACAAATAGAGCTTTCTTTTGGTGGTATTTGATCACCTCTGCGATTTTTTTTATTTTTTGCGCTATATACAAAAATAGAGCGACATTTTTGAAAAAAAAAAAACACAATTTTTTACTTTTTGTTATAAAAAAATCAAATAAACTAAATTTTAGTCATACATTTAGGCCAAAATTTATTTAGCCACATGTCTTTAGTAAAAAAAAAAATTGCAATAAAAAAAAATAGCTACCTAGCGGGAACAGCGACACTAATACAGCGATCAGAAAAATGATCGCTTAGTGACGCTGGCAATAGGGAGTGAAAGGGTTAACTAGGGCGGTGATCAGGGGGTTAAAACTTTATTAGGGGGGGGTGGGGGGGCTATCCTGAACCTAACACTAACTGACTTTTACACTGCCTGTCACACTGACACTAAATGCCGTGATTAGATCACTGCATTCAGTGACACTGTGACAGGGGGGGTGGGGGGGCAGATCGCAAGGGGTTAAGTGTGCCTATGTGTGTGTATGTCAGTGTAGTGTTTGTGCACACTTACTGTGAGGTGTTTCTCTCATCGCAGCGGTTGGAAATACCGCTGCGATGAGAGATTACATCACTTCCCCCTTCCTGTGTAAACACAGGAGGAGGAAGTGACAGGGCGGGGGAGCGCAGCGATTGGCTGGGAGCGATCGCGGGGGGGCGGGCAAAGACGGACATCCGCCCGCTCGTCCCGGATCGCTCCCGGAGACACGGGGACCGCTGCACGCCGCGGAGGGGGTCCCGATCGGACCCCCGACCCGCTACTGGGCGAGGACGTAAATTTACGCCCTTGTGCCCAGCCATGCCCTTCTGTGGCCGTAAATGTGCGTGCGGCGGTCCTTAAGTGGTTAACACCCAAAATTGACATCAACTGATGCTTCTACATCTGTTTTGTAATACTTTAACCACTTCAGTTCTGGAAGGATTTACCCCCTTAACCACTTCCATAGCACACAAATTCAGACACTTCTCTCCTTCATGTAAAAATCATAATTTTTTTGCTAGAAAATTACTCAAAACCCCCAAACATTATATATATATTTTTAGCATACATCCTAGGGAATAAAGTGTCGGTCATTGCAACTTTTTATGGCACACAGTATTTGCTTTTCTAGCCAAGATCTCTGCTTTGTTTACTTGTGCGGTCCAGGCGTGGCGTCAAATATGCCTCTCTTCCGGTGCTGGCCCATTCATTCAATAGGTTGCCGATCACATGGGAGAGCCTAGAGAAGCGGCAGGAGGGGGGGATGTCCCCTCCCGTCGCCATTAAGAACAATCAAGCGGCTGAACAGTTCTTATTGTGTTCAGAATCGCTGGCTCTAAAAAAACGATATGTGAATGATGCCTGATGCAGGCATCATTCAGATATCTCCACTGAAAGCCAAGGATGTCATATGGTGGACTGCGTTATGGAAGTGGTTAATGACCAGGCTAGTTTTTGCGATACGGCACTGCAACGCTCTACCCTAACATTTTTGTCCTTTTTTTCCCACTTTCTTTTGGTGGCATTTGGTCACCTCTGCAGTGATGTAAAAAAAACACATTTTTCATCAGCTTAGGCCAATATGTATTGTTCTGATAATTTTTGGTAAAACAATCCCAGTAAGCGTATATAGATTGGTTTGCGCAAAAGTTATAGCGTGTACAAACTAGGGGATCGATTAAGAGGCTTTACTATTTATTGTTTTTACTGGTAATGGCGGCGATTTTTAGCTCGATTTCAACATGCGGCAGACAAATTTGACCCTAAGTGACACTTTTTGGGGACCAGTGACACCAATACAGTGATCAGTGCTAAAAAAATGCACTGATCAATGTATAAATGACACTGGAAGGGAAGTATGCAATTCCGATGCGCAAAAAAACCACACATGAAATCAATTTGACGTATGCTCGGAATCATTGAACATCATTGAATCATTTTTCTCGCAGTGTTGTACGTCACCGTGTTCTTGACGGTCTGAATTTTGTGTGATCGTGTGTATGTAACACAAGTTTGAGCCAACATTCCGCTGGAAAAAAATCTGCGGTTTTCTTGACGGAATTGTAGGCAGGAAAAGAGCGTTTCGAATGAAGCCTTGCAGGTGAACCCCACAAGCTCCAAGGCTTTGCATGCTGAACTAATGGCTGCAAGGAATGCTCAATTTCTCGGAGAGCGTTAGCAATGTCCTAAAATGGCGATTCCTGCAGCACTTTCAAAACTAGATAGGCAAAACTGTGTTAGTGAATTTTTTTTTTTTTTTTTTTTTTCATCTGTGTCCCGTCTGGGGAGATTTCCGTTCACTTACAGTCTCATAATTAAAACGGAAAGTGAAAGAATTTGCTTTTTAGAATAAGGTAATCAATGGTTGGCACCATGATCACCAGAACATTACTTCTGTTCTGGTGACCATCCAAAATTAGGGATTTTCCTTAGCTTTAACTCCACGGGAATAAGAGTAAATAGGACAAAAAGAGAGCGTATATCTCCCAAACAGGGGCACAGACATCAATTAAAAAAACAACCTGACCAGGTTTTGCCTTTTTATACTTTAAAGTCCCACGGCGAAAACGGCAACCAAAATCTGAAATAGGATTACCAGTGCTGACTCTTGTACTTCAGGCCAACTGCTGATCCACTCCAACCCTGGAGAAAAGCCAAGAAAAAAGGCAATAGATAAAAAGCCAGGGACTCACGCCATGCAAAAGGCAGCTTCCATGTATGATAAATAGTCTTACAATACATGGTCTTGCGAGTCGCAAGCATTGTTCAGGTGACCTCATCTTATAACCCTTTTGCTCAGCAATTCAACAGACAAGTTGTTAAAGCCAGTGGCTGTAAAGCGGGGTGGTAAATGGGTCCTTTCAATAATGCCATTTCAAAACGATAGATTTCAATGGGTGTTCGCTACCAGATGAATGAGATCTGCATAATGTGACCTATGGGGCCTGTCCAGACTAACCAGATTCACTGGAATACGACTTTATTCTGGAATAGTTGCTGTGGCAAAAGTTATACTGATAGGTTTGTCAAAAGGGCTTACCCATCGGTTAAGGTGTAAAACAGAAGATAGGAATCTAATGTTCTCCATCAGAAACAGATTTGTTGGAGCACCTCTGAATGAAAGGTCCACTCATTTTGTTGCAGGCCATTTAGACTGGGTTACTCTGCTTGCCTGTTTTCATTTCCCTGGTATGTGTACTGTGGACAGAGCCAGCACATGACTGTCTGCCTTAGGATGTGAGAGACCTTCCAGCACCACAACAGCGCTCATAGTCCCCACCTGGGATGACTGGAAACTTACCTTGATATCCCTGTCCAGTAAGAGAGTAAGAATCCACACATAGTTACATAGTTAGTCAGGTTGAAAAAAGACACAAGTCCATCCAGTTCAACCATAAAAAAAAAAAAAAAAGTAAAACACAGTACATCCTCCCATACACCCAACTCCATACCCACAGTTGATCCAGAGGAAGGCAAAAAACCCCAGCAGAGCGATGATCCAATTTGCTACCGGAGGGGAAAAAATTCCTTCCTGATCCCCCGAAAGGCAATCGGATTTACCCCGGATCAACTTTACCTACAAAACTTAGTACTCAGTTATATTATGTGCATTTAGGAAAGAATCCAGGCCTCTCTTAAAGCAATCTACTGAGCTGGCCAGAACCACCTCTGGAGGGAGTCTGTTCCACATTTTCACAGCTCTTACTGTGAAGAAACCTTTCCGTATTTGGAGGTGAAATCTCTTTTCCTCCAGACGTAAAGAGTGCCCCCTTGTCCTCAGTGTTGACCTTAAAGTGAATAACTCAACACCAAGTTCACTATATGGACCTCTTATGTATTTGTACATGTTGATCATATCCCCCTTTATTCTCCTCTTCTCAAGATTGAATAAATTCAGTTCCTCTAATCTTTCCTCATAGCTGAGCTCCTCCATGCCTCTTATCAGTTTGGTTGCCCTTCTCTGCACTTTCTCCAGTTCTCCGATATCCTTTTTGAGAACTGGTGCCCAAAACTGGACTGCATATTCCAGATGAGGTCTTACTAATGATTTGTACAGGGGCAAAATGATATCTCCACCCATGGAGTCCATACCTCTCTTAATACAAGAAAGGACTTTGCTCGCTTTGGAAACCGCAGCTTGGCATTGCATGCCATTATTGAGCTTTGATCAACTAAAACACCCAGATCCTTCTCCACTACAGATCCCCCCAGTTGTACTCCCCCTAGCATGTATGATGCATGAATATTCTTAGCCCCCAAGTGCATAACTTTACATTTATCAACATTAAACCTCATCTGCCACTTAGTCGCCCAATTAGACAGAGCATTGAGGTCGGCTTGTAAATTGGAGACATCCTGCAAGGACGTTATTCAACTGCATAGCTTGGTGTCATCTGCAAAAACAGAAATGTTACTTTTGATCTCAGACCCAATATCATTTATAAATATATTGAAAAGTAAGGGACCCAACACTGAACCTTGGGGTACACCGCTGATAACCTTGGACCATTCAGAGTAAGAATCATTAACCACAACTCTCTGAATTCTGTCTTTCAGCCAGTTTTCTATCCATTTACAAACTGATATATCTAATCCTGTAGACCTTACCTTACACATGAGCCGTGTGTGGGGAACTGTATCGAACGCTTTTGCAAAATCCAAGTATACCACGTCCACTGCTACGCCTCTGTCCAGGGTTTTACTTACCTCTTCATAAAAGGAAATCAGGTTTGTCTGACAACTTCTGTCTTTCATGAATCCATGCTGTCTGCTGCTTAAATAGTTTGTTTCCAGCAAGAACTCATCCACGTGGTCTTTTATTAAACGTTCCAGTATCTTCCCAACTATAGAAGTTAAACTAACAGGTCTATAGTTACTAGGTAAAGACTTTGTTCCCTTTTTAAATATGGGCACCACATTGGCTTTATGCCAATCCAGTGGTACTATTCCTGTCATTAATGAGTCCCTAAATATTAGATACAGTGGCTTTGAAATTTCAGAGCTCAATTCTTTTAGGATCCGTGGGTGGATGCCATCTGGTCCAGGTGCTTTATCCACCTTTATTCTGTCTAAATATTTCTGGACCATATCACTTTTGAGCCATTGTGGATTTGGGGCTGTGTCACTCCCACCCCTATTATGGACATGAGCTCCCCCATACTCCATTGTATACACAGAGCTGAAGAAAGCATTTAATGAATTTGCCTTCTCTATGTCCTCAGTCACCCACTCTAGATTATTTTGTAAAGGGCCTACATGCTCACAATAGGTTATCCAGGAACCCCACAACTGGAATCCAGTTCGGAATCCCTCTTGACCTCAAGGTGGCGAACACTGGTGCTAATGTTTTGGTCAACATTAGAAGAGCTGTGCATAGGCTGAAGGGCTTTTCACAAACTGGTAAAGTTCCTTCTCTACCACAAGGTACAAGAGCTGCTGGTCACTTAAAATACATTTGTTTTTCATTGTAAATTGACGGAATGTGAAAAATATCAGGGGGGTATGAATACCTTTTGAAGGGCACTGTATCTCAAAATAAATATAATAAATATAAATATATATATATAGTGTGTCTGTGTTTATCTCTCTCTCACATGAACTTTGATGGCATCCCAGTCTTGGCCTGTAGATTTCAATATTGAGTTGGCCCACCCTTTGCAGCTACAACAGGTTCAACTCTTCTGGGAAGGCTGGTCACAAGGTTTAGGTGTCTATGGGAATGTTTGTGTTAGACATAAGCTTTTGGAGCTAAACAAATTACAGGCAGACAGTCTGTAGTCTCGTGGAAACAGGAACTGAACTTTATTATTACTTCTTGTACATAGACAAAACATGAACTAGCAAACGTAACACTGCCATCTAGTGATCATATAATGTAATAGGCACACAGTAATGACATTTAGTAGATGTTGCTCATATAATACAAACCTTGTATGCTAACACCCCCACTCAACAACTACTATCTATGTCAATCCCATTTCTGATCTAAGATCAACAAATCTGTTTCTAGCTAGTGGTTTTGTCAAAACATCAGCAATCATTTTTTCCGTTTCACAATACACAAGTTCAATCACTTTCTGATCAACTAAGTCATGAATGTAATGATGTCTGACATCGATGTGCTTGGTTCTTCCATTAATCTTCTCACTTGTTGCAAGCTTAATGCAACCCTGATTATCCTCAAATAAGACGGTAGGTTCTGATGTTGCTTCTCCAAGATCCTTGAGTAATTGTTGTAACCACACAACTTCTTGACTGGCATAAGCTGCAGATATGTATTCAGCTTCTGTAGAGGACAATGCCACTGACATCTGTTTCTTGCTGGACCATGATATAGGACTGTCTCCCAATTTTAATAAGTAACCACTTGTGGATTTGCGTGTGCTGTGATCACCTGCCCAATCGGAGTCCACATATCCCACGAGGTTTAAATCACCACTTGCTGACAGTTTTAAATGTAAGTCTTTTGTCTGTTTCAGATATCTCATAACTCTTTTGATCGCATTCCAATCTCTTAGACGTGGTTTATCAACTCGCCTGCAAAGAAGAGACATGCTGGCTGCAATGTCTGGACGTGTAGTGGTTGCAATGTAGAGAAGTGCCCCCACTGCTTGTCTGTATTGTTCATTGGATGTGAGAAGATCATCTTCTCCTTCTAACTTTGGATAGGCTGTGTCCATAGGTGTGCTTGCTCCTTTCGCCTCTGTCATGTTGAATTGCTGAAGAATAGATTCAATTTTTGCGCTCTGATTCAACAGGAAACTTCCATCTTTCTCACGCTGGATGTCAATTCCAAGATAATATGTCACTTCACCTAGGTCTTTAGTTTCAAAGTGCTTGTTGAGTACTCCTGTTAACTTTGCAATTTCATTGTTATTTTTGTGAGCAATGATCAGGTCATCTACATAAATTAGCAGATACATCCACTCAGTGTCTACTTCTTTAGCGTATAGGCACGGATCAGCTTTGCTTCTTGTAAATCCTTCATTTAGTAGAACTTGATTAATCTTCAGGTTCCATGCTCGAGCTGATTGTTTAAGGCCATAAAGAGATTTATTCAACTTGCAGACAAGATGCTCTTGTCCCTTTTTCAAATATCCTTCTGGTTGTGACATGTAAATTTCTTCTTCAATATCACCATTAAGAAAAGCTGTCTTAATATCGTGATGTTTCACAATCATTGTACGCATGGCAGCCACTGTCATTAGTGTTCTGAAAGTACTTTGTTTAGCAACTGGAGCAAAAGTAGCATCATAGTCCTCACCGAACTTCTGTGAGTAACCTTTAGCAACCAGCCTTGCCTTGTACCGACAGACTTTCCCTTCAGAGTTACATTTGGTTTTAAAAACCCATTTACATCCTATGGCATGTTTACCTTGAGGTAGCTCTGAAAGTGTCCATGTCTGGAGATCTTCGAGTGATGTCATTTCTTCATCAGCGGCTTTGTTCCATACTTGCTTCTCATGCATTGGCAGTTTCTGCATCTCTTTCCATGAACCTGGTTCCGTTTGAACAGCTCTGCGAGCTATGTACGATAAACGTTCAGCTGGAACACCTTTATTGATTCTGGTTGATTTTCTGACTGAAGGTATTTCTGGTTCAGATTCAGGTTTTGATTCTTCTGCAGTAATCTCTATTTCTGTATCACTTTCCTTATTTTCTTGAGTGACTGATGTTGATTCTTTCTCAGTTTGAATAGTTTGTGTCTGTTGTTCAAACTTTGAGCACATAGAAGTTTCATCAATAATCACACTTCTGCTGACTGTTACCTTGTTCGTGTCGTGATGTAAAATCCTGTATCCTTTTTGAGATTCACTGTACCCCACAAGTACACCTTCTTTTGCACATGCATCCCATTTTGTACGTTTTTCTTTTGGAATGTGTACATAGGCTTTACTTCCAAAAATTCTGATGTGTCTTAAATCTGGTTTCCTTTTGTTCCATAGTTCATATGGAGTTTTTGTTGTTGCTTTTCCCGGCAAACGATTTTGAAGATAACATGCAGTTGTGATAGCTTCTCCCCAGAATGTAGTTGGCATATCAGCATCAAATAGCATGCTCCTCCCACTTTCACACAGTGTGCGGTTCATTCTCTCTGCAACTCCATTTTACTCCGGGTTATATGGAACTGTTGTCTGGAACATAATTCCATGCTTCCTGAGTATGGCTTGTGTTTTACCACTTGTATATTCTGAGCCATTGTCTGTTCGTAGTACTCTGGGCATTCTGCCGAAAATATTATTTACTTGAGCGAGATACTGTTCCAATTTCTCTGGCACTTCATCCTTATTGTGAAGTAGAAATACTGTGGTATATCTGGAGTATTCATCAATGAAGGTCAGGAAGTACTTTTTCTTTCCTGGAGTCATAGTTTTCATTGGACCACAAAGATCTGAATGTATTAAGTCCAGAGGTTTTTGAACTTTGCTGTTTGTCTGCTTGGGAAAAGGTGTCCTTGCCATTTTTCCTTTAATACAGCTGGTACAAATCATTGTGTGATCACATGGATTAATCTTAATACCACTTGCATAGTTATTCTCAACTATTTTCTTTATTGTATCAGAATTTCTGTGCCCCAATCGTCTGTGCCAAGTGTGGATGCAGTTTGAATGTTTATCCTCTTTGGCTATTTTAACCATTTCACTGCAGTTCAACTGATATAGTTCATCTATGATTTTAGCCTTTGCAAGCAAGCAATCCCCTTTTGTTATGATACAACTGTCACCCTGAAATGTGACTACATTGCCTTGGTTAGTGAGTTTCTTTACTGACAAAAGGTTGCTTTCAAGATCTGGCACATACAGAACATTCCTCATATGGATCTTTTTAGTGATATCTGGAGAGATAGGACAGTATAGAAAGCCATCTCCTATTCCCACTGATTTCATGAGTTGTCCATTAGCTGTAGTTATCCCTTCTGTTTTGCTTTCATCAAGCTGAGCGAAGAAACTTTGGTTATTTGTCATGTGACTTGTAGCGCCTGAGTCCACACACCATGCTTGCACAGTGGTGACACAATTTTTGGATCCGAATGCATATTCCTTTGTTTCTATGACATTCTTAGCTTGTTGGAATGCACTTTGTTTTTGCATTCTAGCTTTCCAGATTCTACAATCTGCTTTTAGATGTCCTGGTTTCTTGCACACAAAGCATTCCCGCTTTTCTAGCTGCATGTTACTGTGTTTATTTTTGTATCTTGTCTTTAAAGCCGTCTCTGAACACACACTCACAGTACTCATGCTTTCAGTTTTGCGCTTGTATTCATCCACAAGCTTGCCTTTAACATATTCCAGTGTCAGATCATCATCTGGACGTGCATCTAGTGCTGTGACAAGTGTCTCATAACTTTCAGGAAGTCCACTTAATAATAGCGCTGCAACATGAAAATCTTTCATCTCTTCTCCAATCCCTCGCAGTCTCTCCACCATCTCTAAGGTCTGTCTTATATAGTCCTGCATGTCCTGGTCTTTCTGTAGCTTAGTCTGATAGAGCTTTCTGATTAAATACAGTTTATTGCTGAGATTAACTCTTTCATGTGCTTTCTGTAACTCTTCCCACATGTCTTTAGCAGTTTGACAGTTACATATATGTATGATTTGATCATCATCTATGCACAGGGAGATTGTGCTTTGTGCCTTCTGATCTCTGTCTAACCACTCCTCTGTGGGCTGTGCAGGTCTTTGTTCATTTATGCATTTCCACGTACCTTCTCTTATAAGCAGCATTTTCATCTTGAATTTCCAAGATTGGTAGTTCTGATTTGTCAGATTTGCAATGGAAAACTTTGCTGAGGTGATAGCAGCTGCCATTACTGCTGTTTGTCTTTCTGTTGCTGTCTTCTGCACTGAATTGCTCTAGCTCACTGTATCTGGCTATATCCAGGGGTGATCTGTATTATATCCTGGGCTTCTGTAACATGCTCTGGGCCCATAACCTGTTAGACATAAGCTTTTGGAGCTAAACAAATTACAGGCAGACAGTCTGTAGTCTCGTGGAAACAGGAACTGAACTTTATTATTACTTCTTGTACATAGACAAAACATGAACTAGCAAACGTAACACTGCCATCTAGTGATCATATAATGTAATAGGCACACAGTAATGACATTTAGTAGATGTTGCTCATATAATACAAACCTTGTATGCTAACAGTTTGACCATTCTTCCAGAAGCCCATTAGTGAGGTTGGGCATTGATGTGGATGAGAAGGCCGGCGTCAGTCTGCTCTAATTCATCAGAAAGATGTTCTATCAGGTTGAGGCCAGTTAAGTTCCTCCACCCAAAACTCGCTCATCCATATGTTTATGGACCTTGCTTTGTGCACTGGTCCAAAAAATTTGGTGGAGGGGGATTATGGTGTGGGGTTGAGTTTCAGGGGTTGGGCTTGGCCTCTTAGTTCCAGTGAAGGGAACTCTTAAGGCATCGGGCATACCAAGACATTTTGGACAATTCCTTCCTTTAACTTTGTGAAAACGGTTTGGGGATGTCCCCTTCCCGTTCCAACATCACTATGCACCAGTATGCAAAGCAAGCTCCATAAAGACATGGATGAGCGAGGTTTGGGGTGGGGGAACTTGACTGGCCTGCAAAGAGTCCTGAGCTCAACTGAAAAGAAAGCCTTTGGCATAAATCGGAGCAGAGACTGCGAGCCAGGCCTTTTCGTCCACATCAGTACCTGACCTCACAAATGCGCCTCTAGAAGAATGGTCAAACTTTCCCATAGACGCTCATAAATCTTGTGGACAGCCTTCCCAGAAGAGTTGTAACTGTTGGACCCTTTTCACCCCAACGTAGTTTTCCAGTGTTTTAGCGCTAGAAATAGAGCCTGAAAAGTGCCTCCCATTCATTGCAATGGGTGCTTTTACACCCGGGCAGTCCGCTTGCGGGACATTAGAGAAAGTCTTGCAAGCAGCGTCTTTGGGGCAGTTTGGGAACCATCGCTCCTAAAACGCCCCTGCCCATTGCAATGAATGAGCAGCGCTTCCGAAGCGCCGCAACACAGGAGTTTTTAACTCCTTTTTTTGGAGTTAAAAGCGCCCCGCTAGTGGCCAAAAAGCACTGCTTAAACGAGAAACGCTTTACCACGAATGCACGGGTGGCCCCAGTGTGAAGGGTCTTATAGCTGCAATGGGTGGGCCAAATCAATATTGAGCCCTACGGGCTAAGACTGGGATGCCAATAAAGTTCATATTGTGTGCGTGTGTGTATATGTGTATATATATATATATATATATATATATATATATAATATATATATATATATAATCTCTATCACATACATCAATGACTGTCATTTGATGCAGTACTGGACTGCAGGTTATACTTTAGAACTGTAAATAGATATGCTTAGTAGACACTTTATTGGGTATCCCTATTTTATCACTACTAGCCGACCAGCCCTCATCATTATACTGCGGCAGATCGGCTATCTCCCACAAATCGCTGTAGCTGTACGTTGGCCCTTTTAAACAGCAATAGGTGACGTGCGTGACCACCAGCCTGGTTCGATCGCAGGCACGAGAACCAGAACAGAGATTTGCGTGTGTGTAAACACACAAATCCCTGTTCTGTCAGAGGAGGAGAGACAGATCGTCTGCTCCTACAAGGTAGGAACAGCGATTATGTCTTCTGTAGTCAGTCCCCCCCCCCACAAACGAGAGAACACCCCCTAGTGTTAACCCCTTCCCTACCAGTGACATTTACACAGTAATCAGTGCATTTTTATAGCACTGATAACTATATAAATGTCAATAGTTCCAAAAATGTGTCAAAAGTGTCCAATCTGTCAGTCGCAATGTCGCAGTCCTGATAAAAATCACAGATCGCCGCCCTTACTACTAAACATTTTTATTTATTTTTTTGTGTTGTATATGTGTGTATATAAATATACAGATATATAGATAGAGAGGAGAACTTTAAAGAAGAACAACCATCTCTGTAGTTTGCCCAAAGGCACCTGAAGGACCCAGACCATGAGAAAACAATGATTGAACTTTGGCCTGAATTGCAAGCGTCATGTCTGGAGGAAACCATGCACTGCTCATCACCTTGCCAATACTATCATTACAGTGAAGCATGGTGGTGGCAGCATCATGCTGTGGGGATGTTTTCAGTGACAGGATCTTGGAGACTAGTCAGGATTGAGGAAAAGATAAATGCAGCAATGTACAGAGACATGTTTGATGAAAATCTGATCGAAAGCACTCTGGATCTCAGACTGGGGCGAAGGTTCATCTTCCAACAGGACAATCACCCTAATCACACAGCCAAGAATAATAAAGGAGTTTTCAGTACATTTCTACCCCCCCCACCACCATAAAAAAGTACACCTAATGTAGAAACAATACCGCACTGCTTTTACCTTAGCGTGGCAATAGTAATGTAGGCTTGGTCAGTTTGCACTACAGTAGTCTGAAAACATTTTGCCGGGGACATGGTTATCAGATTTATCCCTGCATGTCGTTATTCAGAAAACTGACATTTCTGCTGATTGTCCCCTGCCTTCTTATACAATTGGACTTTGATAGCAAGATCTTTGTGCCAATGTTCCCATCAATGCCCAGCTGCGGTGGGGTTTCTCGTTGTTTTGTCATACATTATAGAGAATGTTTGGCTTCATACAGAGCAGTGTCTGTGAGAACTGCGGCATGGAGATAATAATCCATAGATTCTGTGAAGTCTGAGAATGCAGCGGGGGATTTTACACAACAGTATCTTTGATGCGAATGGTACACAGGTAAAATGCCCAATGATATAGATCATCTACCTATTAAATCACAGGTGAAAGTCTGCAAACACTGTAGAGGCCTCAAGAGTGCTGCAAGTCACCTTTATTACATTAGCTAGCAGCTTATTACCAGATGGTATTGTGTGCTGTTTGTTAAAAGCATATCCTTATGGAGCATTTCTGGTGTGAATTAATGCTTGCTGTTTGTGTTTTCCAGATGCTATTAAACTGCAACTTGTTGAAGCCGGCCTGGTAGAATGTTTACTTGATATTGTCCATGAAACTGTGAACAGCGAGAAGGATGAAGATGTTGCAGAGCTGAAAACTGCATCCGATCTCATGGTGCTGCTACTTTTAGGAGGTAAATACTATATTTGTTTTTCTTTTTCTGTGTGTTTTTTTTTTAAGGGTCAGTCCACCTTTTAATGTTTCTTGCTAAAAACATTCCTATGCATTACAGAATCTTTAGTATTGTAGTGCTCTGTTTAGTAAAAGAATGGTTACTTTTTAAGCTGTTTATTCCATTACCCTCCCCTCTATGTCCTGCAGATGGCAGGACATACTGAGGATTGGATGTGCAACCTGGACACTCGCGAATAAGCACTCCACTTTGTTCCCTGCCCATGCATGCTCAGTCCGCATTTGCCTTTCTCAGAATATCAAGTGCTAGGTACGTCCTGCCATGTAGGGTGGCAATACAGAGGCAATGGAATTGGCAGCTTAAAAAGGAGGTCTCTTTAACTCAATGAAGCACTGAATATTAATGTGTGAATAACTTACCCCTTGAATTATACATAAACCTAAGAACAAACATTTTTAATTTCTTTTTTTGTAGAACTAACTAGTACTTGGACATGGTGCCTGCATTCGTTTTTTTCTGTTCAGGCTAAGAACGCTAGCGCAGAAAATATTTGAATTTGCCTGAAATGCAGTGTCCTCGTTACTTCCTATGCACTGAACTGATATCTCCTAGTTCTCTGTGTTCCCAGCTTTCTTCTGTGTACTACAAACACCTCACCTCTGATGGGAAGGAGGAGATATTATGTAGTTTTTAACACATTTTCTGGCCTAGGGTGACAATGAAGCTTTTCTATAGGTATAGCGACTGAGTGTTGTCGCCCCAGAACAGGAAGTGTGCTACCAGTGAAAATAAAGGAGAAAAGGCCTGAAAAAAGTTAACTAATGCAGCCATAACATATAAACTGGTAAGCTGCAATATTTAATTTTGTTCTTGGGTTTAGACACACCTTAAAGTAATGAAAGTAAAATAGATTGTGTGATTGCTGACCTCTTCTTCTTAATATTCCGTCTGTTTGGCTGTCCTGTGGCTTTCAGTCATTACCCTTAAACAAGCATGCCTAGAGGAACTTCTGACTCCTTATCTGCATACTGGATCATGGTTAGATAATCAGAAATATTGTAGGCAGATGGTCAACATAAAAATGAAAAGAAGGGGGGGGTGTCTGCGCTGTAGGGTAGGGTCCGTGGGGTAGGAGGTGACACAATATCTAGGTGAATGGATGGGATAAAGGGAAGGTGAACTTAGAACAACATGATAACCAACATAGTGAAAGAAACCGTGTAAATCACAAAAATACACAATAGGGGTGACTCCAAATAAAACACAGTGGTGGCAGATACACTACCCGAGCAGTGTAAAGCAAATGAGAAAGTCAATGCAATGAAGAATAAACACACAGTGCTAAACTTATAAGACCAGAGAGCATTCCAAGGAGGATGTCTCTGGATGCACAAACATAAAGTCTCTAAAAGAAAAACCCAAAAGTCCAAGAAAAATCCAGGAATAGGATGGTGATGCCAGGAAAGGATGTTAGCAATAGACACCTCAGGTGGTCCCTAGCTCCTCACCTCAAGGCTATTGCACGGATAGCCTAGAACAACACATCCAGGGGAGGGGGGTAAAATCCCTCGGTGGGCGGGCAGCAGAGGCACTCCTCAGCAGTGGAACATAGAGCAGATTGGAAGCGAGTGAGAGTACAATACAGGGAACATCTATTTAGACAGCATGTATCACACATTCATCCACTCACCAGGAGGTGATGGATGGTGGGCCTATCTCCCATGAACTGCGAGTTCGTTCTTGATCCAGAAGTTGGTATCAGGTATGCTCTCTTCTGTGGATGGCCCAGGTGGTCACTCAGGACAATGGGACCCTCAGATGGCGTGCATAATGGAAGAGAGACAGACCATAGCGCAATCCCGCAAGATACAGACACATTTATTAAAAAAAACTATTGCACTCACATTTGAAAACGATCCAATGGAGCATAAACAGTACGGACGTCAGGTGGATCACTCTGCGTCAGGCGTGTGGACTCTGCGGCTCCTCGATCCCTACGCGTCTCGTCACACCTCGTGACTTCCTTAGGGTCCCCTAAGGAAGTCACGAGGTGTGACGAGACGCGTAGGGATACATGCTGTCTAAATAGATGTTCCCTGTATTGTACTCTCACTCGCTTCCAATCTGCTCTATGTTCCACTGCTGAGGAGTGCCTCTGCTGCCCGCCCACCGAGGGATTTTACACCCCTCCCCTGGAGGTGTTGTTCTAGGCTATCCGTGCAATAGCCTTGAGGTGAGGAGCTAGGGACCACCTGAGGTGTCTATTGCTAACATCCTTTCCTGGCATCACCATCCTATTCCTGGATTTTTCTTGGACTTTTGGGTTTTTCTTTTAGAGACTTTATGTTTGTGCATCCAGAGACATCCTCCTTGGAATGCTCTCTGGTCTTATAAGTTTAGCACCGTGTGTTTATTCTTCATTGCATTGACTTTCTCATTTGCTTTACACTGCTCGGGTAGTGTATCTGCCACCACTGTGTTTTATTTGGAGTCACCCCTATTGTGTATTTTTGTGATTTACACTGTTTCTTTCACTATGTTGGTTATCATGTTGTTCTAAGTTCACCTTCCCTTTATCCCATCCATTCACCTAGATATTGTGTCACCTCCTACCCCACGGACCCTACCCTACAGCGCAGACACCCCCCCCCCCTTCTTTTCATTTGTATTTCTTTCTGCCTAGGACAGATTGTTAGGCGTCTGCTGCAGTACCCTCAGTCCACTTCCCAGCCCAACCCCCTCGGTAGCGCGGGAGCCTCTCTATATAGATGGTCAACATAACTGTCTGGACACCAGCATTTCTAAAAGGAATTCCGCAATGGCAGCTGCATCGTTTCTCTAATGGTTTGTTTTAACAACCTTCTGTACATGAACGCTCTTTGTTCACACAAGATGTGGTTACTACTAGAAAGGTTTATAATTAGGGCAGAGTGGTCAGCTGTTCCGGGCACAGGGGCATGCCAAAAGATAGCTTTGCCATTCTTTAGGGTTTTCTTTCTGAAGGTTATTCACAATAGCAGCCTTTGTATTGTTTCTCAATAAAGGTTTCCTTTAGATCCCTGTTGTAGCCTAAGCTTTTACCCCTTAGCCAAAGCCAGGGAGTAGTGCTTCCTGCTAATTAGAGCCAAGTAGTTGTGACTGCCAGGGGGTGTATCCAGTTGCTGGGGGTAGACCGCTGCTCTCAAACAGAGCTCCGCAAGTTCAACTTGGCCAGCAGCGCTATAGGAGATCCATCATTAGAGGACAGGAAACTCTCGCCATCAATCCTTCTCCCCTTCAGCCAGTTGCCAGGAAAGAGGAGATTGACATGGTGCAAGAGCGGTATGGAGGCAATAAAATAAAAGTTAGGCTATTAAAGTGCTAAGCAAAGTCCAGAAGTATAAATCTATAAGTTGAAAAGATTGGGTTGAAGTTGGACTTTAGGATGATCAAACAGTAATACACAATACATATGCACATTGCCTGTACCTGGAACCATTTTGTCTGTATGATCTGACACTATCATATGAGTAATTTGCAAGGAGTTATCACTGCATATGATTCAAGTTTAAACTTCAAACAAAGCATTCAGAAATATTTCACAAACCCATACTAAGATCAAAACACAACAAAATAATGCATGTGAAGTGACTGGTATCACAAGACGAAGAAACAATGGAGCATTTTCATAATGCTTAGTGTACAAGGATTCATACAAAATTCAAGCCTATTTCAAAGCCTAAACGTTTTTTACTTTAAAAGAGAAGTATGGAATAATTTTTTTCCCCATAATCATACCTGTCTAGGTGGATGCAGAATCTGTCCCCTGCCGCTTCTGCACTGAAAACCGAGCCATTGAACACCGCCGATGGCTCGGTTCTTTCAGTTTCCAGAGCAGAGAGCTGCTGCCTGTCTGGCAGCAGCTCTCCTGCTCTGCTCCTCCACACTCACTGGAGCTCTGTACTGTGAAGAGATGGGGAGTGCCTGTCTCAGCAGCTCGCTGAGAGGCTGAGACTGCCATCAGTCCCGAAGTCGGGATGGTGTGGTGCCTGGACTGATCCCAGTGACGTCAGCGGAGAGCAGACTTCAGACCATTCTCTGCTTAAACTGGGTTACAGGCGTGCAAAACAAATTGCACCCCTGTGACCCTTAGGACTGATCCCAGTGACGTCAGCGGAGAGCAGACTTCAGACCGCTCTCTGCTTAAACTGGGTCACAGGCGTGCAAAACAAATTGCACCCCTGTGACCCTTAGGAGAAGCTAAACTAAATGAGCTCAGGCTGGGCTTCTCCTTTTAATCCATTTCTTCAGCTCTCATTCAATCCAGCACCATGCACGCCTGCAGATCTTCTCTCTCCTCACTTCCGGGTCTCGCTGGCTCCCAGTGCTGTCAATCAAAGCCAGTGACAAGGAAGCCGGGGGCGGGGCCAAGTCTAGCTGTCTGTGTCAATGGACAGAGGGGAAGGGCCAGGAGTGCCAGTGGGGGAATTGAAATGAGCTTTGCGGCTGCTCTGTGCTATTGCATGGCACAGAGCAGGTACCGTATTTATCTTCGTATACCGCGCTCCGGCGTATAGCGCGCACCCCCAACCTAGAAGGGAAAATCATGAAAAAAAAGAAAATACTTACAGTTTAGATGCCCCTCGTCGGTGTCTTGCCTGGCGTCCATCGGCGGCCTTGTACGGTCCGGCGTCCGTCTGCGGCCTCGGTGGTGTCCTCCCCGCTTCTCCCGCGCTGTCTCTCAGTCGAATCCCCGATTCCCGCGCTGTGATTGAACGATTGAACGTCGCCACCACCAACATATACCGAGCGCAGTACACTCGGGCACACTTGGCCACACTCGGCTCCTTTCGCATAGAGGCTAGAAGGCGTGACCGTGAGGGGAGCCGAGCCTGGCCGAGTGTACTCCGAATGTCGGCGGCTCAGTTCAAACACCGCACGGGAAGCGGGGATCGGCGTATATCACACACCCACGATAAATACGGTAAGTATAGATACGTTTGATTAAAAATTACCATTACAATCACTTTAATCAACTGTTTTTACCAGATATTTCATTACAGTTCCAAGCCCTTCTCTAGCTTATGTTACTCTGCTCACTTTTGTGTCCTAGCACTCTGCTTCTCCCTGCTCTTTATCTTGCTATAGCTCTTATATTCTTCTCGTTCAATCATTTTTATTGAATTTTTCAATAGAGAACAAACATCACAAAGAATAACATGTCAACTTACAGTCAGTCAATCTCTATACAGTATAAAAGAAAATCAATCAGCGCAATAAAAACACAAAATAATATAATAGTAAGCAGCTGAACACTAGGAATCAATTAGATAAGTTCCTGGAAGGATATAAACAAAGAATAGTGCAGCGCTATATAAAAGTCCATCCAAAGATCCTCCTTGTGATAATCCAATAGTGGTAAAATTCACACACATGCAGGTGATGAATCGTGGATAGAAGAAAAACACCTCCACCAGTAGTAAAAATGGCCTCTCACCTCCCAGATCAGACCCTATAATGAGATCAGGGTCAATAGCGCTTTCCCATAAGGGATAAATCCAGGGGATGAAGTTGCCAGCTGACAAGCATGAAGCCAAAACAGATACACTCCGACCAGATGATGATTCATTCATAAGAAAAAGGAGATAACATAGTGTACTCTGTATGCGCACAAGGTTTAATAAAACAAATGTATAAAACTCACATTTTCAAGGCACTGATCCAGTGCCAGGGTAAACAGCGATAAAAAACATGTGTTGCAGTGGCTGCGGGTGCCGTCACGTCCTTCCCTCCGAACGTTGCGTCCCTAGGACAGGACTTCTTCAGCGGAATGTAGGGATGAATGGACAAACACCCAAGATATAGAGACCCGTGGTCATGGAGAAGCAATGGGAAATCCCAAGCCGCGCCCATCAAGTTGTGTGGGGCAGAGAAGTGCGTATAGTCTTTCGTGTGAGGATTAACCTCTCTCCAGACGTCAATCAACCCCGCCGAGTGTAATAGTTCGGCAATTTTAACACTTTGTTTGGAGGGTCGTTTTGGTATCGGCTTCCCAGACCTGGACTTATCCAGCGAGAAATCGAAAGCGATGTTAGAGTCCCCACAAATGTAAACCGTTCCCTTGAGATGTTCGCTCAGAGTGTGCAGTAGAGAGTCAAAAAAGGGCTTCTGACCCTTATTTGGGGAGTAATAGGAGACAAAGGTGTAGGTTTCTCCATCAATTTGACCAGAGACCAAGATGTAGCGTCCCTGCGGGTCGGCTTTGACAACCGGTTGGGATAAATTAATGTGTTTAGCGAGACAAATGGCCACTCCCTTAGTCTTATTGTCTGCGGATGCCAGAAAAAATTGAGGATAATGCTGGTGAAGGAAAGTAGGCTTAAAAGTGACCGGGAAATGAGTCTCCTGTAACAATAACACGTCCGCATGCATAGAGTGGTATAGCTGATACAGCTTCCTACGCTTAATTGGAGAGTTAAGGCCCTGGACGTTATGAGAAACTATCTTGAGGGATGGAGGTGGGGAATGTGTATTAGGCATGGGTCAGAATGGTTAGAACTAATGTGATGTATCGGTGCACTCCTTGATCTAAAAAGCGGTACTCACCACATAGCCTGAGGAACAGACACAGCGAGAGCTCGGGTCCTGGGAGGCGAGGTCCCCGACGATCAAAGGCACCGAAGAGACTCAGATAGGAGGTAGCATGTGGAGCAGGCAGGACAGGAGGGAAAGAAGAAGGGAAGAAAAAGAGACCGGTTACAAATTGATAAACTGAACAAAAGGACTGAAACAATAATAAAAAAACAATAAGACATAAACAAAGGACCCTGAGGTCCACTAACCCCACCCCACCCCTGGGTCGAGATGGGCTATCCATCCCTACCCTCAATCCTGAGAGGATCGGAGTTCCCTAGAGACAGGGACTCCGTGACAGAGCCGAAGAGCACGATAAGCGCTCCCGGCCCTAGTATGAGGTGCACTGGGTCCACCACAACCCAACCACCCAAAATAGATCATCCGTTGTACCAAAGGCCCACACTGGGACCTAACGTATTCTAAAGGAACAAGCAGAACGCCCCCATGTATGTCACTGGCTAGTAAACTGTGATAACCAGGAACCCCCCCCCCCGGTCCCCGATCCCCACCCCGCGGGGCCCAGGTTCCTGGAAGGGAGGGAAGAAAAATAAATAAATAATTTACATTAAGACTTAAAACTGCATTGCCGTTAACCATAAATTGCACCAGGAACTGATCGGCACACAAAAGGGGAAAGGCCACCCTAGTCGGTCCGCCACCCCCTCAAGCTCCCCAGCCCCAAGTCGTGTAGAGCCCACCCGCCCCAGTCCCAGTCAGGAAGTAAGGCCCAGCCGGGCAACCTGCAACAAAAGGAGAACATTAAAGGAGACAATATTATAAGTGCTGTTCGCTGGAAGTCTTCAGCAACAGGTACCCCCAGTAAGGGGCGGCGGGTGGAGTACCCCCAAATCCGGACATCATGGGAAGTGAGAAGTCACCGAGCCCAAAGAGGGACAGAAGGGGGAGAGTCTTCAGGTCTGTAGATTGTCCTTGGACCGCTTGTAGCCTTGCTTGAGCCAGGTGTGCTGCAAAGGGCTTGCAGGCGAGGGTCTCTTTGTAGAAGCCGGGTTGCTCCTGCCGGTCTGCATAGGAGGGGGGTCTTGGGGCAGGATCCCTAGATGCGCCAACAGTCGCTCCCCTTCAGACAAGGATGAGAAGCCATAGTGTTTGTTCTTGAAGGAGAAGTTCAGCCGTAGGGGAAAAGACCATCTGTATGTGATTTCCCTCTCCATCAATAGATGCAGCAGTGGTTTAAGCGATCGCCGTCTCTGCACTGTGTAGGGGGAGAGATCAGCAAAAATTTGGATTTTATGACCGTTTAGCGTAAGATTTTCAGAGTACCTGGATTTCCTCATCACCTCCTCCTTCACTGAATAAAAGTGTGGTTTCACTATAATATCTCTGGGGAGTCCGTCAGCGCGAGGGGGTTGCAGGGCCCTGTGAGCCCTGTCCAGCTCCAGGCGGTGTTCCGCTATATCAGGAATGAGACTTTTAATAAAGGATTTCACAGCCGCCTGCACCTCCTTTTCGGATTCGGGGAGCCCCCTTATCCTAAAATTATAGCGTCTGGTTCTATTCTCGAGGTCATCGATCTTGGCAAAGGCAGTCTCTAATTGATCCTGGACATCTTGTAGCCTGGCAGTGTTTTGGTTAATGCGTGCTACGGCCTGGTCAGCCTTTTTCTCTATAGTGTCCATTCTCAATCCAATCTGCTGCAGGTCTGCATGAATGGATGAAGTGATTTGGGCTGCATTGAGGGCCAAGCTCTTGGAAAGCATCTGTGCAAAGGCCTCCATCATGGAAGGAAAGTCAGTGGGGATAGGAGTGGACTCTGCTGTTTCACTCACAGTCAGCAGCATGCCTGTATGGGGATCCAGCAGGGGGGTGGAGGGGGGCCCCGCGCTCATTCGTCCCAACAGGGATTCTGTGGAGGCTGGGGAGGCAGCCTGAGGCAGGGAGGGGAAGTCAGTACCTGGTGATGGCGGTAGGACCAGATCCTGGTCAGCAATAGAGTCCCCTGCGTCTCCCGCGGCATGTAGGCCTTGCTGCGCCGCCGCCGCCATCTTGGCATAACTGAGGGGTCCGGGAGAAGCCGCCATCTGCCGCGATAGATTCCTCCTCACCGGCGCCGATAACATCCGCTTGTTCCCGGGGTCTTCCCCTACTCGTGGGACCCGATGAGAGCGCTGGGGGGGGCGTCCTGAGAGCTCCGGTGGTTATTACAGGGCCGTGGTGGAGCGGAGCTCTAGAAGCCGGCGGCCATCTTAGGAGCTGCCGCGCATGCGCCTCCAGCTCTTATATTCTTATATTGTTCTCTTCCACTTTTGTATATCCCTTCCCCCTCCTGCTAATTCCATCTTTGCTTATCCTTTACCGTCCTCTCTGTCCACTTTTTCCCCTCTCTTTACATTAGATTCTAATTTTGTTGGTGTTTCTGTTGGCTTTTTCACTTTAAAAGGATGATGAAGATATGTAAGCTACCTCTTTTAACCTATACTGTATGTCAACATTTCCCTATGACATCTACTTGCCTTTTTGGATTGGTTAGCTAGTACTGTATGTAAGTGGACTGGAGTCTCCTATCTCATACAATGTACTTTGTTTCATAGTCTACTTTTTAAATGAAACTTGAATTGACTAAACAAAAATACAGTTTGCATACATTTACCCTTATGATCCAGTTAAACTGGAGCCATTCATTGAAAACAGTCCAGAGCCCATGTTAAAGTGGTTGTAAAGGTACAATTTTTTTTTCCTAAATAGCTTCCTTTACCTTAGTGCAGTCCTCCTTCACTTACCCCATCCTTCAATTTTGCTTTTAAATGTCCTTATTTCTTCTGAGAAATCCTCACTTCCTGTTCTTCTGTCTCTAACTCTACACAGTAATGCATGGTGTGGAGTGTCGTGCTCGCCCCCTCCCTTGGACTACGGGAGAGTCGGGATGCTTTCTACGTTGCAGATAAAGGAGCTGTGTGTTAGTGGGCATCCTGACTCTCCTGCTCGCCTCCTCAAGGGAGGGGGTGAGCCCGACACTCCACACCAGGGAGAAAGCCTTGCATTACTGTGTGTAGCTAAAGACAGAAGAACAGGAAGTGAGGATTTCTCAGAAGAAATAAGGACATTTAAAAGCAAACTCGAAGGATAAGGTAAGTGAACGGGGACTGCACTAAGGTAAAGGAAGCTATAGGGGAAAAAAATGTTTTACCTTTACAACCCCTTTTAAGTAATTCAGTAATGATTGTTGCTTTTAGCGACACAAACTGCCTTGTTTTGGTTTGATTTTTTGTCTCTGAAATAGGTTGTAGTACCACAGATTTCATATTTAATGTCTCTTTTCACAGATGAGTCAATGCAGAAGCTGTTTGAAGGGGGTAAAGGAAGCGTCTTTCAGAGGGTGCTGTCTTGGCTTCCATCTCACAATCACCAGTTACAACTAGCTGGTGCCTTGGCGATTGCCAACTTTGCCAGAAATGGTAATACCAATTATGTAATGTGAATCAGAAATTGTAATTGTGCTACATAATGTAGAGAGAATGTTAATTATCTGCTGTTGGATTTATACTGGAAAGGTACATTCATTTTATGTAGAGTGGCGTAAGGCTGCTTGCCTAGTAAGGGAGCTTACAGTATCAATTGCTGAAGTGAATTCTGCTAGGAGACGCTACATCACTTCTCCTCTGCAGAACTCTCCTTCAGATTATGTGATAATACAAGGCGATGAGAACTCAGTTACAGGTTATAGAGGTGTGACTAATGATTTCCCTGCCAAAGCTGCCCATAGATGGTTCAGCAGGAACTGGACAAACTTGGCCATTTCCGTCTGTGAGAAGTCAATAAAATGATTAACTTTTCAAAAGAGGGCTTGTTAAAAAAAAATGTGTTGAGTGTATTCTGAAAGAGGGGTCCCCACTGTCATAATACAATAACAGTGGGGAGGATTCCTCCATTCATCTCCGTTGTGTGAATGGAGGAATCTGTTCAGTTTTCTTGAGCAGCTAAGTCACGTATGGCCAGCTAAAGACTCTGCTGTTGCATTTGACCCACCCAGACCGGTGATCGAATGAACTCAAGAATGTTATTAAAATACCTTTTTTTTATTATTATTATTATTATTTACCCAAAACTGCTCCTCTCAATGTAATATATGTTCTATATAGAAAAATAAATACGTTTTCCAGAGTTTAGGTGACAGACGGCACAAGCTGCTGTAACAGTTACTCTGCTGTTGCATTTGACCCACCCAGACACGGTTTGTAATGAGTAACCTATGAACTGCCACTCTTTGGAACCTCACTGCAAAGTATATTCCCATGGGCAATAAGTTTAAAATACAGATAAAACCTATGTGGCTCACGGTTAAAGTTAAAAAAGCTATAAACAATTTTTTTTATTATTATGTTACAAAGAATATAATTATTTACATTATGCAAAAAAGACAAACCCCAAAAAATTCTTTAAATATTTTTTTTACAGTTTTGGCTAAGGCAAATTTTATTTATCTTGCGGTGCATCCAGGAAGTATTCACAGCGCTTCACTTTTTCCACATTTTGTTATGTTGCAGGCTTATTTCAAAATGGATTAAATTTAATATTTTCTTCAAAATTCTACAAACAATACCCCATAATGACAACTTGAAAGAAGTTTGTTTGAAATCTTTGCAAATTAAAAAAAAAAAATTGAAAACAAAATCACATGTACATTAGTATTTTCACAGCCTTTGCTCAATACTTTGTTTAAGCACCTCTGGCACCAATTACAGCCTCAAGTCTTCATGTAATTTTTGTTTATTTTTAATACATTTGCAAAGATTTCAAACAAACTCCTTTTTATGTTGTCATTATGGGGTATTGTTTGTAGAATTTTGAGGAAAATAGTGAATTTTATCCATTTTGGAATAAGGCTGTAACATAACAAAATGTGAAAAAAGCAAAGCGATGCGAACACTTTGTGGATGCGCTGTATTTTCGAAAATTCTTAAATATGTGCCCATCGACAAATCAGATATACTGTATGTAAACTGCGCTAGATCTTCCATATGATATATGATATGATGACTGACCACTGAAACTGTATGAACCACATGCTGCTCTTTACTGCATATCGGTCCTATCGTTGTGTATATTGCCTACCAGGGTTCATGGTAATATGTTTACTTTAGATGGGAACTGCATCCATATGGTGGACAATGGCATTGTACAGAAACTCATACATCTCCTAGATGGGCATGTGGAAGGTGGCAATGTAACAGTACAGCATGCAGCACTAAGTGCTCTAAGGAACTTGGCCATTCCTGGTAAGTTTACAATATTCCATTTATAAGTGACATATGTTAAAATGGGAATCTGAACTGAATGCCCAAAATACCACTCCATGTGGATGAACTTAGGATATTGAACCAAATCCTTGGCAATAAGGGAGACCGCAGTTAAAAATTTTCACCAGATGGTATTATACACCCGCTCATCTAAATATAATATGTCCAGATGTCTCTCCCAACTGCTTCAGAGGATGTAACTCTCCCAGGTATCTTCTTACACATATTTTGGAGTTGTGATAAACTATCCCCCATTTGGAAGGAAGTAAATGCCCTTATAAGCAAATTAGGTAGGGAACTTACACTTACACACCTCAACTGCTTACTATTCCAAAACATACCAGACTTAAACACATCTTACACAGCTTATCCACACAATAGCTCCTCACTGGAAGGAAGTTTGCGTTTCAATCCCACAAATCATTTCAAGAAACAAAGAAATAAAAGGTAGAAAGCATCTATCATTCAATAAACAACACTAAGAATCTTTTCGACATAAATGGAACCCATAGTTTATCTACAAGACTAGTGGTGACGGGTCTCACGTAGTCAAGTTTATATATTATGTCTCACGTTTCACTGAACTTACATTGCACTAGGATCTTGATTCATGAACTTGAGTCACTTATGAATTACTGTATATGCATATGTGTACAGTTTTATTTCTGAGCACTTTATGATGCATTGGGCTTTACTTCATAATTTTGGTTGCACACTGTACTGATTAATGTTTCATAGCCATGGTCAATATTTGCAGTTTAATACTTAAGTTTTTGGTACATGCATACCTGTATCAACTAATTTTATTTTTATAGCGATGTACGTTGTTGCTTTACTAAGTGCAGATATTATTCCTATTTTAATCAAAAAAGTGAGCAATAGAGAGCTATATCATGTTTAGGAATTCTAGTAAGGCAACAGATGTGAGTATTGCTTTTAGTAATCACACTGAGAGCTGTGAAGAGACCAGTAGTTCACACTTCTAAGCTTCAATCCTTTTTTGTGAATTGGTAATCCAATGTAATAAGAGTATTTTACCACACACTTTTTATTGGTCAACGGAGCTGGATCCAATCATGAGAGGATAGTGAAATGTCCCACCTCTTATCTTCATCAGTAAGGATGAGCTCAGGCATGTTCACGAGTCCATGCACCCGCCAGAAAGCTGACACACTGCAGCGCCAATCACAGGGAGTGAAACATTTCCTGATCTGTGCAGTCGTAGATTGGGAAATGTCTCACTGCCTGTGATTAGAGCTGTGGAGTGTCAGCTTCCTGGCGGGCGCATGGCCTTGTGAACATAGCTGAGATCATACTTACTGAGATATTTGTTTGTGGCAACCTTAAAGGTCCTTGTTTACTGAACTTAACCCAGTGTAGCAGGGAGGGGTAAGATTTTCTAACCTATCCAGACACTATTTCCACCAATAGCTGAAGGAAGGCTGTGGTAATATTGCTTAATCTTGGATTAAAGAATATACTCTCATCTCATCTACGGGTTCCTCAAGAGGTCCTCTGCTGAAAAGTAAAATGTGTCACGATAAGGTTCTGCAAAATGTAAAGACTTTCACATTTCTGTTCTTATTAATGTTTTCCTGTCTCCATGATCTTGGAGAAATACTTACTGACAAGGGAAGGAAAAGTGAAATCTCAGTTAGCATTATGTAGGCAGTTCTGCTCTGCATCCAGAAGTATCAAAGCACTTTGTGTGTGAGTGTTGTATTCTAAGACTTGGCGGGAGGTGGGACACGTAAAGAAGAAAATTGGTTCTGATACTAAATGTAAATTAGCCTGGTATTGTGATTCATAATTGCAACAGTTCTTTCTTTTAAAAGGGTTGAACCAGTGCTGATTCAGTGACGTTTTTCTACCTGCATCTAGACACACATTAACAAAGGCTTTCTTTTATGTTTTTTTTTGTTTTGTTTTTTCCTCCTTTACAGTTATCAATAAAGCAAAAATGCTGTCAGCTGGAGTAGCAGAGGAAGTGCTGAAGTTTCTGAAGTCTGAAATGCCTCCAGTCCAGTTTAAACTATTGGGAACACTGCGCATGTTAATAGATGCTCAAGGTAAAAGGATGATGTGCAAGGAAGTAACTAACTTGTGTTTGATTCTTTATCAGCTGCTGAGGTATTAAAGACTTTCAAAGATGTTAGATGTTATGCCTGTGTTTTTGTTTTAAAGCCTGCTTAAAAGTTTAACTTTTAAAAAAAAATAACAATGTACATGGTCCTCCTGAGCCTACAGAGCCTTGCACCTGCAATCAGCAGATTATGGGTTCTGTTTGAAAGCTGTAGGACAGGGGTCTCAAAGTACCGTCCCGCGGGCCATTTGCGGCCTGCGGACCGGTTATAAATGGCCCGCAGACAGGCCGGGGGGGGGGGGCGGAAGTGGGGGGAATAGATTTTATTTATACACAGAGTAGCGCAGGAAGCGTCTGTATACTCTGTCATAAGTTCACTTTTCTCCCTTGTCATGCTGCGGCTGCTCCCCGCCCCCCGGCGGCCCCCCCCCCTCTTCCTGTCCACCCCCTCTGCTTGTGATATCAGCTGGGATGGACGAGAAAAGAGGGGGGGGCACTGGGGGGCGGGGAGCAGCCGCAGCGTGACAAGAGAGAAAAGTGAACTTATGACAGACACTTCCTGCTTTACTCCTGCATATGAAAAAACCCAAAGGTAAACGCTGACCTGTGCCCCATGTACCCTGATTGTGCTCCATGTGCCCTCATGTGCCCTGAGTGTGCCCTCATGTGCCCGGCTCATGTGCCCTGTACATCGATGTGCCCTGTGCCCTGTACATCGATGTGCCCTGTGCCCTGTACATCGATGTGCCCTGTACATCGATGTGCCCTGTGCCCTGTACATCGATGTGCCCTGTACATCGATGTGCCCTGTACCCCGATGTGCGATGTGCCCTGATGGTGAGTGGTCAGTGTGTATTGTAGGGGTAGGGCTCGGTGTGTAGGGCTCAGTGTGTAGGGCTCGTCAGTGTGTAGGGGTCGGTGTAGGGGTCTGTGTGCAGTGGTCGGTGTGTAGGGGTAGGGGTCTGTGTGTAGCGGTCGGTGTGTAGGTCACTGACACCCGTGCTGGTGGTAATAATGCGTTCGCTGACACCAGTACTGTTTTTTTTTAAGTTTGCATGCGGCCCCCCATGGGATATGAAAACTCGTCTTGTGGCCCTCAGGTAATTTGAGTTTGAGACCCCTGCTGTAGGAAGTGTCAATGAACTACAAGAGCTTTCACCATCGTCCTCAAAGTTCCTTGAAAATTGCAAGCAGGCGGCCACAGTGGCATATGGAAGATGTAGTTCATTCATTCACTGGTTCCTGTGAATAAATAACGCAGCTGTGTGGGCAGAGCCCCGCTTTTTTTTTTTATTGTAAAGGCAGGGAGAGGATCTCGCGCCCGCTGTCATGGGTAGAGGGTATCGTGAGGTACAGGGACTGGTGCATAGTTACGTATTAAATATTACTCCCTAAATAAGGTTGTATCGTGTAACATGTTACTAAAGTGAACTTTAAATGCACCTGTCAGTTCTACTGTGTTTCCTCAAAAATAAGCCCGGGTCTTTTATTAATTTTGGCCACCAAAAACGCAGTAAGGCTTATTTTCGGGTAGGGCTTGTCATGCAATGTGCCAAGTGTTAATAATAGCAAAAGTTCTTGTAAACTGACAGGATCCTCGCCACCACAGCAATATACAATCCAAAAGGTGTATGTCTCACCTTCCTATAGCATTACTTGATGCTTCCATGACTCGCCTGAGCTGTCTTCCTTGGACCAAGCACTGCAGAAGGGGGGCTGAGATCATCCCCACTGATAAGAGAAGAGAAGGGGAGAGTAGTGAAGATGAACGGCACTTTCCATGACCTGCTCCGAGCAATGCAGAGGGAGGGGGGGTGAAGATACCCCACTGACAGTCAGGAGAAGGGGAGAGCAGCAGAGGTCAGATGAGCGGTGCTTTCATTGCCCGCACTGAGCAATGCAGAGGCAGGGGGGTCAAGATCCCCCTCTAGCAGCCAGGAGAAGATGAGGGGAGAGCAGTGAAGATTAGCTAAGCAACGCTTCCGTGGTCCGCTCTGAGCAATGCAAATAGAGGAGGGATCGAGAACTCCCACTGACAGCCAGAAGAAGTGAAGGGGAGAGCAGCTGGAGATTATATAGCGGCACTAAAAGAAGGTACCTGATTAAAGCAGACCACAGCAAACACACACACCTTCCACACTATACAACACTGCATTAGTGATAATTCTAGCAGTTTACAACCACTTTAAACTAGGGCTTATTTTCGGGGTAGGGCTTACATTGCAGCCCTCCCCGAAAAACCTGCTATGTCTTATTATCAGGGTAGGTCTTATTTTTGGGGAAACACAGTATGAAGATCTTGGTGTCAATGTGAATAAAGTTCTGAGACTTTGAGGTATTATTGTAATCATATATATTTTGAAATGTTCAGAAACAGCCAGGGAGGTCTAATACTGCGTATGCTGTTCTATGGTAAATCTAACACTTTGTAAACAAATCTAAGCTGGTTTCCTAATAGCCAGTGAGGCTGCCCCCGTCTGTGATGGGCCTTACCTGCTTATTAATGGAATACAATTGGTATGCTTTATTACTGCTATGGTTATTGTTCCACCACTCCACAATCTTTAGGTGGCTTGTCCTGTAATTGATTTTGTCACAGAATTTATTTAGCTAACACACTTCACCAGAGAGAAGAATCTACAAATATATTTGGTAAATCTGGTCACGGAAAGTATAACACAGAAAGGCCCTTTTCACACATGCTGTCCGATCGGGTCTGCCTATCAGTAGTTTTTCAGGCAGACCTGATCGGACACTCTTGTGGAGTGACTGATGTCAGTGGTGACATGTACGCTGACATCCAGTCTGCCAAATTCTGACGGATGGAGACCAAACGGACAGGTAGATCCGTTTTCATCCGATCTCCCATAGAGGATGGCAGGGGCTTTGACAGGCCCATCTCGGCACAGTGAGTGAAGACGGACTTGACTTCCACCTATTCAGCGGAGATCAATGGATCAATCCCCACAGAGTAAGCAGATTACCTAAAAACAGACAGCCCCGTGTAAAAGGGGCCTACGGATGTAAAAATATTTGTACTATTGCATGAGGTTTTTTTTTCTGAAATCCACATTATAATCTGCACAAAAAGATCAACTGAGAACCCTGTAAAAGGATGATAATGTGTGCATCTTCCTGCAGCTGAGGCCGCTGAACAGTTGGGGAAGAACATTGAACTAGTTGAGCGCCTCGTGGAATGGTGTGAAGCCAAGGACCATGCTGGAGTTATGGGCGAGTCCAACAGGCTGCTTTCAGCTCTCATACGACACAGCAAATCAAAGGTCTGTTTCCTATCATATATTATATATAGTAGAAATAATATTCTTGCCCTCTTTGTGTATACACTATTGTAACACTGTTTACACCAATTGTACATGCAGATTCATTAGATTAGCCACTTCAATACCAGACACTTTCACCCCCTTCCTGCCCAAGCCAGCTTTCAGCACTGTCACACTTGGAATGGGAATTGCGCGGTCATGCAACACTGTACACATATGACTTATTTTTTTCATACAACTAGAGCTGTCTTTTGGTATTTAATCGCCACTGGTTTTTTTTTCTATTTTTTTGCTAAATACAATTTTTTTTAAAAATAAATGCATTTTCTTTGTTTCTCTTTATTATTGTAGGCCAAAATTATACGCTTACATTTTTTTTTAAGTAACCCAAGTCAGTGTATATTATTTAGTCTGTAGGAAAGTCCACAAACTAGGGTGTGTATGTGTGTGTGTGTGTGTGTGTGTGTGTGTGTGTGTGTGTGTGTGTGTATATATGTATATATATATATATATATATATAATATTATAGTGTGTGTGTATATATGTGTGTGTGTGTATATATATATATATATATATATATATATAGATTTTTATATATATATATATAAAAATCTATCAGTACTGATGGCCTATCTCGTTTCTTGAGGCGTGACAGTGAAAATGCCAGGACAGTACAAATATCCCACAAATGATCCCTTTTTTTCGAAAGTAGAAAGTCAAAAAGGTATTTAGTAAGAGGCATGGTGGGTTTTTTGGGCCTGAGCACTGTGATAGGACAAGGGGGTTGAGGTCCCTACATCCCATAATCTCTGACATCAGGTATTTTAATGGTGTTGGAGAAAGACGTTGTGGGGGAGCACTGGAGAGGTGAGGATAAAGTGATTGGCCGAAGCGGGACTGCCGTTCCCTGAATTGGCAATAAATTATAATTTATTTTTCAAATTAACCTACCATTGTACCTAATAAACTGCTTTTCTGCATAGTCATGTGAACAACCCAGCATTTCAGGAAAAGGTGTCAGTCTAATAAACACTAATTTCATAGTGAGAGTTTCCTTTTTCTTATGTCCTAACAACTTCCATACTTCAGTTCTAAGCTTCCTGGAGCTACCACTGTTCACTTTGGTGGTCTGTTGGTTACAAGGATAACAATTGTGTATCTGTAATGACCACAAATGATGAGTTTTATTAATACATTAGTAATTTTTATTTTAAAAACCTAATTTGTAAAATATACTTCTCTGGCTATTTAGAAAAAAATCCCCTGAAATGCTAAAAATGTTTAAGTTAATATAAAAATCGAGTATGTGTGGGGAAAATAGGTTATTTGAGAGACTTGTATGCATTTTTAGTATTACAGTAGTTAAAATCATTAATTCGGCTGCTTTTGGCACCTTAAAGAGGAAGTACACTCTGCTGCTTTTTGTTTTTTTTATTACCTGCAAAGTACAAGCATAATGTGCTAGTATGCATTGCATGGCATCTTATTAGGCGATCCGAGTGGAAATTGGAGCCGGTAACCGTGAAAACTAGCTTCATATATGCCTCCATATAGATCAGATCCTGTAATGCTGTTGTGGAACTACTTGTCCCATGGGGCATTGCAAAACTGACAGTTACAAGTGTGGCACCCAGAGACATGATGGCACTTGTAGTTCATCAATAGCTGGAGGGCCGCAGTTGCCCACCCCTACTGTAATGTGAAGACCCTACTGATAGAGAAATGAGGGGGGCATGGCCAAGTTTACATTTTGCAGAAATTGCCCAGATCTGCATGCAACTTTAGCTGCTCATACTTCTCGATCTACAAGTTGTTTTCACTGGAAGTAAGCACAATCTATGCAGTTTTTAATTATTCGCTGTTTGAATGGATATTTTCACACCACATACATCATTTGGTCTGCTAGAACATCCTGGGGTAAGTGATGACACAGTGCAATAAGCTGCAACACGAATAACAAGATAAATATGTCACTGCATGTTATGTGCTGAGCTGTAAATGTTGTTAATTTTTTTTTTTATGACATATCTTTGGCAACATCATTTGTTTAGCTTTAGAGATGACTGTGTGAAAAGCAGCTACACACATACCTTATCACAGACACATACAGCGCTGAGCAGGAATCTGCCTTATCCCATAATAGGCAGTCTTTTTCTTTCTAATAGACTTTTCTTTCTATTAGTTTTAAATAAGAAGATTTTTTTTTTGGAAGAGTTAATGGGTATTAGCTATAATTTCCTCTTAAAATGTTGGACAGTGGGACTTTAGGGTTTAATGGACCTAATGATTCAACAAGCTGCCCAGGATATTCTAAGACCATATTATGTATGTAATATACATTTAAAAAGAAAAAAAAAGTACCTTGGACCACTGGATACTTTGTACTGTATACGGATGGGATAGCAATTTCATGCAAATCTGTTTTCTTTTATTGCTTGATTTCTCTCTTCCATAGGATGTAATTAGAACCATTGTTGAAAGTGGAGGCATCAAGCACTTAGTCACCATGGCAACCAGCGAACATGTAATAATGCAAAATGAAGCACTTGTTGCCTTGGGATTAATAGCCGCATTAGATTTACGTAAGTATTTTAAAGGATGTATTCCTTTCTCTTATTAACTTTCCGCTAGTGCATTGAAATAATTAGTTTAGTTTGTGATCATCCACATATGAATGAAGTGAGATACACAAGTGTTACGTTAAGAGTCTGTGTAATGTTGGATTTATATTAATTGGAATGATCAGACTGCTAGCTGTAATCTTAAAGGTATACTGTGTCAAGAATATAAAATAACTCTCCTGCCTCGCTTCACCCCCTTATCATTCTCAATGCCATGAATATAATCCAGTACGATTTATATGTAGCGCCCATGTACTTCAAAGTACGGGTGCTAGTAAATTTAAGGGGGATGATCAGAGTGTAAGTGACTGATCTCAATTCTGATTAAGGTAAGGCTCTCTGTTTCAGCTTGGCTATGCTGTGGGCTCATGCTGCTGTGCCTGGGGTGTTGTTCCACCCCGGGGCAACAGGTGGCAGCAGTGGAATCTGAGGTTCAGGTGTTCTCTCCAAGCGACCAATCAGGAGGCTTGGGCCTCGCTGGGCATGCCAGGAGAGGGTACTTATAAAGCAGACGCCATTTGAGGAGGTCTTGTTTTCGTGGAGTGTGGCACCCACCTTTAGGGTGGCTACATCACCGTGCCCGAGGACGGGGGCCAAACAGGACGGGGGCTCAGTGATCGACTGAGTTCCCACATTGAGGATCCCAAGCGAGTTTAGCTGTTCGGTGGGGAGTTCAGTTGAGGGCGCCATTGAGAGGCTGGCGGCCCAACAGTATTGAGACGAACCATTGGGGATCAAGGTACTGGACACTGAGGGAATAATTCCTCTCTGTCGGTACCGTGGCGACTCTGAAGGAAGATTCAGGCAAGCCTTTCACTCGGGAGAAGTTCTTCCATTTCTAAACTCAGAGAAGGCGGAGGCGCTTCCCTGACGGTCACCTAGAAGAGTCTTTGAGAGAGACATCCTTCTTAAGTTCCGAGTGATACTCTGGCTGCCAGGTCTGTGAGAGAGACTTGTCCAGATACGCTATACCCACTCAAGCTGGAGTGGTGAAAGAAAACGAATTGTTGACGGAGACGGGACTGTTTCCATATCTAAGGCCTGAATCTGCTGTTCTCCTTCAAACCTTTGTCTATCCTTCCCATCACCTGTTCATTGTTTTTTCCCGGCTGGGTAATAAAGAGCACATATAAAGAGACTTCCTATTTGCGGACATTCCTTTACTGCTACTAAATTCATTGTTCAATCTAGACACTTCACCGGAGCCATGAGATAACCTGCCATCCCATCATTTCTCAGCAGCTCCTTCGGGGTAGTGCTACATATATATTAGGGAAATGTTAATTTATTGATTTCTGTTTGGAACTGCAGCTCCTAGTTTTAAGACAGCGTTGGTCTCAAATTAATGATTAGAAACCTTGAGATTGGTTCACGCTTATGTGATCAGTATAACAGCTAGTCCTACTGATCACATGGGTTTGTGAACAAAACATATACCAACACGTGTGTAGGGTCATACAACCCAGGAAATGTGCCCAGATTTTACATCATACGGTCCAGCTCGCAATGAGGCCGTTGGCATAAAACACATATTTGTGTCAAACTGTTTTGTTCCTGGTAAAATTTAATAAAAAAAGCATAAGCCAGTAATTTGTATTAACCCCTTCATGCTGATCGTATGCAAATATGCAGCCTCATTAGACTGGGCTTTTTCCGCGGAGCGCCGCATATTTAAATATCTCCCTTTGTGCTGGGAGCACGAAGAACGGTGCGCACCCAGCATAGGGTCAACTCAGGGCCAACTCAATATTGAACCCTTCGGACTAAGACTGGGATGCCAATAAAGTCCATGTGCGTGTAAAGCAGTGGTTCTCAACCTGGGGGTCAAATTATGATTTGCCAGGGGGTCACCAAATTATGGGCTGTTCCTGAAGCCTGCAGCTGCCCACTCAGCTGCCCATTCAGTTCACGGCATGGCTGGGGGGGCAGAGACTAGAAGTCAGCTGACATGAGGAATGTGAAGTGAGAGGGGCTGGAGGAGACCCTATGTCCTGATTTTAGCATAGATGTCACTGCAAGGAGACGCTACACAGTCTAAAACACCGTGAATGCGGAGACACAGTGAGTAACACTACCTGTGATTATAGTTTCCATTAAAAGTCCCCACCACAGTAAAAGCACCTAAGTTGACTGATCAGAACTCCCCGCCAGCACCGCCACTGATCCTACTAACCCCACCCCCCCCCCCCCCCAACCAAGAAATAAGAGAAGAAATAAAAATAGAGAATGCATGGAAGGGAGAGAAAAAGAGGGGAAGGAACAAAGAAAAAGGTAATGAAAAAAGGCTAGAGAGAGGGATGGGGGGGGGGGGAACAAAGAGATAGAGGGGTACATCCTCAAATGTACCATAAGTGGACAGTGGAAGGGACTCAGGGAGCGCTAAATGTCCATGGGTAAGGGGCACAAATTACTTGTCTTGCCTTGGATGCTGACAACCCACGCTACGAAAATAATTTTACCGTTAGGGGTCCCCACAACTTGGGAAATTTTATCAAGGGGTCATGGTACTAGTAAGGTTGAGAACCACTGGTGTAAAGGCAAGCCTCCCAATATTTTTTCACAATCTAGTGTGAGTATATTGTTCACCAAGGTTCTCTAACAAACTTGAGGGCTTCACAGAACAGCTGCATTTCTACTGAGATTAAATTACACACAGGTGGACTTTATTTACTAATTGGGTAGCTTCTGAAGGCAATTGGTCAACTAGATTTTAGTTAGGGGTATCAGAGTAAAGGGGGCTTGAATACACACCACACTTTTCAGATATTTGTAAACAATTTTGAAATTTTGATAATTTTCCTTTCACTTGTTGGTCTATCAAATTAAATCCCAATAGAATGCATTTATGTATACCAGGTGAGGTGTATAAACCTTTTTCAAGGCACTGTGTGTGTGTGTGTGTGTGTGTGTGTATATGTGTATATGTGTATATGTGTATATACATGAAACAATGATTTAGGTGGACACATTTGTTATAGAGCTATTATCAAGTTAAGCGCTGCATACTGGCATTGCTAAATTTGGTGTGGGCATCTAGGATTCAGTGACGTCCAGTTATGAAAAAGTTAATGAGTTTAACTTCCCTTTTGGTGCGCTGCACCTGTGGCCCTTCAGTGCTCAGATGGGGAAGACACTTTGCACTTTCAATATTTGAATATTACATTTCTTTCTCGTACATCACGGGACACAGAGCGGCATATTCATTACTATGTGGGTTATATGGAGTACCTTCAGGTGTGGACACTGGCAATCTCAAACAGGAAGTCCCCTCCCTATATAACCCCCTCCCCTAGAGGGAGTCCCTCAGTTTTTTCGCCAGTGTCTTAGGTGTTGGTCACGGAATAGCTTTGCTCCACATCCTTGGGATTAAGGGCGGGCTAACCGGATCTGTCCAAGGAGCCTCAGTGCCAAAGTGGACAGTACCCGGGCCCCAAGCCGTGGGGTTTTGCCTATAATGCTCCTCTTTGGAGGGCTGGACCCTGGGCCCAGGACTTGGAGTTTGTAAAAACCATAAGTTCCTGTTTGCCAGGGTGCTATATAGGTCCAGGACAGTGGGTACCTTCATAGGACCCCAGGGCCTGAAGGTCTACTACGCTACCCACGGAGATGGGAGAAGATTGGATCAGTTTGCTGGACAAACATCCTGCAGCATGGAGCAGGTAAGGGGGAGCCTGCGGGACTTGGTTCGACAGCAGGCTCTCCGGGGTAACCTAAAAGGGGGGATAGCCTAAGTATGCTCTGCATGGGCAACCTTGTTCACTATGTCTAAAGAGAGACAGGATGACACCTTTTCTCCCCCATCACTAGGTCCCCCTGTCTAAATATGTGTGCTAGCTAAACCTGCTGTTTCTTCCTAGGGCTAGTAAGGATCCCTAGGGGCCTTTGGAGAGTCCTACCTGGCCGGGGGTTTGAATCTGCCGCCTGTTTCTGCGTTCCTGGATCTCCAGCAGCGCGGCTCCTCCATGTTCCTCCTGTTTCCGGCATACACGCGCGCGCGCGCGTGCGCGCGCGCACGTCTTAACGACGTTTTTCGCGCCGTTCAGACAGGAGGGCGGGGGGGGGGGCGTGCCTGCGGCGTCATACAGGGGCGCGCCTTTGTGCTGTTATAGACAGCAGGCATTGTCAGTGCTCAGTCTGAGGCTGATTTTCAGAGGAGAGGACGCAGAGCGGCAGAACAGTGACTCCCGGTGGCGGAAGAGGGGTAGTACATGTGGACTTTGTTCCAATACCTTTTTGTTAAGCCAAGAAATCCCCCTTTTTTGCAGCAGGTTTGGAGGCTGGCAAACTTAGTTTGGGGTCACGGTATGTTGTCAAAAGAAAATATATAATATATTTAAAAAAAAAAAAAAAAAAAAAAAAACATACGGGATCCCATCAGTTTTTGGGCATTAGTGATCTATTGTCCCCTAAACTCTGATTTTTGTACTCCTGGCCACTACAGTCTGTTGTGTGGGCGGAGTCCCTCGATTTTGTATTATGGCTTCCAAGGGTTCGGGGTCAAAGGGTACAAAAAAGACCAAAAAACAAAAGGGTTCCCTTTCTGATTCTGATATGCCGATACTTTCCCCGCAACTTATTAACATAAGAAGCGCCTTGGATGAGCCATTAGGGGGATCTGGTGCGGAGGCTGGCCCAGATCAGCCCAGCCCTGTGTTTATCACAGAGGAGATGCTAGCCGTATCCCTAGGGGGGCTAGAAGAGAGAATAGCAGCATTGATCGCTAGAGCTATTCCTGGTAAGAAACGGGTTAGATCCCCATCACCAAGAGGTGTATCCTCAGATGCTGAGATTCTCTCTCCAGAGGAATTGGAATCACAGGAGGATCAACTAGACCTGAACCAAGAGGGTTCAGGGATTGAGGGATCTGCCTCTGAGGAACCATTTTCAGACTCCCAGACAGAAAGACTGTGGGTACAGTCTTTGACGGACATGGTCCGCTCGGCATTTAGTTTACCATTGCCAGAGCCTCAGGTTCCTCCGGTATCCTCTCTGGGCTCTTTGAAAGCTCCGTTAAGCAACGCAGTTTTTCCGGTCCATCCTCTCTTGGAGGAATTGATCTTTCGGGATTGGGTACGGCCGGACAGGATTTTTCTGCCACCGAAAAGATTTGCGGTCATTTACCCCATGGAGGAAAAATTCTCCAAGAGGTGGAGGCTCCCAGTAGTGGATGCAGCCATCTCATGTGTGAATAAATCACTAACTTGCCCGGTGGAAAACATACATATGTTTAAAGATCCGGTTGATAAAAGATTAGAGACACTTTTAAAAGCATCCTTTGCTACGGCAGGAGCAGTGGTGCAGCCAGCGGTGGCTGCAATTGGAGTTTGTCAGGCGTTAAAAGACCAGACAAAAGAAATGTTAAAGGACATACCTACCCAACAAGCAGAAGAGTTTTCTGACATTCCCAGAGCTCTGTGTTTTGCTGTAGATGCTATAAAAGACTCCATCCAGCAGGCCTCTCGTTTATCACTATGTTTGGTGCACATGAGAAGGCTCTTATGGTTGAAGAACTGGGCGGCGGAGCCCCCATGCAAAAAGCTTCTGGCAGGGTTTCCCTTCCATGGAGGACGACTCTTCGGAGAGGATCTGGATAAATATATTCAGACTATTTCAAATGGCAAGAGTACCCTTTTACCGGTCAAAAAGACATTCCGGGCTCCTACATTTAAAAGGCAGCTCTTTCCTGTCTCGGGGCCCTCTAATTCCAGGCAGTATCGACGGCCGCCTGCACGATCCAACGTTAACAGTAGATCGCAGGGACAGACCCCTGGGGGTAAGAGGCCGTGGTATCGCAAGCCGTCAAAGACAGCCCCTAAGTCTGCCTTATGAAGGGGCGCCCCCACTCTTGCGGGTGGGGGGAAGGCTTTGTTTCTTCTCAGAAGTTTGGGAAGCCAAGATCCCCGACAAATGGGTCCCGGCATCTGTAACCACAGGTTACAGACTGGAGTTTCTAAGGTATCCTCCGCCTCATTTTCAAGAATCAAGGCTACCAAGGGATCCAGCAAGGAAGGCCTCAATGCGGGCAGCTTTGGATCACCTGCTTGGCCAGGACGTAATTATAGAAGTGCCAGCCCAAGAGCAAGGCCTAGGTTTCTAATCCAATCTCTTTGTCATACCAAAGCCCAACGGCGATGTCAGGCCAATCTTGGACCTAAAGAGGTTAAACGGTTACCTAAGGGTTCGTTCCTTCCGGATGGAATCCATCCGGTCAGCAGCCGCCGCGCTTCAGAAGGACGATTTTCTGGCCTCCATAGACATAAAGGATGCTTACCTTCATGTACCAATCTTTCAGTCGCATCAAAGGTTTTTACGCTTCGCGGTGGGGCAGCGACACTTCCAATTCAGGGCGCTCCCCTTCGGGCTGGCCACGGCCCCCCGGGTATTCACGAAGATCCTAGCCCCAGTTCTGGCCAATTTAAGGATCCAAGGGGTCACAGTCCTAGCATACTTGGACGACCTTTTAATCATAGATCACTCACGGCCGGGTCTGCAAAAGGCAGTAAACCTCACGGTTCGGTACCTCGAAGAATTCGGCTGGGTCCTGAACCGGGGAAAGTCAGCGTTCCAGCCTACAAAGCAGTTGGAATACCTCGGCATGAGGTTAGACACAGAACATCAAAAGGTGTTCCTGCCCCTTGTAAAGATCGAAGCTATCAAGGGGTTGGTTCAGTTGGTTCTAAACAAGAAAAAAACAACTATTCGCCTGTGTATGCGATTACTAGGCAAGCTAGTGGCCACATTCGAGGCAGTACCATACGCTCAGATCCACACTCGCGTCCTACAGGCAGCCATTCTAGCAGCCTGGGGCAAGAGGGCACATGCCTTAGAGTCCCCTTTGACGCTATCATCAAGGGTCCGACAAAGCCTGGCCTGGTGGTTGAACCCTCAGAATCTTCTAAAGGGAAAATCCTTCAGCCCTGTTGTCTGGAAGGTAGTTACCACAGACGCCAGCCTGGCAGGCTGGGGGGCGGTCTTCGAGGGGTTCTCCCGCCAGGGAACTTGGGTGAAAGCAGAGAGGCAGCTCCCCATCAATATCTTGGAAATCAGAGCTGCTCGCCTAGCCCTTCTGGCTTGGACCTCCAGATTAAAGGGGTTCCCGGTGAGAATCCAGTCAGACAATGCCACGGCGGTGGCATACATAAACCACCAAGGGGGAACCAGGAGCCAGGCCGCTCAGAGGGAGGTGAACTTGATTTTTCAATGGGCAGAGGTTCATGTACCCTGCATTTCAGCGATATTCATTCCCGGAGTGGACAACCTGCAGGCAGACTTCTTAAGTCGCCAGAGTCTGTTGCCAGGGGAGTGGTCTCTGCATCCCCAGGTCTTTCAGACAATCTGCCAGAGGTGGGGAATGCCGGACGTAGATATAATGGCATCCAGGTTCAACAAGAAACTAGACAGGTTCGTGTCGCGAGCGAGGGATCCTATGGCCTGCGGAACCGATGCGTTGGTTTGCCCTTGGCATCAATTCAAACTTCTATATGCATTCCCTCCACTACAGTTAATCCCGCGCCTGTTGCGCAAGATCAGAGTGGAGAACAAGCCAGTCATTCTAGTAGCTCCGGCTTGGCCCCGGAGGACTTGGTACTCACTAGTCCTGAAGATGGCAGTGGGAGACCCTTGGACTCTTCCTCTACAACCAGACCTACTCTCACAAGGCCCGATCCTCCACCCTACATTACAGCGTCTAAATTTGACGGCCTGGAGGCTGAATCCCTGATTCTCAGGGGTAGAGGCCTGTCTAGGCAGGTAATTCCTACCCTGATTAGGGCTAGAAAGCCGGTCTCCAGGGTGATTTATTACAGGGTGTGGAGGAACTACGTAGGCTGGTGTGAATCCAAAAGATGGAATTCCCGCAAATATACTATTGATAGGGTGTTAAGTTTTCTCCAGCTAGGAGTGGATAAAGGCCTGGCACTAAGCACAATTAAGGGACAGATCTCAGCTCTGTCAGTGTGGTTTCAGAGGCCGCTGGCCACCCACTCGCTGGTAAAGACCTTCATACAGGGGGTCTTGCGTATTAATCCTCCTGTCAAGTCACCAATTTGTCCATGGGACTTAAATCTTGTCCTGTCCACTCTACAAGAACAGCCTTTTGAGCCGTTGGCTGAGATTCCTTTAGTCTTACTGACAAGAAAATTGGTTTTCTTGGTCGCCATAGTTTCGGCCAGGAGAGTGTCAGAATTAGCAGCCTTATCGTGTAAGGAACCATATCTCGTTCTGCATAAGGACAGGGCAGTTCTCCGGCCCCATCCTTCCTTTCTACCAAAGGTTATATCCAAATTTCACTTAAACCAGGATTTGGTACTTCCATCCTTCTTTCCAAAACCTACATCTAGAAAGGAGGGGTTGCTGCATACCTTGGATATTGTCCGGGCCATGAAGGCCTATCTTAAAGCTACAGAAAAGATCCGGAAAACAGATGTGTTATTCGTTCTACCAGATGGCCCCAAGAAGGGGCAGGCAGCTGCAAAATCCACCATCTCGAGATGGATTAGACAATTAATCATTCAAGCCTACGGGTTTGAAGAAGTTGCCTCCTCCGTTGTCGGTAAAGGCCCATTCTACCAGGGCCATGGGCGCCTCTTGGGCAGCACACCATCAGATCTCTATGGCTCAGATATGCAAGGCGGCAACGTGGTCATCAGTCCACACGTTTACAAGGTTTTATCAACTAGACGTGAGAAGAAATGCGGATGCTGCCTTTGGTCAGGCAGTACTACAGGCTGCAGTTTGAAATCCTTGGGATCAGAAACACCCTTGGTTAAAAAAAAAAAAAAAAAAAGAGAGAAAGAGTTTTTTTCTTGACTAAGTTGGAATTATTATTATGATTTGAGTTTATCTCTAAATTGAATCCTTCTTTGGAAGATGTCTCCCTCCCCTCATTAAAGCATTGCTTTCGGACATCCCACATAGTAATGAATATGCCGCTCTGTGTCCCGTGATGTACGAGAAAGAAAAAGGGATTTTTAAATACAGCTTACCTGTAAAATCCTTTTCTTGGAGTACATCACGGGACACAGAGCTCCCACCCCTCTTTTGGGTGACCATTTTGGGAGGCATACTGCTTGCTACAAAACTGAGGGACTCCCTCTAGGGGAGGGGGTTATATAGGGAGGGGACTTCCTGTTTGAGATTGCCAGTGTCCACACCTGAAGGTACTCCATATAACCCACATAGTAATGAATATGCCGCTCTGTGTCCCGTGATGTACTCCAAGAAAAGGATTTTACAGGTAAGCTGTATTTAAAAATCCCTTTTTTTAGTATAAACAGAGATTGTTTTTGGGTTTAATCCCCTTGAAAGACGTGTGTAAGCTATTTCCTGGGGTGAGGTGCTGATAGAGCATTTATGTGCAAGTGTACAAATTCATTGTCAAAAGTGAAATTAAAATCTTAGTGTACTTAACCACTTCTATACAGTGCAATACCCCACATCCTGCCCAGGCCAGTTTTCAGTACTTTCGCATTTTGAACGACAATTGCGTAGTCATGCGACGTTGTACCCATACAACATTTTTATATTTTTTTCCCCACAAATAGAGCTTTCTTTTAGTGGTATTTGATCACCACTGGGTTTTTTATTTTTTGCGCTACAAATAAAGAGAACATTTTGAAAGAAAAAAAGGTTTTCTTTGTTTCTGTTATACAACTTTGTAAATAAGTAAATTTTCTCCTTCACTGATGGGCACTGATGAGGCTGCACTGACGGGCACTGATGGGCACTGATGAGGCTGCACTGACGGGCACTTATATGCAGCACTGACGGGCACTTATATGCAGCACTGATGGACAGTGATAGGTGGGACTGATGTGCAGCACCGACAGCTTGCACTAATGGGTTGCACTGATAGCATGATAGGCAGCACTGATTAGGAAGCACTAATCTGCAGATTTGCATTCCAATGGGCACCAATTGGCATGCCTAGTGGACACCCTCGATGGGTCTGCACTGATAATCAATGCACTGATTATCAGCACAGACCCCCCCCCATCCACCTGTCAGGAGAGCAGCCGATCGGCTCTCTTCTAATAATACTTTGTCAGCGCGAGTAGAGGAAAAGACAATCAATGGCACTTCCTCATTACCATGTGATGAGCTATGATTGGACACAGCTCGTTACATGGTAAAGAGCCTATTTTGTGCTCTTTACAGGGATCGGAGATGCGGTGTGTCAGACTGACCCACCACGATCGCTGCGTTGCACGCTCCCGTGGCTTATCCTGTTGGACATCATATGACGTCCAGTCAGGATAATGCAACCACTTTCCGGGAATCATTCTGCTATATGGTGGGCAGGAAGTGTTTAAAGTATGGAAGACCTATACTTCGTAGGGGCGTGAGGATGAGCCTATTAGTATGTATGGTCAAAGATCTTCTCAAAAGAACATGTCTTAGCCATCTGGTATCCAAGAGAGGGGGCGTGGCCAGGTCGGGCTCTATGTCTGTATAGAGACAGGAAGCTGTGAATTGTCCTGCTGCAAAATATATTTGAGGCCTATCGCGTGCCTCCCTAATGGTATGGCATGATGGATTATTATCTTCCTGTATTTCTCAGCATTGAGGACACCATTGATCCTGACCAAATCTCCAACTGCATAGATGCAGCTCCAAACCTGCAAGGAACCTCCACTATGATTTACTGTTGCCAGCAGACACTTGTTGTACCGCTCTCCAGACTCAGCAGTCCGGAGCACCTGATGCAATTTTTGCGCATTCCAGTTCCTATGTTTTCGTGCATAGGACTTGGAGACAAGGTTAAGTGACTCAACTATGCCTCAAAACATAGAAACTGGGCTGCAAAAAAATGGAAGCGGGTGCTCTGGACTGATGAGTCAAGATCTTGGCTGTAGCAGGAGGCAGTTTGTTTGACGAAGGGCTGGAGAGATACCTATGCATCAGGAAGACATGTGATTGCCCCCAAATGTATTCTGCAGCAGGGCAAAGACCTCAAACATACAGCCAATGTTATTATGAAATATTTTCATCTCCAGGATGTTTGGAATAACCAACCTGCCGAGTTCCTTCTAAGTACACTTGCACGCAGTCTTTGAAGAATTGATGCTGTTGTGAAAGCAAAGGGTGGTCACACCAAATATTGCTTAAATTTGGATTTATTTTCTGTTTGTTTACTTTCCATTTTGTTAATTGATAAAAAAAAAAATATTAACACTTCTATTTCTGAAAGCATTCTTAATGTACAGCATTTTTTCACGCGTGCCTAAGACATTTTTTTACAGTACTGTAGGTTATGTTTTCAAAAGATTAATATACATCATATAGCCAATTTCTTTTTAGGTACTTCCATCTGGAATAATGGACAGCACACATTTAACACACTCCTCCCTCCCTTGCTTGTCTTTTAGAATCGGCTGAAAGTCACCTAGAAAGTGCACAGTTGGTCCAAGTTCTTCACAGACTGTTATCAGATGACAGAAGTGCACCAGAGATCAAGTACAATTCTATGGTTTTGATTTGTGCAGTTATGGGTTCTGGTAAGTAATGGATGTTATTCTGACAATGCTTACATTATAATCAGCATTACTTGCATTATAAAATGAAAAGAAATAGAGGGCGCTAATGGGTAGAATGTGTATAGACTAGGTAGTGCACCTGTCTATGGTGGAAATTGGGATACAGTACAATGTAAATATGTGCCTCTTGTGCAACATCAAGCTACAAAGGTGATGAATATAGATACAACATAAATAAGAAAATATATATAGGAAGAAAACATATATACTATATTAGATAAATAAGTGATGAAGATTGGGAATAAATGATCAGTCGCCGCCGACATATGTTTCGTACTTAGTACGTCATCAGGGGACGCCCCCCTGATGACGTACTAAGTACGAAACATATGTCGGCGGCGACATCTGGCTCTCTTCCCCACTCCAGCCTAACCAGCGCCTCTCGAATCTTTGGCATCCAGCCGCACCAAGTGTACCTAGCGAGATCCTTCTTCCAGAGAGCATCCGTTACGCTGCAGGCACATGCCATAGTAAGAGGCCATCTGGCTGTATGTGTGATTTTTAATGTTTTAAATAAAGGTAATGCACTATGAATTTTTTCCTATTTGCTTCCATCACTTTGTGAGTTCCACGGTCATCACTACGGTCCCATCGAGATCCAGTTACGCCCCCAGTGAAACAGGCACTCATCCTGTCCTGTATTCCTGACCTACTTTTAATTAAGAGGTCTCTCCCTGTGGTAAGCGCATAGCATCTCCCCAGCACTTTGGGTGGAGTCCTAATCTCTATGGTGGAGGAATTCAGGCACATCCATGATCCGGCGTTCAACAATTTTCCATTGATATATGGTTGTGGCTTCCATGGGACATAACACTATATAGACCAATCTATATTGCACTTTATTTCTATTTGCACAATATTGACCTCACCAAGAGTGAGCAATCCTTGGCACTGGTGATCATTTAGTGCACTATATCACTTTATATTGCCCACAATTCCATCTATGGACTGATCATTTATTCCCAATCTTCATCACTTGTTATTTATCTAATATAGTATATATATTTTCTTCCTATATATATTTTCTTATTTATGTTGTATCTATATTCATCACCTTTGTAGCTTGATGTTGCACAAGAGGCACATATTTACATTGTACTGTATCCCAATTTCCACCATAGACAGGTGCACTACCTAGTCTATACACATTCTACCCACTAGTGCCCTCTATTTCTTTTCATTTTTCATCTATTGCAGTACCCCACTGCACCACCGAGGAGCAGCATATTCACACTTTCAGAATCTTGTATTATAAGCTCTAGGTAGTTTTAAGAATACACTTGTTGGCGCGGAATTTACTTTAATAACACAATTACTTGTATTATACGTGCCCACCTAGATCAGTCTCCTATAAGATTAAAATACATTTTCTGGTTATGGTTATTATATGGTTATATTAAATTAATTTACTTCACACTTTACTTTTCTTATATTCATCATAGTGCTGCTACTTTTCAAAACGGATAGCTCCCTGTGTTACTGTTGGCTACAGAAAGAAGTAACTGTTGCTATTGTTACAGTCCAGGTGGTGCTGATATTACACATGTTGCAAGGGAAGACATTGTTTGTACATGTCAGAATTCATGCTGAAGGTGCTAAATTCAATCTTATAATACAATGGGGCTGATTTACTAATGAATCTGCGCTGCGCCGGTACATGCCTTAATTAGTGCGCTGGATGAATCCCTAATTAGGCGCATGAACCGGCGGCAGCAGCAGCGCGATGTGATTGATAAGTAAAGCCGCCGCCGAACTCCCTGTATAAGTCTATGGGGGGAAATCTTAATAGTGAATTTTAAAGGCTAATCTGCAAGTTTTGTCCTAAAAAGTGTTTGGGGACCTCAGTCCTGCCCCAGGGGACATGTACCAATGCTTTTTTTATTTTTTAAAACGGCCGTTTTTTCGGGAGCAGTGATTTTAATAATGCTAAAAGTGCAATAATAAAAGTGTAATTTTCCTTTAAATTTCGTACTATGGGGGTCTCTAATGTCAGCATGTGAAAAAGCGCATGTTTCCCGTGGTTAGAAATGTCTCTGCACAAAATGTCATTTTTCAAAGGAAAAAAGCCATTTAAAACTGACTCGCGGCTATAATGAATTGTCGGCTCCCGGCAATTGCAGGAGAATTCATTCATTAAAAAAAGGAAAAAAAAAGCGTGGGGGTCCCCCCAAATTCAATAACCAGACCCTTTAGGTCTGGTATGGATATTAAGGGGAACCCCGCCGTCAATTTAAAAAAAAAAAATGACGTGGGGTTCCCCCCAAATATCCATAACCAGACCCTTCGGGTCTGGTGTGGAATTTAAGGGGAACTCCACTCCAAATTAAAAAAAAAATGGCGTGGAGTCCCCCCTAAAATCCACACCAGACCCCTTATCCGAGCACGTTGACCTGGCCGGCCGCAGAAAAGAGGGGGGGACAGAGCGCGGCCCCCCCCCCTCTCCTGAACCGCACCAGGCCACATGCCCTCAACATTGGGAGGGTGTTTTGGGGTGCCCCCCAAAACACCTTGTCCCCATGTTGATGAGGACAAGGGTCTCTTCCCCACAACCCTTGCCCGGTGGTTGTGGGGGTCTGCGGGCAGGAGGCTTATCGAAATCTGGAAGACCCCTTTAACAAAGGGGCCCCCCAGATCCCGGCCCCCCCCCTGTGTGAAATGGTAATGGGGTACCTTGTACCTCTACCATTTCACGAGAAAAAAAATGTAAAGGGTTAAAAAAGACAAGAGCCGGTTTTTGACAAGTCCTTTATTATCTTCTTTCTTCTTTTCTTCGGGTTTCTTCTTCCTCCTCCTTCTTCTTCCTCTGCTTCTGTCTTGGGTCTTCTATTCCCGCATCTTGCCCGGCGTGTTCTTCCATCTTCTTCCGCTGTCCTTCTCGTCCGCATCTTCTTCTCCTTCTTCTTCTTCGCCGGAGGCGCCGCTTCCAATTGAAATCCCCGCTGTCTGCCGGACCACGCCCCCCCCTCTGACGCCACGGGCAAGCTCTTAGGAGTGTGCTGCAAGTGCGTCCGAGGGGGGCGTGGTCACATGTCAGAGGGCGGGCAATTCAATTTGAAGCTCGTGCGCGGCTTTTTCTTTGCCAGAGTCGCCGCTTCCAATTGAATTGCCCGCTTTCTGGAACATGTGACCACGCCCCCCTCTGACGCACTGGCACCACACGGGGACTTTCCTAAGAGCTTGCCCGTGGCGTCAGAGGGGGGGGCGTGGTCCGGCAGACAGCGGGGATTTCAATTGGAAGCGGCCGCTCCGGCGAAGAAGAAGAAGAAGGAGAAGATGCGGACGAGAAGGACAGCGGAAGAAGATGGAAGAACACGCCGGGCAAGATGCGGGAATAGAAGACCCAAGACAGAAGCAGAGGAAGAAGAAGGAGGAGGAAGAAGAAACCTGAAGGAAAGAAGAAAGAAGATAATAAAGGACTTGTCAAAAACCGGCTCTTGTCTTTTTTAACCCTTTACATTTTTTTTCTCGTGAAATGGTAGAGGTACAAGGTACCCCATTACCATTTCACACAGGGGGGGGGGCCGGGATCTGGGGGGCCCCTTTGTTAAAGGGGTCTTCCAGATTTCGATAAGCCTCCGCCCGCAGACCCCCACAACCACCGGGCAAGGGTTGTGGGGAAGAGACCCTTGTCCTCATCAACATGGGGACAAGGTGTTTTGGGGGGCACCCCAAAACACCCTCCCAATGTTGAGGGCATGTGGCCTGGTGCGGTTCAGGAGAGGGGGGGGGCCGCGCTCTGTCCCCCCCTCTTTTCTGCGGCCGGCCAGGTCAACGTGCTCGGATAAGGGGTCTGGTGTGGATTTTAGGGGGGACTCCACGCCATTTATTTTTTACATTTGGGGTGGAGTTCCCCTTAAATTCCACACCAGACCCGAAGGGTCTGGTTATGGATATTTGGGGGGAACCCCACGTCATTTTTTTAATAAATTGACGGCGGGGTTCCCCTTAATATCCATACCAGACCTAAAGGGTCTGGTTATTGAATTTGGGGGGACCCCCACGCTTTTTTTTTCCCTTTTTTTAATGAATGAATTCTCCTGCAATTGCCGGGAGCCGACAATTCATTATAGCCGCGAGTCAGTTTTAAATGGCTTTTTTTTTTTTTTTTTTTTTTTCAGAATGTCATTTTGTGCAAAGACATATTTAACTAACCGCAGGAAAAGTGCGCTTTATTCACCTGCTGACATTCCCCCCCCCCCCCCCCCCATGGTACGAAATTTAAAATAATTATTCAAATGACGTGGGGGTCCCCCCAAATTCAATAACCAGACCCTTTAGGTCTGGTATGGATATTAAGGGGAACCCCGCCGTCAATTTAAAAAAAAAATGGCGTGGAGTCCCCCCTAAAATCCACACCAGACCCCTTATCCGAGCACGTTGACCTGGCCGGCCGCAGAAAAGAGGGGGGGACAGAACAGCGCGGCCCCCCCCCCCTCTCCTGAACCGCACCAGGCCACATGCCCTCAACATTGGGAGGGTGTTTTGGGGTGCCCCCCAAAACACCTTGTCCCCATGTTGATGAGGACAAGGGTCTCTTCCCCCCACAACCCTTGCCCGGTGGTTGTGGGGGTCTGCGGGCAGGAGGCTTATCGAAATCTGGAAGACCCCTTTAACAAAGGGGCCCCCCAGATCCCGGCCCCCCCCCTGTGTGAAATGGTAATGGGGTACCTTGTACCTCTACCATTTCACGAGAAAAAAAATGTAAAGGGTTAAAAAAAGACAAGAGCCGGTTTTTGACAAGTCCTTTATTATCTTCTTTCTTCTTTTCTTCGGGTTTCTTCTTCCTCCTCCTCCTCTTCTTCCTCTGCTTCTGTCTTGGGTCTTCTATTCCCGCATCTTGCCCGGCGTGTTCTTCCATCTTCTTTCCTCCCGCTGTCCTTCTCGTCCGCATCTTCTCCTTCTTCTTCTTCTTCGCCGGAGCGGCCGCTTCCAATTGAAATCCCCGCTGTCTGCCGGACCACGCCCCCCCCTCTGACGCCACGGGCAAGCTCTTAGGAAAGTCCCCGTGTGGTGCCAGTGCGTCAGAGGGGGGCGTGGTCACATGTTCCAGAAAGCGGGCAATTCAATTGGAAGCGGCGACTCTGGCAAAGAAAAAGCCGCGCACGAGCTTCAAATTGAATTGGCCGCCCTCTGACATGTGACCACGCCCCCCTCTGACGCACTGGCAGGCAGCACACTCCTAAGAGCTTGCCCGTGGCGTCAGAGGGGGGGGCGTGGTCCGGCAGACAGCGGGGATTTCAATTGGAAGCGGCGCCTCCGGCGAAGAAGAAGGAGAAGATGCGGACGAGAAGGACAGCGGAAGAAGATGGAAGAACACGCCGGGCAAGATGCGGGAATAGAAGACCCAAGACAGAAGCAGAGGAAGAAGAAGGAGGAGGAAGAAGAAACCCGAAGGAAAGAAGAAAGAAGATAATAAAGGACTTGTCAAAAACCGGCTCTTGTCGTTTTTAACACTTTACATTTTTTTTCTCGTGAAATGGTAGAGGTACAAGGTACCCCATTACCATTTCACACAGGGGGGGGGCCGGGATCTGGGGGGCCCCTTTGTTAAAGGGGTCTTCCAGATTTCGATAAGCCTCCTGCCCGCAGACCCCCACAACCACCGGGCAAGGGTTGTGGGGAAGAGACCCTTGTCCTCATCAACATGGGGACAAGGTGTTTTGGGGGGCACCCCAAAACACCCTCCCAATGTTGAGGGCATGTGGCCTGGTGCGGTTCAGGAGAGGGGGGGGGCCGCGCTCTGTCCCCCCCTCTTTTCTGCGGCCGGCCAGGTCAACGTGCTCGGATAAGGGGTCTGGTGTGGATTTTAGGGGGGACTCCACGCCATTTTTTTTTTTAGTTGGAGTGGAGTTCCCCTTAAATTCCACACCAGACCCGAAGGGTCTGGTTATGGATATTTGGGGGGAACCCCACGTCATTTTTTTTTAAAAATTGATGGCGGGGTTCCCCTTAATATCCATACCAGACCTAAAGGGTCTGGTTATTGAATTTGGGGGGACCCCCACGCTTTTTTTTTGGTGTTTTTAATGAATGAATTCTCCTGCAAATTCCAAGAGCTGACAATTCATTATAGCCGCGAGTCAGTTTTAAATGGCTTTTTTCCTTCAGAATGTCATTTTTCACACATGCTGACATTACACCCAGGGCCGCCATCAGGGGGGTACAGGCAGTACACCTGCAGGGCCGCCATTAGGGGGGTACAGGCATTACACCGCCCGGGGGTCCCCAGGGGCCCCCAGGGGCCCGGATGGGAACCACCCTAAAACAAAAAAAAACTATTTTTTTTTTTTTTTTTTTGTTTAAGGGCTCCGAAGGTCCCCAGGGGCCCGGAGGCCACTAAGGGCCCCAGATGGCAAGCCCTTTTTTTTAAATAAAATATATATATTTAAAAAAAAATATATATTTTTTAAATATATTTGTTTATTTTTTTTTTTAAGGAAAGGGCCCAGAGGTCCCCAGGGCCCTGGAAGGCTACCCCCTTGTTTTTTTAACTTTTTTTCGATAAATGTTATATTTAAAAAATATATATATATGTATTTTCTCTCTTTTGTATTTTTATTTGATAAAGAGCACAGAGGTCCCCAGGGCCCCGGATGGCTACCCCCCTTTTTTATATATATTTTTCTTTATTTCTTATTTCTGTCAAAATTTTTGTAAAGGGCCCCCCCGCTCCTCAATTTGCGGCACCACCCCCCCCCCCCGCTTCTCAATTTCATACGGCAGCACCCACCCCCCCCCCCGGTTCTCTGCTCCAGGGGGCCCATGCCTGAAGCTGTGTAAGGGGCCCCAAAATTCATGATGGCGGCCCTGTACACCTGTAAGGGGCCCGGGGGTCCGGAGGTGCCCAGATGCCTGGAGGCCCCCCAGCGCCCCAGATGGTAACCCCCCCCTCTTTTTTTTTTGTATATATATATTTGTTAGTTGGTTTTTGTAGGATTTTTTATTAAAGGGCCAATTTTTGGAATTTAATATTTTTTTGCAGTCTGGAGGTCCCCAGGGCCCCGGGTGGCAACCCCCCAAATTTTTTGTTATTAAAGGGCCAATGTTTTGGTTTAGGGGTCTGGAGGTCCCCAGTGGCCTGGTCCCCAGTGGCCCGGAGATCCCAGGGCTCCAGATGACAACCCCCCACCTTTACAAAAAAAAAAAAAAAAAAAAAAAACATATGATATATTTTTTGGTTATTTTTTAAACATATATATATATAATATAATTTTGAAAGCTCCCAGAGGGCCCCAGATGACAACCTTTTTGCTTCTAAAAATGTTATAAACATTTTCCCCAGGTTTGTTACTTTTTACTTTAATTTCTTTTTTAAAGTGTATTTTGTGCGTGAAGTCGAGAGAGAGGAGCTGGACTTGCAATCGCCATCCTTCTCCATGGCCCCGGTGGCAATGGTGGGTGTGAGGGGGGCCTCCCACTCACCCCACCTGCTACACTTGGGAGCCCGATGGGACAGAGGGACTCCCCCTATGAAGGAGTGTAGCCCACCCAGCCAGCCCTGTAGGTCCTTCGCCTCCCTTTATTTTAGGAGACCTCATGGCCAAAGTGTGTGCAAGTGTGGGTGTTTTTTTTGGGGGGGGGGGGGGGGCATACTAAGCACAGGCGTACCTTGCATAGCACACCCACCGGGAGCCGGGCTGACACCACCAAACTCAATTCATATGTAGCCGAGACCGGGATCCGAACCCTTGGCTGCAGAGGTGAACGGCTTGTCAGCGCAGTGCCATTCACGTTGAGCCACCACAGCTCCCACCCAATGTTATTTTTTTTTTAGATTTTTGGTAGTTTTTTTTATTAAAGGGCCCAGAGCTCCCAAGGCAACCCCCTTTTTTATATTATTTTATTATGTAGATATTGTAATTTATTTTTTCATTAAAGAGCCCAGAAGTTTCTTTTTTATAAAGGGCCCAGTGGTCCCCAGGGCCCCCGGATGGCTACCACCCTTTTTAATATATATTTTTCTATATGTATTTTTTAGTAAAGGAACCCCCCGCTTATCAAATTGCGGCAGCCCCCCCCCCTTCTTAATATCAGGCGGCACCCCCCCCCCTATTCTCTGCTCCAGGGGGCCCATGCCTGAAGCTGTGTAAGGGGCCCCATAATTCCTGATGGCGCCCCTAATTGCCTCCCCCCCCCCATGGTACGAAATTTCAAGGAATTTTTCACTTTTATTGGTGCACTTTAACCACTTCCATACCGCGCCTATTCTGGCACTTCTCTCCTTCATGTAACAATTATATTTTCTTCCTTGAAACTTACTCAGGACCCCCAAACATTATATATATATTATTAACAAACACCCTAGGGAATAAAGTGGCGGCCATTTTTTCGGACACATTTCCAACAGTATTTGTGCCAAAAATGTTCTAACGTTTTTTTTTTTTTTTGGCTTTCCAAAAAAAAACCTGTTTCATGAATGACAAAATAAGAAAGCAGTAAAGCTAGGCCAATTTTTAGGGATAAGGTAAAAGATGATGTTACACCGAGTAAATAGATACCTAACTTGTCACGCTTTCATATTGCGCACACTCATGGAATGGCGCTAAACTTCGTTATAAAAAATCTCCATAGGCAACGCTTGACTTTTTTTCTCAGGTTACCACTTTTGAGTTACAGAGGAGGTCTAGTGCTAACATTATTGCTCTCGCTCTAACGCACGCTATGATACCTCACATGTGGGGTTTGAAGGATGTTTACATATGTGTGGGACTTGCATGCGTGTTCGCTTCTGAGTGCGAGCTACTAGGGACAGGAGCATTTAAATTCCTTTGTTATTTTATTTTTTTACTTAATATTTTAATTTTTGCACTTGTTTGTCCCTTTGTTTGTATTATTTTTCACTTTTCTTCCTATTACAAGGAATGTAAACATCCCTTGTAATAGGACTAGTGTGTGACAGGTCCTCTTTATAGAGAAAGGCGGGGTCAATTAGACCCCACATCTGTCCTCCAGGCTGGAAATCATGGAATTGGTAAAAAAAAAACATCTCATGCTTTCAGCTGCAATCATGTTCGTTCAGCACAGTAGCGTAGTGTGTAGCATGTTCACCTAGCAGCAAAAGGGTTGCTGGTTCGAATCCCGCCCGTGACACTATCTGCCTGGAGTTTGCATGTTCTCCCTGTGCGGGTTTCCTCCCACAATCTAAAAACATGCTGTAAATTGGATCCTGTCTAAATAAGCCCTAATGTGCAGTAGGAGATTTAGGTTTTGTGCTGCCCTAGGCCTGACCAAATTTTGGCACCCCCCTAATAGAAAAATGACCCACCCTTCCTGTCAAGGCCACACCCTGTTTTTTTATGACCCACCCAGGAATTTTCAGGGGACACACACAAGTTCTGTGGGGGGGGACTTGGGGGGGCCCTTAATTTGCCTACTTTTTCGATCACTTCCTGTTTGGCTATGGGGCAGGAAGTGAAGGCCAATCTCCCCAAACGGACAGGGATAATACAAAATAAACTGACAGAGCTTCTAACCCCCCCCCCCCCCACCAACTCTATCCAAAATGAAAGAAATCCAAAAAATAAAAGTGATGATTATTGTTCCAGTTTAACCCCAAATTTCAGATCATTTTATTGAGAGGCTTAAGAAAATATAACCATGCCAATAGGCCACGATCCAGCGTTGCTAATATGTATGAATGTGTGTTAGGGACCCCCACAAACACCACCCAATGTTAAATCAACTATTTTCATGTTTGTTTTGGGGATGCCTGCACCCCTGATAGGGTAAAGACACCTCACAAATGTTGTCACTTTCTACTTAATTCATTCACTTCCTGCCACACAGCCAAACAGGAAGTGAGGGAAACACCTGAGTAATGTTTTGTTGGGGACACACAGATCAATATAAATAGTTTCCCATTTTGGAAATGGCATTTTGCTGTGTACACCCCAAATTAGTAGGAATCTTGGACTTTGGGTCCATTTACTAAAGGCAAATCCACTTTGCACTACAAGTGGACAAGCAAGGAAGAAAACTCAAAACTTGGCGGGATTGGAAGTAAAAACCATCAGTGCTTCCCTTCTGATTTTCATTGCCTACGCTTCTACTGCAGAGCGGCTTTGCCTTTACTAAACCCCAAAGTAACTAATCATTTGGGGTGTACACTGCAGTGCAATTTGCTTAATGGTGACACTAGTTAGATTGACCTGTGCCCCGAAAGAAAAGACCATTGGTAGGGTTTTAACCTCACTTCCTGTTCAGCTGTGTGACAGGAAGTGAAGCCAATTTTAGGAAAAGGGACACAAAGCCCAACCTAAAAACACTAGCAGGGGTTCTAACACTCAATTGGCTTCCCTCAAACAACCCACAATTAGAATAGGATTGTCTTGTGCTAGTTTCAAGCACAGCGCTGTAAATCAGCACTTCAAGCCTGTCCAAAAAAACACACCACCCCCCCCCCCCCTCCAACAGGCCCTGTTTGCAGCTTTTCCTACATCTTGCACATGTGCTTTAAAAAGTCAGTCTGGACATCAGTTCTAGGAAACAATACTTACCGCTTTGTCCTTCCTTTTCTGGTGACTAAACATTTCATGCATACACACCAGGAAAGATCTTAGAGACAAATCACACTTGATGGTTTAGGCCCAAACTAGTTCAGCTGCAGCGGTTGAAATCCATAGCATGAAAAAAATATCACAAAACAAAACTTCAAAATTTGAAAGTAATTTTATTGGTCCACAAAACAAGGAAAGCAAAAAAAAAATTACAAATAAACACACCAAAAATATATAAAAACACCTAAAAACAAAAAGACCAACGTTTATTTCACAGTCATTGGAAAATAAATCATGCTTTTGAAATAACAGGATAGACCCACAGGATTAAAACATTAGTCATTAACATCTTGAGAAACATTTAGCAAAATTATGTAGCAGAGAAAACATCAAAAAATACAAAACTTGCTCCAAAACATCTCTGTTTCACTCCGCCATTCCTTCCAGCCAGCAAATCTGCCCCCTCTGAGGGGCAGCTGACACGTGCAGTATCCACGCTTTTTATAACATGTGTGCTAATGAACCAATTGGAAACACATGAAGAAATGTCAGCCTCTAGTTTGTGTGCACTTGGAACTGCTTACACCTGTTAAGGATGTCCTTAAATTACTAAGCCAAAAAAAGAGCTTTCTGAGCATGCTCAGAAAGATGCAAGTCATTTTCAGGATGAAACTTCCAACTTCTTTTTCTAACTGTTCGAGCATGCCCAGTTCACTCGAAATGCAGTACCAGAATCAAATCTGCAATGGCGGATGAAAGCATTAGAGGTGTTAAATTTTTTTTTGGTCCCCATGAAGTGATGCTTTACAAGCTGAACGGGAGGTCTTATAGAATTTTTACGTAACAAACCTAAATAGTAATAATTTAAACGCCCCTGTCCCTAGTAGCTCGCAGTCAGAAGCGAACAAGCAGCATTTTTATTGTTTCCGGTTACCAGTTTAGATTTACAGATGAGGTCTAGTGCTATAAATATTCCTCTTGCTGTTACGCACGCTATGATACCTCACATGTGTGGTTTGAAGAATGTTTCCATATATGGGGGCGGGCCTTAAATGTGTAAGCCCCGCCCACATATTGAACCCCCGTTCAAACCCCACATGTGAGGTATCATAGCGTACGTTAGAGCGAGAGCAATACTTTTAGCACTAGACCTCCTCTGTAAATCTAAACTGGTAACCTGAAACACATAAAAAAGCGTTGCCTATGGGTTTTTCAAGTACTGAAGTTTGGCGCCATTCCATGAGTGTGTGCAATATTAAAGTGTAACATGTTGGGTATCTATTTACTCGGTGTAACATCATCTTTCACATTATGGCCATAAATTGGGCTAACTTTAGTGTATTCTTAATTTGTAACCACTTGAGCCCCAGAGCATATTACTGTTCACTGACGGGGCCATTTTTTGCATTTCAACACTGCGTCATTTTGACTGACAATTGCGTGGTTGTGCGACGTGGCCCCCAAAAAATTGGGCGTCCTCATCCTCCCCCCCCCCCCCCCTAAAAATTAATTTTTTTTTTTGTTGGTGGTATTTGATCACCTCTGCGTTTTTTCTTATTTTTGCTTGACCCAAAAATATAGCGACAATTTGGTAACTAAAAAAACATCTTTTTTACGGTTTGCTATAATAAATCTCCCCCAAAATATATTCAAAAAATGTTTGCCCTCAGTTTAGGCCGATAAGTATTCTTGGACATATTTTTGGTTGCAAAAAATCACAATAAGCGTTTGATTGGTTTGGGCAAAAGTTCTAAGTAGGGGTTGGTCTTATGGGTTTTTTTTGGAATAATTTTTTGTTTTACTAGTAATGGTGGCTATCATTTGTTTTTTCTGTCTAATGCGACATTGTGGCGGACACATTTTTGTGAGATTTGGCATTTTTGTAGCGAGCAATGGTATATCAATGCATTGCTTACTATAAAAATGACACTGGCAGGGAAGGGGTTAACACTAGGGGCGCGGAAGGGTTGAATATGTTACCTGGGTGTGTTCTAACTGTAAAGGGGGTGGGACTGTGTAGGGGAAATGACAGATCGCTGTTCATACATTGTAGGGACAGACGAGCAGGCATTCCCCCCCCCCCCTGACAGGACCGGGATAAAGGGGAACTCCACCCCAAATTACAAAAAAAAACGGCGTGGGGGTCCCCCTTCTGGTGCACAACAGGCTCTTAGATTTGATCTGGAACATAAGGGGTTAAACCCACGCCAAAAAACGGCGTGGGGTTCCCCCTCAGATCCAGACCAAACCCTTCTCCCAGGCACGCAGTCTGGCCGGACAGGAATGGGGGTGGGGACGAGCGAGCGCCCCCCCCCCTCCTGAGCCGTACCAGACCACATGCCCTCGACATGGGGGAGTGTGTGCTGTGGGGGAGGGGGGCACTGCCCCCCCACCCCAAAGCACTCTTGTCCCCATGTCGAAAGGGACAAGAGCCTCTTCCCGACAACCCTGGCCGTTGGTTGTCGGGGTATGCGGGCGGGGGGCTTATCAGAATCTGAGAGCCCCCTATATTAAGGGGGCCCCCAGATTCTGGCCCCCCACCCTATGTGAATGAGTATGGGGTACATCGTACCCCTACCCATTCACCGGGTGGAAAAGTGTAAACACAAAAAAAAACACACAGAAAAAAATAATTTATTAGTCAGCTCCGGGGTCTTCTGCCGGGACCCCCCACCACCAGCCCATTGGGCCCCGGGCTTCGCCGTCTTCTGCCGGGGGGGACACCCACCGATGATCTCTCGCCATGTCCAGCCAGGCCCCCACCCCAAAATAAGCTCTTTCAGATCCGGGGGGGCCGGCCGAAAGAAGCAGAGAACAACGGGGGCGGAGCCCCTCGGTCTTCCAGACGTTTTCTGCCGGGGGGCTCCAGCCCCGCACCGGTCTTCGCCGCCGCCTTCCGCCGGGGGGTACACCTACCCCCCCCCCGGTCTTCGCCGCCGCCTTCCGCCGGGGAGAGAGACCCCCACCGATGCTCTCCGCCATGGTCGGCCAGGCCCCCTACCCCAAACAAAGCTCTTTTACATCCGGGGGGGGCGGCGGGAATGGCGGAGAACAACGGGGGCGTCGCCACTCCTCGGTCTTCTAGCCGTCTTCTGCCGGGGGGGGGAAACACCCACCCATGCTCTCCGCCATGCTCGACTGTGCCCCCACCCCAAAATGAAGCTCTTTTACATCCGGGGGGGCCGGCCGAAAACAGCGGAGAACAACGGGGGTGTCGCCCCACCTCGGGCTCCTCCCGCTTCTGCCGGCTCCGCACGAGGCCAGGGCTTCTTTGCCGTCTTCCGCCGGAGGCGCCACTCTCCTCCGGCTTCTCGACGTTGTCTTCCGCCGCGGGGGCCAGGCTTCTTCTTTGCCGCCCCCTTCGATTTTTTCGGCCTGGCCGGGGGTCGCACATCCCATCCAGGACTTGGACGTGGCGGGCTTCTCGTCGCCGTCTTCTGCCGCTGCCCCCCCTTCACCACGAAGCTCCGTGCTTGTTTGATGAGGGCAGCGGGCTTCCGTCGTCTTCTCCGGGGCGAGGGTCGTACATCCCACCCCGGATTTCGTCGCCGTCTTCTGCCGCTGCCCCCTTCACCACGAAGCTCCGTGCTTGTTTGATGAGGGCAGCGGGCTTCCGTCGCAGTCTTCCGCCGCGGGGTGACACTCGCGGGCTTCTTCTTCCATTCGATGTTGACACGGCGAGGTCCGGCGCTGAAATGCCTTCTGAGCGGCGGGCAAGGACTTATATTGGCATTGGGCGTGGGCGTGGTTATGCCAACATGTGACCTTAACCCATGTGACAGTGATGTGACGTGACATCACTGTCACATGGGTTAAGGTCACATGTTGGCATAACCACGCCCACGCCCAATGCCAATATAAGTCCTTGCCCGCCGCTCAGAAGGCATTTCAGCGCCGGACCTCGCCGTGTCAACATCGAATGGAAGAAGAAGCCCGCGAGTGTCACCCCGCGGCGGAAGACTGCGACGGAAGCCCGCTGCCCTCATCAAACAAAAGCACGGAGCTTCGTGGTGAAGGGGGCAGCGGCAGAAGACGGCGACGAAATCCGGGGTGGGATGTACGACCCTCGCCCCGGAGAAGACGACGGAAGCCCGCTGCCCTCATCAAACAAGCACGGAGCTTCGTGGTGAAGGGGGCAGCGGCAGAAGACGGCGACGAGAAGCCCGCCACGTCCAAGTCCTGGATGGGATGTGCGACCCCCGTCCAGGCCGAAAAAATCGAAGGGGGCGGCAAAGAAGAAGGCCTGGCCCCCGCGGCGGAAGACAACGTCGAGAAGCCCGGAGAGTGGCGCCCTCCGGCGGAAGACGGCAAAAGAAGGCCTGGCCCCCAGTAGGAGCCAGGCAGAAGCCGGCGAGAAATCCGGGGTGGGATGTACGACCCTCGCCCCGGAGAAGACGACGGAAGCCCGCTGCCCTCATCAAACAAGCACGGAGCTTCGTGGTGAAGGGGGCAGCGGCAGAAGACAGCGACGAGAAGCCCGCCACGTCCAAGTCCTGGATGGGATGTGCGACCCCCGTCCAGGCCGAAAAATTCGAAGGGGGCGGCGGCAGAAGACCCTCAAAGTTCAAACCACCTTCACCAGGTGAATGGGTAGGGGTACGATGTACCCCATACTCATTCACATAGGGTGGGGGCCCGAAATCTGGGGGCCACATTATTAAACGGGGCTCCCAGATTCTGATTGGCTCCCGCCCGCATACCCCCGACAACCAATGGCTAGGGTTGTCGGGAAGAGGCTCTTGTCCCGATCGACATGGGGACAAGAGTGCTTTGGGGTGGGGGGGCAGCGCCGCCCCCCTCCCCCAAGCACACACTCCCCCATGTCGAGGGCATGTGGTCTGGTACGGCTCAGGAGGGGGGGGGGCCGCTCGCTCGTCCCCACCCCCATTCCTGTCCGGCCAGACTGCATGCCTGGGATGAGGGCTTGGTACGGATCTGGGGGGGAACCCCACGCCGATTTTGGCGTGGGTTAACCCCTCACGTTCCGGACCAAGCCGGAGAGCCTATTGTACCCCTGGGGGGGAAGCCGCGCCGGTTTCACATTTGAAATTTGGCGCGGAGTTCCCCTTCAGTGTCAGCGCAGCCCGAGAACAGCTCGGAGCTTGCCGTACGCCGCTCCAGGCAGTGCAAACACTGCTACGCCGCCTGGTATTTACCAAGGATTTCCCGGCGTTCTGAAGAGGCGCGCGGTGAGCTCCGATTTTTCCCTCTGCGCATGCCCAGTATGCAAGTGAACCTTCCGAGGTTCTAGCGTACTTTGCAAGCGCACCGGGGATCGGGTCCCAAAAGTCACTTTCCCTTTCAAATCGGCCCGCCACACAAGTTGAAACACATGTCACTACACTTCCCCTGCATCACCCCCCTCCCTCCCCTCATAAACTCCCGCCCGAATCCCCGATGTTTACATAACTAAATGCCGCACGCCAGCTCTGTACTGGCGTGCTGTGCGCCCTCTTCTGGGCGCATTAGGCACTTTAGTAAATGAGGAAAACACGCTGCACTGCAGCGTGTTTTCTTTGGTAAATGTCAAAAACAGGTTTACTCCTGCTTGTGCACCATGAGTCTTGGCGCACAGGCTTGGTAAATCAGCCCCCAATGTCCTTTTATGCATATCCAGCTTTATAAAAAATTACTAAATCGACTGCCTTGAGGGCTGCATCACCATGGCAGCTTTGGAGAGCTTCATTCTGACTCTTAATATACAAGGATAATGCTCTTTTAAAATTA
>CM056049.1:487913145-488177091 GCA_029574335.1 Rana kukunoris | reverse complement strand
AGTGCTGCTACTTTTCAAAAACGATAGCTCCCTTGTTTACGGTAGGCTTACAGAAGAAGTAACTGTTGCTATTGTTCCAGTCCAGGTGGAGATGCTGATAATACACAAGTTGACAAGGAAGAACATTGTCTTTGTACATGTCAGCCTTCAGGCTGAAGGTGCTCAAATTCAATCTATAAAACAATGGGGCTGATTTACTAATGAATCTGCGCTGCGCCGGTACATGCCTTAATTAGTGCGCTGGATGAATCCCTAATTAGGCGCATGAACCGGCGGCAGCAGCAGCGCGATGTGATTGATAAGTAAAGCCGCCGCCGAACTCCCTGTATAAGTCTATGGGGGGAAATCTTAATAGTGAATTTTAAAGGCTAATCTGCAAGTTTTGTCCTAAAAAGTGTTTGGGGACCTCAGTCCTGCCCCAGGGGACATGTACCAATGCTTTTTTTATTTTTAAAACGGCCGTTTTTTTCGGGAGCAGTGATTTTAATAATGCTAAAAGTGCAATAATAAAAGTGTAATTTTCCTTTAAATTTCGTACTATGGGGGTCTCTAATGTCAGCATGTGAAAAAGCGCATGTTTCCCGTGGTTAGAAATGTCTCTGCACAAAATGTCATTTTTCAAAGGAAAAAAGCCATTTAAAACTGACTCGCGGCTATAATGAATTGTCGGCTCCCGGCAATTGCAGGAGAATTCATTCATTAAAAAAAGGAAAAAAAAAGCGTGGGGGTCCCCCCAATTCAATAACCAGACCCTTTAGGTCTGGTATGGATATTAAGGGGAACCCCGCCGTCAATTTAAAAAAAAAAATGACGTGGGGTTCCCCCCAAATATCCATAACCAGACCCTTCGGGTCTGGTGTGGAATTTAAGGGGAACTCCACTCCAAATTAAAAAAAAAATGGCGTGGAGTCCCCCCTAAAATCCACACCAGACCCCTTATCCGAGCACGTTGACCTGGCCGGGCCGCAGAAAAGAGGGGGGACAGAGCGCGGCCCCCCCCTCTCCTGAACCGCACCAGGCCACATGCCCTCAACATTGGGAGGGTGTTTTGGGGTGCCCCCCAAAACACCTTGTCCCCATGTTGATGAGGACAAGGGTCTCTTCCCCACAACCCTTGCCCGGTGGTTGTGGGGGTCTGCGGGCAGGAGGCTTATCGAAATCTGGAAGACCCCTTTAACAAAGGGGCCCCCCAGATCCCGGCCCCCCCCCTGTGTGAAATGGTAATGGGGTACCTTGTACCTCTACCATTTCACGAGAAAAAAAATGTAAAGGGTTAAAAAAGACAAGAGCCGGTTTTTGACAAGTCCTTTATTATCTTCTTTCTTCTTTTCTTCGGGTTTCTTCTTCCTCCTCCTTCTTCTTCCTCTGCTTCTGTCTTGGGTCTTCTATTCCCGCATCTTGCCCGGCGTGTTCTTCCATCTTCTCCCGCTGTCCTTCTCGTCCGCATCTTCTTCTCCTTCTTCTTCTTCGCCGGAGGCGCCGCTTCCAATTGAAATCCCCGCTGTCTGCCGGACCACGCCCCCCCCTCTGACGCCTCGGGCAAGCTCTTAGGAGTGTGCTGCAAGTGCGTCCGAGGGGGGCGTGGTCACATGTCAGAGGGCGGGCAATTCAATTTGAAGCTCGTGCGCGGCTTTTTCTTTGCCAGAGTCGCCGCTTCCAATTGAATTGCCCGCTTTCTGGAACATGTGACCACGCCCCCCTCTGACGCACTGGCACCACACGGGGACTTTCCTAAGAGCTTGCCCGTGGCGTCAGAGGGGGGGGCGTGGTCCGGCAGACAGCGGGATTTCAATTGGAAGCGGCCGCTCCGGCGAAGAAGAAGAAGAAGGAGAAGATGCGGACGAGAAGGACAGCGGAAGAAGATGGAAGAACACGCCGGGCAAGATGCGGGAATAGAAGACCCAAGACAGAAGCAGAGGAAGAAGAAGGAGGAGGAAGAAGAAACCCGAAGGAAAGAAGAAAGAAGATAATAAAGGACTTGTCAAAAACCGGCTCTTGTCTTTTTTAACCCTTTACATTTTTTTTTCTCGTGAAATGGTAGAGGTACAAGGTACCCCATTACCATTTCACACAGGGGGGGGGGCCGGGATCTGGGGGGCCCCTTTGTTAAAGGGGTCTTCCAGATTTCGATAAGCCTCCGCCCGCAGACCCCCACAACCACCGGGCAAGGGTTGTGGGGAAGAGACCCTTGTCCTCATCAACATGGGGACAAGGTGTTTTGGGGGGCACCCCAAAACACCCTCCCAATGTTGAGGGCATGTGGCCTGGTGCGGTTCAGGAGAGGGGGGGGGCCGCGCTCTGTCCCCCCCTCTTTTCTGCGGCCGGCCAGGTCAACGTGCTCGGATAAGGGGTCTGGTGTGGATTTTAGGGGGGACTCCACGCCATTTTTTTTTTACATTTGGGGTGGAGTTCCCCTTAAATTCCACACCAGACCCGAAGGGTCTGGTTATGGATATTTGGGGGAACCCCACGTCATTTTTTTTAATAAATTGACGGCGGGGTTCCCCTTAATATCCATACCAGACCTAAAGGGTCTGGTTATTGAATTTGGGGGGACCCCCACGCTTTTTTTTTCCCTTTTTTTAATGAATAATTCTCCTGCAATTGCCGGGAGCCGACAATTCATTAAGCCGCGAGTCAGTTTTAAATGGCTTTTTTTTTTTTTTTTTTTTTCAGAATGTCATTTTGTGCAAAGACATATTTTCTAACCGCAGGAAAAGTGCGCTTTATTCACCTGCTGACATTCCCCCCCCCCCCATGGTACGAAATTAAAATAATTATTCAAATGACGTGGGGGTCCCCCCAAATTCAATAACCAGACCTTTAGGTCTGGTATGGATATTAAGGGGAACCCCACCGTCAATTTAAAAAAAAAATGGCGTGGAGTCCCCCCTAAAATCCACACCAGACCCCTTATCCGAGCACGTTGACCTGGCCGGCCGCAGAAAAGAGGGGGGGACAGAGCGCGGCCCCCCCCCTCTCCTGAACCGCACCAGGCCACATGCCCTCAACATTGGGAGGGTGTTTTGGGGTGCCCCCCAAAACACCTTGTCCCCATGTTGATGAGGACAAGGGTCTCTTCCCCACAACCCTTGCCCGGTGGTTGTGGGGGTCTGCGGGCAGGAGGCTTATCGAAATCTGGAAGACCCCTTTAACAAAGGGGCCCCCCAGATCCCGGCCCCCCCCCTGTGTGAAATGGTAATGGGGTACCTTGTACCTCTACCATTTCACGAGAAAAAAAATGTAAAGGGTTAAAAAAGACAAGAGCCGGTTTTTGACAAGTCCTTTATTATCTTCTTTCTTCTTTCCTTCGGGTTTCTTCTTCCTCCTTCTTCTTTCCTCTGCTTCTGTCTTGGGTCTTCTATTCCCGCATCTTGCCCGGCGTGTTCTTCCATCTTCTTTCCGCTGTCCTTCTCGTCCGCATCTTCTCCTCTTCTTCTTCTTCGCCGGAGCGGCCGCTTCCAATTGAAATCCCCGCTGTCTGCCGGACCACGCCCCCCCTCTGACGCCACGGGCAAGCTCTTAGGAAAGTCCCCGTGTGGTGCCAGTGCGTCAGAGGGGGGCGTGGTCACATGTTCCAGAAAGCGGGCAATTCAATTGGAAGCGGCGACTCTGGCAAAGAAAAAGCCGCGCACGAGCTTCAAATTGAATTGGCCGCCCTCTGACATGTGACCACGCCCCCCTCTGACGCACTTGCAGCACACTCCTAAGAGCTTGCCCGTGGCGTCAGAGGGGGGGGCGTGGTCCGGCAGACAGCGGGGATTTCAATTGGAAGCGGCGCCTCCGGCGAAGAAGAAGAAGGAGAAGATGCGGACGAGAAGGACAGCGGAAGAAGATGGAAGAACACGCCGGGCAAGATGCGGGAATAGAAGACCCAAGACAGAAGCAGAGGAAGAAGAAGGAGGAGGAAGAAGAAACCCGAAGGAAAGAAGAAAGAAGATAATAAAGGACTTGTCAAAAACCGGCTCTTGTCGTTTTTAACCCTTTACATTTTTTTTCTCGTGAAATGGTAGAGGTACAAGGTACCCCATTACCATTTCACACAGGGGGGGGGCCGGGATCTGGGGGGCCCCTTTGTTAAAGGGGTCTTCCAGATTTCGATAAGCCTCCTGCCCGCAGACCCCCACAACCACCGGGCAAGGGTTGTGGGGAAGAGACCCTTGTCCTCATCAACATGGGGACAAGGTGTTTTGGGGGTACCCCAAAACACCCTCCCAATGTTGAGGGCATGTGGCCTGGTGCGGTTCAGGAGAGGGGGGGGCCCGCGCACTGTCCCCCCCTCTTTTCTGCGGCCGGCCAGGTCAACGTGCTCGGATAAGGGGTCTGGTGTGGATTTTAGGGGGGACTCCACGCCATTTTTTTTTTAGTTGGAGTGGAGTTCCCCTTAAATTCCACACCAGACCTGAAGGGTCTGGTTATGGATATTTGGGGGGAACCCCACGTCATTTTTTTTAAAAATTGATGGCGGGGTTCCCCTTAATATCCATACCAGACCTAAAGGGTCTGGTTATTGAATTTGGGGGGACCCCCACGCTTTTTTTTTGGTGTTTTTAATGAATGAATTCTCCTGCAAATTCCAAGAGCTGACAATTCATTATAGCCGCGAGTCAGTTTTAAATGGCTTTTTTCCTTCAGAATGTCATTTTTCACATGCTGACATTACACCCAGGGCCGCCATCAGGGGGTACAGGCAGTACACCTGCAGGGCCGCCATTAGGGGGGTACAGGCATTACACCGCCCGGGGGTCCCCAGGGGCCCCCAGGGGCCCGGATGGGAACCACCCTAAAACAAAAAAAACTATTTTTTTTTTTTTTTTTTGTTTAAGGGCTCCGAAGGTCCCCAGGGGCCCGGAGGCCACTAAGGGCCCCAGATGGCAAGCCCTTTTTTTTAAATAAAATATATATATTTAAAAAAAAATATATATTTTTTAAATATATTTGTTTATTTTTTTTAAGGAAAGGGCCCAGAGGTCCCCAGGGCCCTGGAAGGCTACCCCCTTGTTTTTTTAACTTTTTTCGATAAATGTTATATTTAAAAAATATATATATATGTATTTTCTCTCTTTTGTATTTTTATTTGATAAAGAGCACAGAGGTCCCCAGGGCCCCGGATGGCTACCCCCCTTTTTTTATATATTTTTTCTTTATTTCTTATTTCTGTCAAAATTTTTGTAAAGGGCCCCCCCGCTCCTCAATTTGCGGCACCACCCCCCCCCCCCCGCTTCTCAATTTCATACGGCAGCACCCCCCCCCCCGGTTCTCTGCTCCAGGGGGCCCATGCCTGAAGCTGTGTAAGGGGCCCCAAAATTCATGATGGCGGCCCTGTACACCTGTAAGGGGCCCGGGGTCCGGAGGTGCCCAGATGCCTGGAGGCCCCCCAGCGCCCCAGATGGTAACCCCCCTCTTTTTTTTTTGTATATATATATTTGTTAGTTGGTTTTTGTAGGATTTTTTATTAAAGGGCCAATTTTTGGAATTTAATATTTTTTTGCAGTCTGGAGGTCCCCAGGGCCCCGGGTGGCAACCCCCCAAATTTTTTGTTATTAAAGGGCCAATGTTTTGGTTTAGGGGTCTGGAGGTCCCCAGTGGCCTGGTCCCCAGTGGCCCGGAGATCCCAGGGCTCCAGATGACAACCCCCCACCTTTACAAAAAAAAAAAAAAAAAAAAACATATGATATATTTTTTGGTTATTTTTTAAACATATATATATATAATATAATTTTGAAAGCTCCCAGAGGGCCCCAGATGACAACCTTTTGCTTCTAAAAATGTTATAAACATTTTCCCCAGGTTTGTTACTTTTTACTTTAATTTCTTTTTTAAAGTGTATTTTGTGCGTGAAGTCGAGAGAGAGAGAGCTGGACTTGCAATCGCCATCCTTCTCCATGCCCCCGGTGGCAATGGTGGGTGTGAGGGGGGCCTCCCACTCACCCCACCTGCTACACTTGGGAGCCCGATGGGACAGAGGGACTCCCCCTATGAAGGAGTGTAGCCCACCCAGCCAGCCCTGTAGGTCCTTCGCCTCCCTTTATTTTAGGAGACCTCATGGCCAAAGTGTGTGCAAGTGTGGTGTTTTTTTTGGGGGGGGGGGTGGGCATACTAAGCACAGGCGTACCTTGCATAGCACACCCACCGGGAGCCGGGCTGACACCACCAAACTCAATTCATATGTAGCCGAGACCGGGATCCGAACCCTTGGCTGCAGAGGTGAACGGCTTGTCAGCGCAGTGCCATTCACGTTGAGCCACCACAGCTCCCACCCAATGTTATTTTTTTTTAGATTTTTGGTAGTTATTTTTTATTAAAGGGCCCAGAGCTCCCAAGGCAACCCCCTTTTTTATTATTTTATATATGTAGATATTGTAATTTATTTTTCATTAAAGAGCCCAGAAGTTTCTTTTTATTAAAGGGCCCAGTGGTCCCCAGGGCCCCCGGATGGCTACCACCCTTTTTAATATATATTTTTCTATATGTATTTTTTAGTAAAGGAACCCCCCGCTTATCAAATTGCGGCAGCCCCCCCCCCTTCTTAATATCAGGCGGCACCCCCCCCCCTATTCTCTGCTCCAGGGGGCCCATGCCTGAAGCTGTGTAAGGGGCCCCATAATTCCTGATGGCGCCCCTAATTGCCTCCCCCCCCCCCCCCCATGGTACGAAATTTCAAGGAATTTTTCACTTTTATTGGTGCACTTTAACCACTTCCATACCGCGCCTATTCTGGCACTTCTCTCCTTCATGTAACAATTATATTTTCTTCCTTGAAACTTACTCAGGACCCCCAAACATTATATATATTTTATTAACAAACACCCTAGGGAATAAAGTGGCGGCCATTTTTTCGGACACATTTCCAACAGTATTTGTGCCAAAAATTTTCTAACGTTTTTTTTTTTTTTTTGGCTTTCCAAAAAAAAACCTGTTTCATGAATGACAAAATAAGAAAGCAGTAAAGCTAGGCCAATTTTTAGGGATAAGGTAAAAGATGATGTTACACCGAGTAAATAGATACCTAACTTGTCACGCTTTCATATTGCGCACACTCATGGAATGGCGCTAAACTTCGTTATTAAAAATCTCCATAGGCAACGCTTGACTTTTTTTCTCAGGTTACCACTTTTGAGTTACAGAGGAGGTCTAGTGCTAACATTATTGCTCTCGCTCTAACGCACGCTATGATACCTCACATGTGGGGTTTGAAGGATGTTTACATATGTGGGTGGGACTTGCATGCGTGTTCGCTTCTGAGTGCGAGCTACTAGGGACAGGAGCATTTAAATTCCTTTGTTATTTTATTTTTTTACTTAATATTTTATTTTTTGCACTTGTTTGTCCCTTTGTTTGTATTATTTTTCACTTTTCTTCCTATTACAAGGAATGTAAACATCCCTTGTAATAGGACTAGTGTGTGACAGGTCCTCTTTATAGAGAAAGGCGGGGTCAATTAGACCCCACATCTGTCCTCCAGGCTGGAAATCATGGAATTGGTAAAAAAAAAAACATCTCATGCTTTCAGCTGCAATCATGTTCGTTCAGCACAGTAGCGTAGTGTGTAGCATGTTCACCTAGCAGCAAAAGGGTTGCTGGTTCGAATCCCGCCCGTGACACTATCTGCCTGGAGTTTGCATGTTCTCCCTGTGCGGGTTTCCTCCCACAATCTAAAAACATGCTGTAAATTGGATCCTGTCTAAATAAGCCCTAATATGCAGTAGGAGATTTAGGTTTTGTGCTGCCCTAGGCCTGACCAAATTTTGGCACCCCCCTAATAGAAAAATGACCCACCCTTCCTGTCAAGGCCACACCCTGTTTTTTTATGACCCACCCAGGAATTTTCAGGGGACACACACAAGTTCTGTGGGGGGGGACTTGGGGGGGCCCTTAATTTGCCTACTTTTTCGATCACTTCCTGTTTGGCTATGGGGCAGGAAGTGAAGGCCAATCTCCCCAAACGGACAGGGATAATACAAAATAAACTGACAGAGCTTCTAACCCCCCCCCCCCCACCAACTCTATCCAAAATGAAAGAAATCCAAAAAATAAAAGTGATGATTATTGTTCCAGTTTAACCCCAAATTTCAGATCATTTTATTGAGAGGCTTAAGAAAATATAACCATGCCAATAGGCCACGATCCAGCGTTGCTAATATGTATGAATGTGTGTTAGGGACCCCCACAAACACCACCCAATGTTAAATCAACTATTTTCATGTTTGTTTTGGGGATGCCTGCACCCCTGATAGGGTAAAGACACCTCACAAATGTTGTCACTTTCTACTTAATTCATTCACTTCCTGCCACACAGCCAAACAGGAAGTGAGGGAAACACCTGAGTAATGTTTTGTTGGGGACACACAGATCAATATAAATAGTTTCCCATTTTGGAAATGGCATTTTGCTGTGTACACCCCAAATTAGTAGGAATCTTGGACTTTGGGGTCCATTTACTAAAGGCAAATCCACTTTGCACTACAAGTGGACAAGCAAGGAAGAAAACTCAAAACTTGGCGGGATTGGAAGTAAAAACCATCAGTGCTTCCCTTCTGATTTTCATTGCCTACGCTTCTACTGCAGAGCGGCTTTGCCTTTACTAAACCCCAAAGTAACTAATCATTTGGGGTGTACACTGCAGTGCAATTTGCTTAATGGTGACACTAGTTAGATTGACCTGTGCCCCGAAGAAAAGACCATTGGTAGGGTTTTAACCTCACTTCCTGTTCAGCTGTGTGACAGGAAGTGAAGCCAATTTTAGGAAAAGGGACACAAAGCCCAACCTAAAAACACTAGCAGGGGTTCTAACACTCAATTGGCTTCCCTCAAACAACCCACAATTAGAATAGGATTGTCTTGTGCTAGTTTCAAGCACAGCGCTGTAAATCAGCACTTCAAGCCTGTCCAAAAAAAACACACCACCCCACCCCCCCCCTCCAACAGGCCCTGTTTGCAGCTTTTCCTACATCTTGCACATGTGCTTTAAAAAGTCAGTCTGGACATCAGTTCTAGGAAACAATACTTACCGCTTTGTCCTTCCTTTTCTGGTGACTAAACATTTCATGCATACACACCAGGAAAGATCTTAGAGACAAATCACACTTGATGGTTTAGGCCCAAACTAGTTCAGCTGCAGCGGTTGAAATCCATAGCATGAAAAAAATATCACAAAACAAACTTCAAAATTTGAAAGTAATTTTATTGGTCCACAAAACAAGGAAAGCAAAAAAAAAAATTACAAATAAACACACCAAAAATATATAAAAACACCTAAAAACACAAAAAGACCAACGTTTATTTCACAGTCATTGGAAAATAAATCATGCTTTTGAAATAACAGGATAGACCCACAGGATTAAAACATTAGTCATTAACATCTTGAGAAACATTTAGCAAAATTATGTAGCAGAGAAAACATCAAAAAATACAAAACTTGCTCCAAAACATCTCTGTTTCACTCCGCCATTCCTTCCAGCCAGCAAATCTGCCCCCTCTGAGGGGCAGCTGACACGTGCAGTATCCACGCTTTTTATAACATGTGTGCTAATGAACCAATTGGAAACACATGAAGAAATGTCAGCCTCTAGTTTGTGTGCACTTGGAACTGCTTACACCTGTTAAGGATGTCCTTAAATTACTAAGCCAAAAAAAGAGCTTTCTGAGCATGCTCAGAAAGATGCAAGTCATTTTCAGGATGAAACTTCCAACTTCTTTTTCTAACTGTTCGAGCATGCCCAGTTCACTCGAAATGCAGTACCAGAATCAAATCTGCAATGGCGGATGAAAGCATTAGAGGTGTTAAATTTTTTTTTGGTCCCCATGAAGTGATGCTTTACAAGCTGAACGGGAGGTCTTATAGAATTTTTACGTAACAAACCTAAATAGTAATAATTTAAACGCCCCTGTCCCTAGTAGCTCGCAGTCAGAAGGAACAAGCAGCATTTTTATTGTTTCCGGTTACCAGTTTAGATTTACAGATGAGGTCTAGTGCTATAAATATTCCTCTTGCTGTTACGCACGCTATGATACCTCACATGTGTGGTTTGAAGAATGTTTCCATATATGGGGGCGGGCCTTAAATGTGTAAGCCCCGCCCACATATTGAACCCCCGTTCAAACCCCACATGTGAGGTATCATAGCGTACGTTAGAGCGAGAGCAATACTTTTAGCACTAGACCTCCTCTGTAAATCTAAACTGGTAACCTGAAACACATAAAAAAGCGTTGCCTATGGGTTTTTTCAAGTACTGAAGTTTGGCGCCATTCCATGAGTGTGTGCAATATTAAAGTGTAACATGTTGGGTATCTATTTACTCGGTGTAACATCATCTTTCACATTATGGCCATAAATTGGGCTAACTTTAGTGTATTCTTAATTTGTAACCACTTGAGCCCCAGAGCATATTACTGGTCACTGACGGGGCCATTTTTTGCATTTCAACACTGCGTCATTTTGACTGACAATTGCGTGGTTGTGCGACGTGGCCCCCAAAAAAATTGGGCGTCCTCATCCTCCCCCCCCCCCCCTAAAAATTATTTTTTTTTTTTTTTGTTGGTGGTATTTGATCACCTCTGCGTTTTTTCTTATTTTTGCTTGACCCAAAAATATAGCGACAATTTGGTAACTAAAAAAACATCTTTTTTACGGTTTGCTATAATAAATCTCCCCCAAAATATATTCAAAAAATGTTTGCCCTCAGTTTAGGCCGATAAGTATTCTTGGACATATTTTTGGTTGCAAAAAATCACAATAAGCGTTTGATTGGTTTGGGCAAAAGTTCTAAGTAGGGGTTGGTCTTATGGGTTTTTTTGGAATAATTTTTTGTTTTACTAGTAATGGTGGCTATCATTTGTTTTTTCTGTCTAATGCGACATTGTGGCGGACACATTTTTGTGAGATTTGGCATTTTTGTAGCGAGCAATGGTATATCAATGCATTGCTTACTATAAAAATGACACTGGCAGGGAAGGGGTTAACACTAGGGGCGCGGAAGGGGTTGAATATGTTACCTGGGTGTGTTCTAACTGTAAAGGGGGTGGGACTGTGTAGGGGAAATGACAGATCGCTGTTCATACATTGTAGGGACAGACGAGCAGGCATTCCCCCCCCCCCCCTGACAGGACCGGGATAAAGGGGAACTCCACCCCAAATTACAAAAAAAAAAACGGCGTGGGGGTCCCCCTTCTGGTGCACAACAGGCTCTTAGATTTGATCTGGAACATAAGGGGTTAAACCCACGCCAAAAAACGGCGTGGGGTTCCCCCTCAGATCCAGACCAAACCCTTCTCCCAGGCACGCAGTCTGGCCGGACAGGAATGGGGGTGGGGACGAGCGAGCGCCCCCCCCCCCTCCTGAGCCGTACCAGACCACATGCCCTCGACATGGGGGAGTGTGTGCTGTGGGGGAGGGGGGCACTGCCCCCCACCCCAAAGCACTCTTGTCCCCATGTCGAAAGGGACAAGAGCCTCTTCCCGACAACCCTGGCCGTTGGTTGTCGGGGTATGCGGGCGGGGGGCTTATCAGAATCTGAGAGCCCCCTATATTAAGGGGGCCCCCAGATTCTGGCCCCCCACCCTATGTGAATGAGTATGGGGTACATCGTACCCCTACCCATTCACCGGGTGGAAAAGTGTAAACAAAAAAAAAAAACACACAGAAAAAAATAATTTATTAGTCAGCTCCGGGGGTCTTCTGCCGGGACCCCCCACCACCAGCCCATTGGGCCCCGGGCTTCGCCGTCTTCTGCCGGGGGGGGACACCCACCGATGATCTCCGCCATGTCCAGCCAGGCCCCCACCCCAAAATAAGCTCTTTCAGATCCGGGGGGGGCCGGCCGAAAGAAGCAGAGAACAACGGGGGCGGAGCCCCTCGGTCTTCCAGACGTTTTCTGCCGGGGGGGCTCCAGCCCCGCACCGGTCTTCGCCGCCGCCTTCCGCCGGGGGGGGTACACCTACCCCCCCCCCGGTCTTCGCCGCCGCCTTCCGCCGGGGAGAGAGACCCCCACCGATGCTCTCCGCCATGGTCGGCCAGGCCCCCTACCCCAAACAAAGCTCTTTTACATCCGGGGGGGGGCGGCGGGAATGGCGGAGAACAACGGGGGCGTCGCCACTCCTCGGTCTTCTAGCCGTCTTCTGCCGGGGGGGGAAACACCCACCCATGCTCTCCGCCATGCTCGACTGTGCCCCCACCCCAAAATGAAGCTCTTTTACATCCGGGGGGGGCCGGCCGAAAACAGCGGAGAACAACGGGGGTGTCGCCCCACCTCGGGCTCCTCCGCTTCTGCCTGGCTCCGCACGAGGCCAGGGCTTCTTTTGCCGTCTTCCGCCGGAGGGCGCCACTCTCCGGGCTTCTCGACGTTGTCTTCCGCCGCGGGGGCCAGGCCTTCTTCTTTGCCGCCCCCTTCGATTTTTTCGGCCTGGACGGGGGTCGCACATCCCATCCAGGACTTGGACGTGGCGGGCTTCTCGTCGCCGTCTTCTGCCGCTGCCCCCTTCACCACGAAGCTCCGTGCTTGTTTGATGAGGGCAGCGGGCTTCCGTCGTCTTCTCCGGGGCGAGGGTCGTACATCCCACCCCGGATTTCGTCGCCGTCTTCTGCCGCTGCCCCCTTCACCACGAAGCTCCGTGCTTGTTTGATGAGGGCAGCGGGCTTCCGTCGCAGTCTTCCGCCGCGGGGTGACACTCGCGGGCTTCTTCTTCCATTCGATGTTGACACGGCGAGGTCCGGCGCTGAAATGCCTTCTGAGCGGCGGGCAAGGACTTATATTGGCATTGGGCGTGGGCGTGGTTATGCCAACATGTGACCTTAACCCATGTGACAGTGATGTGACGTGACATCACTGTCACATGGGTTAAGGTCACATGTTGGCATAACCACGCCCACGCCCAATGCCAATATAAGTCCTTGCCCGCCGCTCAGAAGGCATTTCAGCGCCGGACCTCGCCGTGTCAACATCGAATGGAAGAAGAAGCCCGCGAGTGTCACCCCGCGGCGGAAGACTGCGACGGAAGCCCGCTGCCCTCATCAAACAAGCACGGAGCTTCGTGGTGAAGGGGGCAGCGGCAGAAGACGGCGACGAAATCCGGGGTGGGATGTACGACCCTCGCCCCGGAGAAGACGACGGAAGCCCGCTGCCCTCATCAAACAAGCACGGAGCTTCGTGGTGAAGGGGGCAGCGGCAGAAGACGGCGACGAGAAGCCCGCCACGTCCAAGTCCTGGATGGGATGTGCGACCCCCGTCCAGGCCGAAAAAATCGAAGGGGGCGGCAAAGAAGAAGGCCTGGCCCCCGCGGCGGAAGACAACGTCGAGAAGCCCGGAGAGTGGCGCCCTCCGGCGGAAGACGGCAAAAGAAGGCCTGGCCCCCAGTAGGAGCCAGGCAGAAGCCGGCGAGGAAATCCGGGGTGGGATGTACGACCCTCGCCCCGGAGAAGACGACGGAAGCCCGCTGCCCTCATCAAACAAGCACGGAGCTTCGTGGTGAAGGGGGCAGCGGCAGAAGACAGCGACGAGAAGCCCGCCACGTCCAAGTCCTGGATGGGATGTGCGACCCCCGTCCAGGCCGAAAAATTCGAAGGGGGCGGCGGCAGAAGACCCTCAAAGTTCAAACCACCTTCACCAGGTGAATGGGTAGGGGTACGATGTACCCCATACTCATTCACATAGGGTGGGGGCCCGAAATCTGGGGGCCACATTATTAAACGGGGCTCCCAGATTCTGATTGGCTCCCGCCCGCATACCCCGACAACCAATGGCTAGGGTTGTCGGGAAGAGGCTCTTGTCCCGATCGACATGGGGACAAGAGTGCTTTGGGGTGGGGGGGCAGCGCCCCCCTCCCCCAAAGCACACACTCCCCCATGTCGAGGGCATGTGGTCTGGTACGGCTCAGGAGGGGGGGGGGCCGCTCGCTCGTCCCCACCCCCATTCCTGTCCGGCCAGACTGCATGCCTGGGATGAGGGCTTGGTACGGATCTGGGGGGGAACCCCACGCCGATTTTGGCGTGGGTTAACCCCTCACGTTCCGGACCAAGCCGGAGAGCCTATTGTACCCCTGGGGGGGAAGCCGCGCCGGTTTCACATTTGAAATTTGGCGCGGAGTTCCCCTTCAGTGTCAGCGCAGCCCGAGAACAGCTCGGAGCTTGCCGTACGCCGCTCCAGGCAGTGCAAACACTGCTACGCCGCCTGGTATTTACCAAGGATTTCCCGGCGTTCTGAAGAGGCGCGCGGTGAGCTCCGATTTTTCCCTCTGCGCATGCCCAGTATGCAAGTGAACCTTCCGAGGTTCTAGCGTACTTTGCAAGCGCCCGGGGATCGGGTCCCAAAAGTCACTTTCCCTTTCAAATCGGCCCGCCACACAAGTTGAAACACATGTCACTACACTTCCCCTGCATCACCCCCCTCCCTCCCCTCATAAACTCCCGCCCGAATCCCCGATGTTTACATAACTAAATGCCGCACGCCAGCTCTGTACTGGCGTGCTGTGCGCCCTCTTCTGGGCGCATTAGGCACTTTAGTAAATGAGGAAACACGCTGCACTAGCAGCGTGTTTCTTTGGTAAATGTCAAAAACAGGTTTACTCCTGCTTGTGCACCATGAGTCTTGGCGCACAGGCTTGGTAAATCAGCCCCAATGTCTTTTAGCATATCCAGCCATAATCGGAACTCCTTGAGGGTCTGCATCACCATGGCAGCTTTGGAGAGCTTCATTCTTGACTCTTATATACAAGGATAAGTGCTCTTTAAAATTAAAAATCAATCTTTCCTACCTGGCATGTACAGAACAAAATTCAGTGTTTACCAGCTCTGGTTCTGTGTGAATCCATGGAAATCATATGTTATGTGACAAGCCAAAGACTAGGACTGGCCAGCTCGGACTTTGTTCTACAGGCAGACAAAGCTGTACCAGGCATGGCAGGGACAATGGCTTGGCCATGCATTAGTACAATTGCATTCAAAAATGTACATTTTAAGAAAGTTAATTTTCTCATTATTTAATGTGTTTTTTTTTTGTTTTTTTCTTGGTTTTTTTAATCTCTAAAATATAAAATTTTAACATTTAAAGTGCTTTTGAATGGCATTTGTTATGTCATCAGAAGTACTAAAGAGAATTTTTATGCAAATGTTCTTACAGATCTACCAATGTATGGCTGGCTTGAGGCTGTACACGGGTGCAGTGTATCAATGGTTTTTGCTGCACTGGCTTGAAGGGCAGCATTGAAGTAATTGTAAATGCTTGATTATTTTTAAAATTAAAATAAACGTATTATACTTGCCTGCTCTGTGCAATGGATTTGCACAGAGCATCCCCTATCCTCCTCTTCTGGGGACTGGGATACTCCTCTCCCTTCTCGAGGGAGTGCTATAGGGTCACGTGTGCATGCTTGCTCCCGAGCACCACTCTGCGTGTTCATTGACACACAGAGCGCAACTTGGCCAGAGAGATCATCTGTTCTTGTACACATCACTGGATCGAGATTGGGCTCAGGCAAGTAAAAAGGGGGAGGGGGGCTGGGAGCTGCATGGAAAGGATGCATTAAGATAAAAAAAAAAAAAGTCTGACTTTAGAACCCACTTTAACTGTATCCTTAAAAGTAAAAAAAAATGCAGCTTGAGTACCCACTTTAAATGTACTTCATATAGTGCAAGGATTTATTGTCGGTAGCACACCTCCTGCTTATGATGTAGACATAATACAAACTCCCTTTTCTGATAGTAAGCTAAAATATAAGAAAATTAGAGCCCATGGAGGATTCAAGAGGCAGTATGAGGTCATAAATGTAAGTTAGGTTTACTATTGAGAGATGTGACAAAAGAATGACCTACCCTCATTTAATGTTTGAGCGCATTAGTGGCTTAGGAAGTGGGGTTGGTTCATCAAGCAGAAGGTGGTTCTGCATGCATCCCCTGCTTGGTCATGACCAGGTCCCTATGACCCCCCAATAGGCGATACAGTGTCTGGCCCTCCGCTTATGGCGTCCACAGTGACACAGTAAGGAAAGGATGAGGTTAGTGCCCAGCAAGGGGAGACCCAGTGAAAAGTTTACATCAGGGTAGAGAAGGCTATAATACTTGCCTTATTCATTGTTCCCCTAGCCACCAGCACCCTTTTAACCAACACGTTGAGTATTGGAAGGACCCTTGGCATCCTTGTATACAATGCAGGACTATTGGTTCTTCATTGTACATGATTCCCCTGTCAGCAAGGGCGTTGGTGAACCATTTGCAGGAAGCCTGACATAGTAAAGAATAAGCTAATTATTACTCTTCTTTCTCTACCCTTAGACCTAAGGGTATACCCTTAGACTGCAAGGGTATATTTTTTATTCATTTTTTTCCCTGGCTGGAGCGTGCTTTAAGTCAGTAGCTATGTCACTGTGTATCCCTAGACTCACCATGCCCCCCCCCCCCCATGATTCATAAATTGCTGCATGGGATGTAGGTGCTGTTCCCCTATATGTAAAGAGATCTATATTTATTTTACTTATAGGGAAATCTGGAAATCCCTGTATCTCAGGAGTTAATCCCTACATGGCCTAGTTGTCACAAAGGATGTTATAATCATTTTCAGCGCTTGCAGTGCTAGGTCTTGTACAGCAGTCCTATTGCAGTTAATAATATGTTTACTGTCTCTCAGATCCTGTCATATTTCATACCTCTGATGTTTGCATGCTGATTTTTTTCAGAGCCTCTTCACAAGGAAGTTCAAAGCCTGGCATTCCTTGAAGTTGTATCCAAATTACGGAGCCATGAGAACAAAACGGTGGCCCAGCAGGCCTCGCTAACAGAGCAGAAACTGACTGTACAAAGCTGAGATTTGTTTGCACAAATTGTCCATCCCACAGATTTCATTGTCTCTGTGCTCTGCCCTGGCCATGTTCCCCACCAACCGTATCACTTGTGCATGTGTGCTATGTTGCCACAGAAACCGATGAACTGCTGTAGGTACTTGTACAATCGTAGGCACAGAAAGATGAAAACTAAAGCCATTCTCTTCTCATAAATTTTTCCCTTGTATCCTCGTTGCTTACCTCCAAGGGAAGTATGTGCATGTTGTAGTCCTCCAATGTAAAGTGATACAACCCCAATAGAGTATTGCTAGAGTATGGACAATACAGGAAACAGCCAGTTATTTTTGGAATTGGATTATCACATGAAGTCACAACGGCTCCATTTTTGGTGCTTTGGATGCAGGCTAGGAAGGAACTCCATTGCTACTCATTCACTAGTCTTGCTCGTTGCTGTTAATCTTGTGATAGGATACCCAGAGTCCACTAATAAAACTACCAGTGCCCTCTTACTTTGTTGTGTCTTATTTATTGCTTTTAGTTGATCTTGTTTTTTATTCTAAGTTTACAGAGCTGGATGTTAAAGGCTAAGGGGCAGTTCACACTGGTTTCCCTATGAGAGCCGTCTTGTCTGACTCGTGTCGGTCCGACATTGGAAAAGATTCCTGCAGTACTTTGGTCCAACTTCTGTCTGATTTCAGCCCATAGAATTGAATCGCATCCAAGTTGGGTCCTCAACTTAATTAATGTGATTTGGATTCGACATTACAGGAAGATTACAAAGGCATTCCCTGAAGTCGGATTCGAAGCCTCCTGGCAAAGTCGCACAACTTTCATGTCGGAGCAGTGTGAACCCAGCCTAAAGAAGAAACTCCAGGGTCATGCATGGGCCCGTGCATAATACCGTTAGGAGAAACAGACAATGGCTTTGGTCACATCACATAAAACATCCCATTCTGGATCTCATTTATAAAATATTTTGCTGGGAATGCTGCTCTGGTTTAACCACTTCAGTCCCCGCTCATCGTCAATTGACGGCAGCTTAGGGGATCTGAATATCCAAGCTGCCGTCAATTGACAGCATCGTTTTCTCCGACCCTAATCTAGGATGAGAAAACAAAAAAAAAAAATTGTTTTCTTTATCCAGAAAAACTTTTCTGGAGCCCCTCACATATGTGAGACCCCTGTGTTGAATCCCACTAGTCCAGTAGCAGGGTACAAGATCAGTCCATGAGGCAGGAAAAAACATGATCAAACAGTCCAAGGTCAGTTCCAGATCAGGCTGAATCGTTAGGCAGAAGAATGGTCGAAAAAGCAGTCCAGGGTCAGTTCCAGATCAGGCAGAGGTATTACAGAATCGTTAGGCAGAATCGTGGTCAAAAACCAAGCCGGGGTCAGTTTCAGATCAGGCAGAGGTATTACAAAAGCGTTAGGCAGAATCGTGGTCAAAAAACAAGCCGGGTCAGTTACAGAGCAGGCAGTGGCATAAGGGGTGTGAAGGCAGGAACGGAGGATTATTAATTTAGTTTGGTATGGTAACGGCGAAAAACAGTCCGTTACACAGAGGCCTGGCGGGGAAGGACAATCGGCACACTGGTAAGATGTGTCTCGTCTGACTCCTTCACTGGCACACACCTTACATATTTTTTGACGTCGTCGGCCTGTTTCTGTGGGAGGGACTTTGTCGGGAAAATGACGCTCGGCGAGACGACTTAAAACATCAGATCGGATTGTTTGGGGTGAATCGTTCTGGAAAATAAGGGCAGTGATAAGGTCCTCTTGGTAGCCAAGGAAGCATTTGGGGTTTTGGGTGGAGTTGCGGTAAATTACATATGAATTATATATGGCCAATTGGAAAAAAAATAAATGGCAACTTTTTTGTACCAATGGTACGTCCGCCTTGTGGCAAGATAGGTTTCAAGCATCTGGTCATTGAAGTCGACCCCCCCATAAACAAATTGTAGTCCTGGATGCATGTGGGCTTTCGGATGGTGGTGCCACGCCTTCTGCGGGTTTCAACAACGGTGTCAATGTGGATCGTAGATAACATGTACACATCCCTTCTGTCCTTCCACTTCACTGCCAGAACCTTCTTGTTGCGCAGACTTGCTGATTCTCCACTTTTCAGCTTTTTATATACAAGACTTTGAGGAAAGCCCTTACGATTATTTCTGACGGTGTCACATGCTGGCGTCTGCTTTCGATGCAGGTTGTGGAACAGGGGAAGAGAGGTGTAGAAATTATCTACATATAGATGGTATCCTTTTTTCAATAGGGGGTTCATTAGTTCCCAAACAATTTTGCCACTTGATCCCAAGTAGTCTGGGCAATTAGGGGGATTCAGCTGGGTGTCCTTGCCTTCGTACACTCTGAAGGCATACAGGTACCCTGTGACTTGGTCACACAATTTGTACACCTTCACACCATAGCGGGCTCTTTTGCTGGGGATAAATTGTTTTATTTGAAGCCTGCCACTAAATTTAATAAGGGACTCATCCACACAGATGTGTTGGTCCGGGGTATACAATTGGGGGAATTTCTCAGAAAAATAATTCGGTTAGGGCCGAATTTTGAAAAGCCTGTCATGATTTGGGGGCGATTTCGGGGATGGGACTTTGGTATTATCGTTAAAATGTAGGAATCTCATGATGGCAAAGTATCGGGATCTGGGCATTACGCTGGAGAAGATTGGCATGTGGTAGATTGGGTTTTTGGACCAAAAGGCACGTGAAGAATTTTTTGGGTTGAGTCCCGTACATAATGTGAGGCCTAAAAAAAAAATCAACTCCTCCACCTTTAGGTCTCTCCACTGGAAGGGACGGGCATGATAGGATGTGGGATTATTTTCAATAAATTGCTGTGCATATAGGTTGAACTGGGCCACAATTCCAGATAGTATGTCCTCTGTAAACATGAGGTTAAAATAATCAATTGGGTCGTGAAAGGGTGACTGTTGGCTTCTTCTGAAGTAGGAGGAAGCCACAAGGGGTTCTGAAGGGCATAGGGAAGGCTGGCATGGCTCCTTGACCTTTCTTACCGAGGCACTGCGGTGCTGGTGGATGGCACTGCCTCCTCACCAGAACGCCTTAGTTTAGCGGGCCGGCTATCTTCCTCCTCTGAGTCACTCAGTGTTCCTCTACTGAAGGCTGGCTCATAATTGACATCAAACTTAGAATCGGAATTGGAAATTGAAATGGAATCTGAAAGAGAGAGCTCCTTGTTGCTCTCGTCGGGCGCAGAAAGAATTTGGTATGCCTCTTCGACGAAATAGGATCTTTTTGACATGGTGGTGCGACTACACAGGTGTGTGCTAAGCCTTCACTAATGGGCACTGATGAGGTGGAGCAGATGGACACTGAGAAGGCGGAGCAGGTGGGCATTGATTGGCGGAGCAGATGGGCACTGATGAGGTGGCACAGATGTGCTCTGACTAATTGCACAGGTGGGCACTGATTGGCGGCACAGGTGGGCACTGATTGGCGGCACAGGTGGGCACTGATTGGCGGCACAGGCGGGCACTGGGATGGCACTTTGTATCACTCACAGTATCACTTTGTATCACTATCACTCACAGATATTTCTCCCTCCTCACACGCTGTCTCTGTGTGAGGAGGGAGAGGCGGCAATGAGAGATGATCAATTGACGTCCTGCTGGATTTTCAGGTCGGCGCTGTAGCCGTCAAGCGGTTAAAGTGGAATCAACATTGACTATTTTTAATCCTTATGCTGCTAGCATTAGTAAATAGATAGGAAAGTATATCTTCTTGTTTCAAACTTTTTTTTCATCCATTTTTTTTCAGCTACTTTCTGGTTTCTAAATGATGTCATACATCGCAGGAGTCTTCAGGGGGGGCTTTTTATGCACACCCTCCTGCATGCATGCCTAAATTAAGGGCAGATGGAATTTGGGAAGTAAATTCTGCATTAATATGTCTTTACTCAGGAGGGCCAGGACCAGAAATACTAGGCAGTGTTTTTCACAGTGATTTCTCTGCAAAATAAAGCATGGAGATATGGATGGATGAGGGTGTTTGCGTTCAATACTAAAAATGAATTAAAGTGGAGCTCCAATCTCCCCCCAAAGAATACTTTAGCTGCTGACTTTTATTATAAGAACACTTGTCTGTCTTGGGATCCAATGATTTCAGCACACTAGCTGATTCTTCATTCAGCTTTGGGTGCAGGCATCGACATCTTAGGCAAGGGAAACCAGCGGTGAAGCCTTCCGGGTTCACAGCCAGTTTCCTACCATGCATGCACGAGTCGCGCTGCACTTTGAGTGGTCCCGCAGTCTTCTGGGACCTGTGTGTATCTCAGACAGCTGCAGGGGGAGGAAGAGGGGCCGGCAAAACTTGTAGATCGCCATGGTAATCTAACCCTAAAGTGGGAGTGGGTGCCTGTCAAAACTGGGTCCCCCCCAACAAGTGGCAAATGAGTTGGGGGGGGGGGGGTAAGCAAACAAGCAAAGCTTTCCCTTTTGGGTGGAGCTCTGTTCAGATACTGGATAGATCTGCTTTAAAATTTCATATACACTTTAACCGCTTGCCGACCAGCTGCCACAGTTCTACTGCAGCAGGTTGGCTCGGTTGCGCGAATCGGGAGTGCAGTGTAATCCTCTGTTCCGAGTGATTAGGAAGAGCGATCTCTCTGTACTCCTAGTCAGTCCACTCCCCTCACAGTTAGAAATACCTCCCTAGGGAACACTTAACTCCTTGATCGCCCCCTAGAGTTAGCCCCTTCCCTGCCAATGTCACTTATACTCTGATCATTGGCAATTTTGAGCTGTGATCACTGAATGTCACTGGTCCCAAAAAAGTGTCCGATCTGTCCGCCGCAATGTCGCAGTCCTGCTAAAAATTGCTGATCACTGCCATTACTAGTAAAAAAAACAACATGAAAGCGTCTGCAGGATCGGAAGAAAAACAGCTTTGACCAGCATTTATTCTTTGCTGTTCAGTTTTAAATTGGGGTTTAGATCTACCTTAATACTTTTCTCTGTGAAACCTTATATAATGCTGTTATCCAGCCTTTTCTCTCTAAATTTAAAGAAGGAACTGCCGTCTGCTCACATAATTTGTAATAAAAACATCTTTGGCATTCTGATGCTTCCCTCCAACCACTTTGCATATTATTTAATATACTCTTCAGTTTTAATAAATCAAACCCATTGTCCCTATTGGGGTCAGTGGTTACATATTTAAAAGGCAGAAATTGCAGATTGTTTAATAGAACCTTTAGTTGAGAGAAGCTGCTGTCATCTAATATCAGGTGCTATCGGACCTCATGAGAGCAGTCAGCTCTGCGAGGAGTTCTCTGACAAAACAGACCAAGTAGTAGGGTACATTTTCATAAGTATGCCTTTACAATTCTACTTTCATACTATTCACATTACTCTTTTAACTGTTAGTAAAGTGATACAAATAGTTAGTGTACCATCTACCTTTGTCCCTAACTTGATATGTGTATTTACGTAATCTGTAATTCACTCATATCCTAATGGCAAATGGTCATTAATCGTCCTTTTATGGCCGCTAATCCCTAAATGGCTCTGTAATCCCTTAATGGCAGTGGTTGGGTCTGCTGCTTTTTTTTTTTGTTTTGTTTTTAAGGGGACTAAATTGATTCAGTTGTAGTACAAGACTGCCCTCTAGTGTCTGAAAAGCTTTTTACGTGAATTACTCCTGCTAATGTTTTTTTATTCGTTATTAAAGCCATATAATGCGGTATTGGATTTGGAGGTTACATTTCAGTGACTCTCATTTTACAACACGTTTGAAATTTTGCAGTAATGGTCAGAACTTGCATACACTTATGGTACACTTTTAATGTGTTGAAGGACAGTTGTCACTGAAAAAATACAGGCCTGACCTGTACCTATACTTAACAGATTGTCAATAAAAAAAAAAATTTAGCATACCGCTGAAATTCCAGCAGGATTCTGACAATTACCATATTTATCGGCGTATAACACTCGCATGTGTATAACACGCACCCTAACTTTAAGAGGGAAGTTTCAGGAAAAAAACGTTCCCTAGACCCCTGCGTATAACCACGCAGGCACAGTTTGCCCTCTATTTTCAGGGTAAAAAAGTGAGTGTTATACGCCAATAAATACAGTAACTTCTCTGTGTCAGAGCACAATAAAGAGGAAAGAACATTTCTATTGGTACATTGATTTGTTTGTGCATATAGTTTTTTTTTTTTTTTTTGCAAAATTGTGAAAGCTGCCCATGTTATCCTCCTTCCAAAAAAAAAAACTATGGGCCAGATTCAGCAACACTTGCGCTGGAGTATTTCGATATGCGCCGCGTAACTGTGAAGATGCGCCGTCGTTTCTATGTGCCCGTACCCACCAAACTAGATGCGCCCAATAACGGGCCATTTGCGACCGGCGGAACGTTCCGACGCCAGAGTATCGTCAGCGCTTAATTTCGCTTGGCGCATCAGTCGCGCCTATTGATTTCCCCTGCAAATATGCAAATGAGGGATTTTTTCCAATTCACGAACGGATTAGCACCATATGCTGGCTACATGCGCCGCGCGTATCTCGTCCATCCGGCGCAAAGTTATTTCTAAGGCTGCTTTATCTTTACTCCAGACGGTCACAGGTCAGCAGGAGAGCAGCTACAGCAGCGTTACCGACGATAAGAGCTAGCTGAGCACCCCCACTTGCAGGACAACACCTCTGTCCATGCTTGTCTGTCAAATTTTACAGCCATGGAGGAAGACATCATAGGTCTCCATAGCCGAGATGACGGCTGACAGCTCCTGGCCATTAAAGTTCAGCTTTCTCCTGTGTGTTTGCGGGGGAACGGAGCAGCCATCTCAGAAAAAAAAGTAACATCACTGCGGGGAGGGGGAGCAGGATATACTTTAGTGCCGGAATGGCGCTTCTACGGGCGCATTTAAACGCCCAACGGAAGGCATTGCGCTGACGTTTCCCGTGAAGTGGTGCCGACGGAAGTTGTGAGCATGCGCACAAAGGGGGCGAGTGGAGCCTCACTCACTGCGCATGCTCCGTGGTTGATGCGCTGAACGTAAGCCTCTGCGCTAGGCTCCGCCCATCATTTACATATGATCACACCCACTTCCCCTTGCGTCGGGTTACGCCAGCGCATTATCGTTACTCTGGCGCAAGTTTACGCGCAACTGCTATGTGAATAACAGTACTTGCGCTGAAAGGGTCGTCAGAGTAACGTAAATGAGAAGCGTTACTCTGGAGCAAAGATGCTCTCATCTACCTGAATCTGGCCCTAAGTTGGTTGTCTGACATTTTATGCTGTTCTAATGCTTTCAACCTGTCTGTAAACCCAAAAATAAGTTGCATTTAAAAGGCACATTTTGTTGGATGTTGCTGCTGTGCAATGGTCAGGACCTACCATATGTGTTGATGGTTTTCCTTCCTTAGACCAAAGTCAAGCTTATTAATGCACATGGTGAACAAAGGCTGGTCTGTGTAGTCCGATCCAATTGAGAAACTACTGTAGCCCAAATTGCTGGTGTCAGAACAGTGTATCACAATTTCTTGCATATGGGGCTATGTAGCCACAGACCAGCTCAGGACCGAGCAATGGCAGAAGGTGGCCTAGGTCTAATGAATACAAGAATGGTTTAAAGAACAATGAATGTGAGGTGTTGACTTAAAATTCTCCAGATCTCAATCAAGCATTTGTGGGATGTGCTGGAAAAACAAGTCCAATCCATAAAGGCCCCACCTTACAACTTAACCTTTTCAGGTCCGCGCTATTGACAGAATACGTCAACAGCGCGGACCTGAGGCGCCGGGGTCACGTCTTTGGACGTGATTTACTTGTAATTCCCCACGCGCGCCACGGGTGGCGCGCGGCGGAGAAAAACAGTCCCGACGCATCACCGAGGATCCGATGCGTGTACCCGGCGGCCGCAAAATGCCCGTCAGGTACCGCGACGTCGGTGAGCAGGGACGTGGAGCCTGAGTGTAAACACAGAGCTCCACGTCCTGTCAGTGAAAGGCGACTGATGCTGTTTATCTTGTACATAGGGAGACAGCATGTCACCTCCCCCAGTCACCCCCCTCCCCCCACACAGTTGGAACACACCCAGGCAATAATTTAACCCCTTCCTCACCCCCTAGTTAACCCCTTCAATGCCAATCACATTTATACAGTAATGTGCATTTTTATAGCACTGGTCGCTGTATAAATGTGAATGGCGCCTAAAATGTGTCAAAAGTTCCGATGTGTCCGTCGCATTTGCAGTCCCATAAAAATTGGGTAAAAAAAAAATATAAAAAAAAAATCCATGGCATAGAACAGTCACTTATTGTGATTTTTTTTTTTTTTTTACAAAAATACATAGAAAATACGTATCGACCTTAACTGAAAAAAAAAATATAAAAAAAAAAAAATGGGATATTTATTATAGCAACAAGTAAAAAATTTATTTTTAAATTGTCGCTCTTTTTTTCATTATAACGCAAAAAATAAAAACCACACGGGCGATCAAATACCACCAAAAGAAAGCTCTATTTGTGGGGAAAAAAAGGACGCCAATTTTGTTTGGGTGCCACGTTGCCACGGAAGCTGAAATTTCGCCTGGGCACGAAGGGGGTTTATGTGCCCAGTAAGCAAGTGGTTAAAAGACATAAAGGATCTGCTACTGACGTCTTGGTGCAAGATACCACAGCATGCCTTCAGAGGTCAAGTTATGGTTGTTGGTCATAATGTTATGGTTGATCAATATGTTTACTTTATTAATTTGGGCCATGGCATAGAACAGTCAGAAAGGTTAGAACCTATTTGCATAGTAATGTAAAAATGGCAACTACGATCAATTTACACTTCACTTCCATTAAAACCCCTGGTGCCAAACATGCAGAATCTGCTCACGATCCCAAATCGCCAGATGTGAATGGGGCCTAAAGATCACACAACAAAGTTTTAGCTGGTTTACAACAGCTTATGAACACTTGAAGGCGGGCAAGCTTCTAAGATTTTGTTATTCAAAAAAGACGAGATAACCGGTTGTGATTTAAGTGTTTCTGTTGTAAACTTAGTTTGCATTTTTCCACAATGCTTATAGCTACAGAGATGAGTGGTGGTGTGTTTTTATGCTTGTCCAATCTATAGTTTAAAAAATATATTTTTAACCTATTCACGACTAGAGGTCAAAACCGAAAGAAAATCTCCAGCTCAAGTTATAAGATCAGCCTACAACCAACCAAATTATCCTGTCTAACAGTATGCCATTAAAAACAGGGGATTAGTTTGCACACATTTGCAAATACATGTGTAAGCTACAGAGGCCACTTCAGGGCTTCCCAGTATTATCTGCAGGCCTAACTCTTGTAAATTGATGAGAGCCTCCATAGCAGAAGCATATGCTTTAACAATGGATAGGCAGAGGGCAGATGAGCCACCCCTCCCTAATGACACCGGATCAAAACAAACCTTAAAATCCCAAACCTAATTTTGCAACTTTGATATGTTGTTATAACTATACATATCATCAAAACTACTTGGTGTATCCAGGTGGAGTATACCTTATTTAGGATAGATTGGGTTTTCATTTGGTGGTAAATACATAATGAGGCGCTTTCCAATACTATTATTATGAAAAAGGTAAACTGGCCAAAAAAAGTAAAAAAAAGACAAAAAATGTTCCTACTTCTACCGATCCTTTTTCTTTCTCTTCCTAAAAACGACATGACAATTGTTTCTTACTTTAAACACACTGACCCTAACAATGCCACTTAAGGCTCGTACACACGATTGGATATTCTGACAACAATTGGATAATGCGACCGTCTGTATGCTTTATTAGACAACTGTCGGAATTTCCGACAACAAATGTTGGATAGCCATGCTCTGAAATTGTCCAACAACAAATGTGTCTTGTCGGAATATCCGATCGTGTGTATACAAGTCCGTCGGACTAAAATCCAAAGTACAAAAATGCATGCTCTGAACCAATGCTAACCATCAGACAACATTAGCAGAAGTTGCCCAAAGGGTGGAGCGAAAGAGCAGAAAAAACATGTAGTTTTGTGTATGTTGGCTGAAAAAGTTCTGCTGTCTGTATGCAGAACAAGTTCATGGCCAATGCCCTTCAGATAAAAATCCACAGATTTGTCCAATAAAAGTCTGATAGTTTGTACGAGGCTTAACACTCCCTTAACTAGAAAATGTGCTTGTTCTTTATTTATTATTTTTTTGCAGACTTTAAAAATTCATTGGAGTTTATCTACTAAAACTAGAGCATGCAAAATGTGGTGCAGCTCTGCATAGAAATTAGAAGCTGATTGGCTACCAACTCTATTGCATCTTACTCTTCTCACTAAAGAAAAAAATAACACAGGGATGGAACTATAGCAGTGATGGCGAAACTTGGCACCTCAGATGTTTTGGAACTACATTTCCCATGATGCTCACCTACACTGCAGAGTGCATGAGAGTCATGGGAAATGTAGTTCCAAAACATCTGGGGTGCCAAGGTTCGCCATCACTGGACTATAGAGTGAGAGATCACTGTGGTAGCCTTTCACCGCAATCATGTGATCGAGAGCTGGTACTTCCGGTTCCTGATCATTAGTACGAGACCTGGAGCTGTCACCTACTCCTTGATCCCAGTGCTGGGAGCTCGCGATTGAACACGCTTCTAGCACAAACAGAGAAACACATATATGTGGCAACTAGGTTTAAACCACCCTTGCTGCATATATGTGTTATGGGTAGGGTTGCCATCTCATCCCTTTAAAACTGAACACGTGAATTACACATGGTTTTGTGGCTGATTATGGTGGTAATTAAACTCACTTGGTGCCCCTATCTATATTAAATTGGACTCAGAGCCTGTTTAATTCATATTTGCTTATGTTTAAAGGAATGAGGTGACAACCCTAGTTACGGGGGTTGTTGAAGATTTTCAGTTGTAAAAGATTACAAACTCCAGAGATCATATGCCATGCGAGATGGGCCCTGTGGTAAAAACAACCTGCGGATGATACACAGAATCAAATTGATCCATGTGTAGTATATGTATACAGCAAGTATGGAAACTCTCCAGTCCTCAACCTTAGAGCTGTCATCATTTTTTTTTCATTTTTTTTTCATTTTTTTTCTATGTTTCTAAGGGTCCTTTCACACGTGCGGACCGTTCGTCCGTTTTTTAGACTTCTGTTTACGGACCGCAATGCTTCCCTATGGGATATTGTACGTTAGCGGATGAGCATCTGCTAACGTCCGTTAACATCCGTCTCCGTTAAGCTCTGTTTTTTTGAACGGAAGAAAACCGTATTTTTCTTCCGTCAAAAAAACGGAACAGACGAAAAACTGGGTATTAGCGGACGATCCATTTAACATCCGATCCGCTAACATCCGTTTTTCATCAAAATATGTAATCAAAAATACAGTTCTAACAAAAAAAAACGGATGAAAACGGATGAAAAAAACGGAGTCAAAATGGAGTTTGACAATATGAATCAGCTATGTCCTTCACAGGTATTGCCGGATCAGCCGTGGCAGGAGGGGGGCCAAGTACAACATCATAACTAAGATTAAAAAGCACTTAGGGTCTTTTCACACGTGCGGACCGGTTTTTAGATCCGTTTTTTTATCATCAGTTGGATGATAAAAAAACGGATCTAAAAAAAGGTCCGCACGTGTGAAAAGACCCTAAGTGCTTTTTAATCTTAGTTATGATGTTGTACTTGGCCCCCCTCCTGCCACGGCTGATCCGGCGATACCTGTGAAGGACATAGCTGATTCATATTGTGTGTATATGTATATGACCTTAATATACTCAAATAGTTTGTAATACATATATATCAAATCATTAGAAAAAATTAATTCACAATAAAGTGCACATGCACATAATTGTTCATATCCAACAGTAATTAGTGCCCAACATGAAAACTAAATGTGTTCTTCCACCTGATCGTGACAAATAAGTGATGCCAGTATTCTCACCTTTAGTGGGTAATCCAATACGATTTTGATTACATTAAAGGGTTTGTAAAGGATTTTTTATTTTATCTTAATAGCTTCCTTTACCATAGTGCAGTGCTGGGTTCATGTCCTCATTGTTAGTTTTTGCTCTCTAGTTGCTGTAATTCTTCTCTGATCTCACCACTTCCTGGTTGTCTGTTTCCTTATAACCACAGTACTGGGAGCTTTCTCTCTGTGGTCACTAATCAAGGAGGTGTGATTACTGTGTGTCTAGCTTCTAGTTTTGTTTTCCAAACCATCACTGCTCTATGGCTCTGTATGCTCTGTATAGCACAGAGGCTGGAAATAACATGCAAAAACGAAACTAGATGCAAAAACAAAACTAGAAACTACAGGTACATTGTATGATTGATTGATTTTTATCAATTTTTCATTGTTTTTAGAAGGAATCAGTTACGGTAAATATTATGGCCCAGATTCACAGAGCGATTACGCCTGCGCAACAGGAGATGCGCGTGCGTAAGTCGAAATGTGCACGTGCGTTTCGTTGCGCGGCATCCACAGAACGAGATACGCAAAAAATCCAGCGTAATTTCGTTAGACTGGCGCATCCTTCCGCGCAAAAGTGCGCTAGACACACCATTGATTTGCTAGTCAAATATGCTAATGAGGGACTTACGGGGATCCACAAAACAACGTTGGGGCAGCGCAGGCGACGCAGTGTGCGCAACAGCAAAATGTCCTGTCTAAAATTAGAGCATATAAAAGCTGGTCTAAAAAGAGAAAAAAAGTCTACTTGTTAGATAAAGCAACACTGTTAGTGAGGAGCTCAGCAGTCGCACGTGTTGCACAACAATCTGTATGCCAACATGCCAGGGGCATCGTCGCACATAACTACAGTATACTACTGACTTTAGATGAACAAAGAAGGATGAGGGCACGGAGGATGGCACGGGAGAGGATATACCGCACCCGCATAGACCTGTTTGGCATGAGTGATTCTGAGGTGTTTCGCATCTTCAGATTCACCCCTCATGCCATCCTGGAATTGACCACAACCCTGCAGGAGGACATCACCAGCCCAACACACCGCTCACATGCAGTGCAGCCACTGGTCAAGGTCATGGCAACACTCCATTTCCTTGCCAGTGGCTCTTTTCAGCGTACAAGTGGAGTGGTGGCTGGGATGTCACAATCCTCCATGAGCAGATGTGTGCACCAGGTTGTCCCTGCAATTCTCAGACGCATGGCCAACCAAATCATCAAACCCACCACTGAGGAGCTGCGGCTGAAGGCAATGACAGATTTCTACAGAATTGCCAGATTCCCACGCACTGTGGGGGCCATTGATTGCACACATGTGGCACTCCAGCCCCCCCAGGAGACAGAGCACATGTACCGCAATTGGAAGCATTGGCATTCCATCAATGTACAGGTGATAGTCGATGCCCAAGGCCTCATATGGCACGTCCGTCCCAAACACCCCGGGTCCAGCCATGACAGCTACATATACAATCAATGCCACATCCGAATGGAATTCGATCAGAACGTGTATGGGGACACCTGGCTGGTTGGTGAGTGACATGGGTGGCAGGCATGACTATCCCCTCCCATGATGCACATCACAAGGGGCACATGCATGACTAACATCCTCCTGTCTTTTCCCTTACAGGTGACTCTGCATATCCACTGGGACCCCATCTCATGACTCCTATCCGGAACCCCCAAACCCCAGGAGAGGAAAGATACAATCAAGCACATGCCCAAACACGAGCAGTGGTGGAGCGCACCTTTGGCCTCCTAAAGTCACGTTTCCGATGCCTGGATAAGTCTGGGGGTACCCTCTTGTATTCCCCAAACTTTGTGTGCCAGATCATCGGTGCATGTTGCATGCTGCACAACTTCGCAGAAAGAAAGGGCCTGCAGATTGACCTACGTGATGACCTGACCCCTGAACCAGACAATCCCCCCCTAACCGAGGCTACCCCGTCTTCTGAGGAAAGAGCAGCCAGGAGACAGCTCACATTGGGCATCTTTGCACGTTAAACATACACATTAATCATGGCACAATGAGAATGCATGCATGCACACCACTGTGGTCCCTAGCACACACACCCCACATCCACATCAAATTGGATTGGCACCAGTCCACCATGCAGGACTTGTGAGCAGCAACGCCACGCCAAGGCTCCAATTATGTCACTGTACATTCATACACCATTCACACGGACCTGGGGATCACTTCTCCCTGGTCCTGGGGAACCCTTCTCCACCAAAATTGAGGGTGACACCCCTTTTCCGGCAGGAATGTCACCCCCACATTCACAACCCAAAAAAAAAAAATGACCTGCAAAAGCAAAACATTTCCAGCAAAAAAAAAATATTAAAAAAAAAAAAAAGGGGGGGGAAACAAATGATTGCCCTTTGCGTGAGCCACGCCTGGGGCGCCCCCGGCTTCTCAGGGGAGACTCATGGGGGAGGGGTAAAACCGGGGAAGGAGAAGCAGCCCCTGATCTCTGCCTACCTGGCGGCCTGCCCTCCAAGGCCACGGCTATTCTGTCCAGGGCAGCACCAAGTGTTGCCGTGTTGGCCTGGATAGCCAGGGTAAGGGCCCTCACATCCTGCCCAACGCCTGCTGATGTCGTCTGCAGTTCGTTTAGGCAGGTTGTGAAAGCCCGGGAGTGGGAGTCCAGGTTCCCCAGCGTATCCTTGATGGAGGACAGGCTCTCCTCCATCCGCCCCAATGTCTGGCTGACCTGTCCCAGATGGCGGGTCTGGAGGAACTGGTCCCTTCTCAGAGTGGCGGGCAGGAGATCGGCCACCCCCCTGGTGGTCTGGGATGACATCCTGCCTCCAGCTGATGCTTGTGGCCGGGGAGAAGGGGAGGCCCTTGTGAGGGGAGCCATGTTGGGGGAGGAGGGGGGGGGCTCCCCCTTAGGGAGGCCTGCCTGCTGCCAGCCAGAGGGGAAGAGTCCTCAAAAACCAAACGTCCAGTGCCTGACATGGACTCCTCCTCCTCATGATTCTCCTGCTCCTCTTGAACCTCCTCCGCGGACTCCGGCCTTGTTGGGGGGGCCTCATTAGGCTGCTGTCCTGGGGTTGGTGCGGTCAGGCCAGATGGCCCTGCACCCTCCTGCACATCTGTGGATGACACAAAACATCCACAGGTTGGAGGATCCACACACTTGCCACATATTCCCTTTCACCCCCGCCCCCACACATGCTACACACCTGATATTAAAAAAAAAAAACTTACCTGGCACCACGGGCTCCGGACTTGAGTCAAAGCCGGGCAGGCCCTCAACTTCATGCCGATGAAAGGTCAGGGCCACCGCACACTCCTCCGCTGTCAGCCTAATACGGCATGGTGGGCCCCCTCCTGTGCCCCTGGCATGGGCATGCATTCTGGCCATCTTCTGTTTGACCAGACGCCGGAGGTCATTGATTTTTTTGTCAATCCCAGACCGGGTCCGTGTCTCCCCCTGCCCCGCTGAATTCACCTGGTCAGTGATCCTATCCAAAATCTCCCTCCTCCTGGCCGGGGTGGTGTTGGCACTCTCTGGGCCGTGGAGGTAACGCCCATACTCGCTAATGGCCCGGGCAAGAATTTGTTTTTCCACAACTGTAAAATTCAGCTTTCATTTTCTCTCAGTCATCCTTCCAAAAAAACTCAGTCCCAGTCAACAAAATTCACGCACACAAACAAGCCCAACCAATCAAAAAAAAACACACACAGAGAGAAAACTACTCAGCAAGAAACAGTCACCAAAAAACAAAACAAAAATACAGCAGGAAAAGAAACAAACACAAATATATCAATCAAACAAACAGTCTCTCAAACACTTATCAAAAACCACTTTCAAAAATCTACTAACAAACACTTGATCACACAGAACACTAATCTGACAACTACAAAACACACCGCAAAGAACAACAGGACAAAAGCACTTGGTTAAATGGGAAGGGACAAAGGGATGTACTTTTGCAATGAAAGTGCGTTTGTGTGTGTCTATTTATGCTGTTTGCGTAGTTCACAACGTTGCCCTAGTCCATTTCCAATTTCACTGATTGCGCCGCTCCCGAGTTGTGAGCATGCGCACAGCGTAGCTGACATGGTCTCCTTCAAGCGCGCATGCGCGAGCCGGCCGGCCCTTCATTTGCATGGGGTCACGGCTCATTTCAATGTAACACACCCACGTCCTTCCCAATTTGTATTACTCCTCCTTACGCCTTTGAAAAAACGTTACGCATGCGCAATTTCCTGCGCAAAAGCTACGAGAATAGGGTGATTACGCGGCAAAATTGCGCAAGTCTAACGTAAAGGCGGTGCACTACACCGGTCCAATAATGCGCAGATGTACCTGAATCTGGGCCTATGTCTTTATACTCTGTAAACAGTCATTTCAGCAAAAAAAATGTTTCCTTTACTACTCCTTTAAGAAATCGTCCTCCATCGATGTTAGATCAGTTGTTGTCCTTTGCAGTTTGTTTGGGTGTCCTGTGGTAGTGTTTCCTTTAAGGCTCCCTCACATGCACTTGATCTTTTATGAAGCAGTAGCTGCATATTTCTCTGGTAGTTTACTTCTAGTTTTTATTAGGAAGTATGCGTACTTCCCACTCCGAATCCTGATTGGGAGGCTAGAGGTAATATTCATTATAATTTCATGGCTGATTCATGACTACATCCTGTGTAAGCTGTGAGCAATTTCCTAACAAAAAAAAACATGCAAGGTTAGTCCAGAAATCTCCCTCACTGAGCAGTTGTATTCTGAGTGATGCGACGCCTCCCCCAAGAACATTCCAATCGCTTATTGGGAGTTTGTCAGTTGCTGGTTTTCCAGCATGCACGTTCGACATACACACGGGCCGAATGTTAGCCGGTATTTTTTGTCACAACATTCTGCCCATGTGTACGGGGTGTAAGAGGAATGTAGAGGGAGGAAGGACTGTCGTCATCTGCATTCCTCTTGTTTTTCCCGGCTGCAACCTGCACTTATGGATCAACCACTTCCTTCATAGTTGCTGATTGGCTGTGGCAGGAGTGAAGGATAGGTCGGTCCTCATAACTAGGGTTAGAAAGCACTTAGAAACATGGGATAAAGTACATGTAGTACTTTGTCCCACAGGAGACATAGACCCCTTTCACACTGACACATTTTTCAGGCGGTTCATCGCTAAAAATAGCGCTGCTATACCGCCTGAAAAAATCGTGCCCTGCAGGCTTCAATGTGAAAGCCCGAAGGCTTTCACACTGAAGCGGTGCGCTAGCAGGACCGCTCCAAAAGTCCTGCTAGCCGCATCTTTGGAGCGGTATAGGAGCGGGGTGTTTACCGCTCCTGTATCGCTCCTTCCCATTGAAATCAATAGGAAACCGTGGTAATACCGCCCCCAAAATGCGCCTCTACAGAGGCGCATTGCGGGCGGTATTAACTTTTTTTCCGGCTGCTAGCGGGGGTTAAAACCACACCGTTAGCGGGGCGAATATCGCAGTAAATACGACGGTATAGCGGCGCTAAAAATCACGCCGCTATACCGTCACCGAACCTCCACTGCCCCAGGTGAAAGGGGCCATACTGTAACTAAAAATAAATAAATCATGATGGAGGGGAGGAGTTGGTTATGGGCAATGAATGGGCCCTGGGCACCGTGGGTATAACCTGGAAAGAGGGGGAGGAGGAAAGGGTCCTGGGAACTGTAAGAATCACCTTGATGGAGGGGGAGGAGAAATGGGTCAAGGGTACTGTGGGGATTAACTGGACAGAGGGGGAAGAAGAATGTGTCCTGGGTACCATGGGGATAACTTGGACAGAGGGGGAGGAGGAATGGGTCCTGGGTACTGTAGGGATCACCTGGACAGAGGGGGGGGGGATGGGTCCTGGGTACCATGGGGATAACTTGGACAGAGGGGGAGGAGGAGGAAAGGGTCCTGGGCACTGTAGGAATCACCTGGACAGAGGGGGAGGAGGAATGGGTCCAAGGTTACGGTCCAGGGTACTGTGGGGACAGAGGGGGAAGAGGCATGTGTCCTGGCTACCATTGAGATGACCTGGACAGAGGGGAGGAGGAATGGGTCCTGGGCACCGCAGGTATAACCTGGACAGAGGGGGAGGAGGAAAGAGTCCTGGGCACTGTAGGAATCACCTTGATGGAGGGGGAGGAGGAATGGGTCCTGGGTACTGTGGGGATTACCTGGACAGAGGGGGAAGAAGAATGTGTCCTGGGTACCATGGGGATAACTTGGACAGAGGTGGAGGAGGAATGGGTCCTGGGCACTGTAGGAATCACCTTGATGGAGGGGGAGGAGGAATGGGGCAAGGGTACTGTGGGGATTACCCGGACAGAGGGGGAAGAAGAATGTGTCCTGGGTACCATGGGGATAACTTGGACAGAGGTGGAGGAGGAATGGGTCCTGGGCACTGTAGGAATCACCTTGATGGAGGGGGAGGAGGAATGGGGCAAGGGTACTGTGGGGATTACCCGGACAGAGGGGGAAGAAGAATGTGTCCTGGGTACCATGGGGATAACTTGGACAGAGGGGGAGGAGGAATGGGTCCTGGGTACTGTAGGGATCACCTGGACAGAGGGGGGTGGGTCCTGGGTACCATGCGGATAACATGGACAGAGGGGGATGAATAGGTCCTGAGCACTGTAGGGCTAGGCTGGAAAAGGGAGTAGAGAAATGGGTCCTGAGCACTATAAGGATAACCTGAAGGTAAAACTGTATACAAGACATACTGACAGATATTTACCATATTTACAGAAGATGCACTGGGACAGGTGGATTTCACCATGAAGACTGGTATATTTGTTCACATAGACAGAGTCTATTGTCAATGTCTATCCAGCAAATGCAATCCCAACATCTGCCGAATTATACACTCAAGTGCAATACATACATCTCTGTCCCCATTTGCAATAAACATCCAAATAGTTACATTAAGGAATGTGTTAAGATTCTGCAAAAAGAAAAACAAATGTGAAAAGCATCACAATTGCCAATTAACTATGCATGTACCAAGGAAGAAAATAATAAAAAAACACATTGTATAAAGCAGTGTAAAGTGTATACAGGTATGAAAACATCAAAAGCCACAGTTTATGAAATTATGTATTTGCTTGCCATAGCTGAGGGATGTGCTATGTATGGCCTTTGTTACTTCAGTTTTGTTTGTTTTTTCCTACTATTGGTATACACTTTAGAATGTATTGCTAGTAAAAAAATATAAAATATGCAACAGATAGAATTTTCTGTAAAGTTTTTAGGGTGAATATTACATTTCATTTTTAGTACCACAATTGTGCTGATGTACATTTAAACACTGGAGTGTGTATCCTGTCAAAGTTATGCTCATCCCCACAAGCAATATGTTTGCATAATAAATATTGGAAAAATACCCTTCTATTGCTTGGCTGGGTTTTTGGAAACATTCTTTGCTTAAACTTCCCAAAATGTCAACTTGATCTCGGGATACATTTCTACTTTTTAAACAGTAGGTGGCAGAAGTGCACAGTCAGTTTGAATTGCAATTTAAAGCAGAAGTCCAGGCACATGTTTCATTTTATTTGTAATTTTATATGGATACATATCGATATATTGCGCTGTGTCCGTCAAAATCATTGAGTTGATGCCAGATACTACAGCAATTGCTGTTCTTCAGGAAAGTGATACTGTGTTAAGCCTTGTACACGCGCCTAGATTTTCGGATGACTGAACATCCGTTTTTTGGGTGCATGCTAGTCATGTCGAAAGTGAAGAGGTTACTCACCATACCAAACTTTTCCTACGACAGAATACAACTTCAGACCCACCCCCCACCAAAGTGTACCGGCTACCCCAACTAAGTCGGGGAACGAACAAGGCGGGGAAAGTGCTTTGTGACATAATGTAGTGTAGTGATGTAATGTGTTGGAATAGTTTTGTATGTATTCTTTAGTTTCTGAGCATACGATTACGATTTTTTTCATATAAAAACCGTACTAAACGAAAACTGGACGTCGAGTTTACATCCGACAAAAATGCTATAGTCTGCGCATCCAGCTTTTGTCTGACCAAAAAGCGAAATCTGCTGTCGAAAGCACAGTACTAACCATCCAAAAATCGGCAGACCGCTCGTCATACGAATTTGTTCATCAGATTTTTGTATCGTGTGTACAGGACTTTACCTGTGCAAACCCCACCTCTGTCCATTCACAGAACGCTGTGTATTATTGCCCGGAGGACTGTTTAAATAAATAACCTGGATTTGGGCTGTTATCACTCTCTTTAAGGCGGAACTCCATCTTTACAAGCGGGGGCAATAAACACAACGGGCCAGATTCATAGAGCAATTACGCAGACAGGAGTAATTTCAAATTTCGCGCGCCGTATCACTAGTTTGAATCCTCAAACCATGATACGGCGGCTTCGGGCTTCGATCCGAGAGGCTTACGTCTTCGTAAGCCTTCGGATCTACGCTGCCATCTATTTGCGGCCGCTGGGAGGAGTTCGCGTCGTTTTGATGCGTCGGGATATGCAAATGTTTTTTTACGGCGATTCCCGAAGATACGAGTGGTCGTCGCAATCGTTTTCGTCTATTTTTTTGTACGTAATGTTAGAGCAGCTTTTTGCTGCTCTAACGTTACGTAGCCCATGTTAAGTATGGCCGTCGTTCCCGCTTCGAATTTAATTTTTAATTTTTTTTGTTTACGTAACTCGTTCGGGACTAGGATCGCCCGTAAACGACGCTACCTAAACAACGAATGACGTCACGACGTGATTTCGCGCAATGCACGGCGGGAAATTTGCGAACGGAGCATGCGCAGATCGATCGCCGCGGGAACGCGCCTATTTTAAATGATTCACGCCCCCTACTCGCGCAGATGGATTGCGACGGGAGAAATACACTACGCCGCCGTCGTTTACTGGACTAAATTTACTGGACCACGTAGAGCCAGGTAAAAAACGGTGGCGTAGTGTATTTCTGATACGCTACGATAATCCATTTCTGTGTGAATCTGCCCCAACTTGTTTAGTCCATGTCCAAGTCAATAGTGTGTAAAGAGAAAATTACAAAGTTACAGTGTTATGCCAATACTGCTCTATTTAATTTTTTTGATCACTTATTAATTAATCCAAATCTTGTAAGCAGTCATTTTGTATTTTGGTTGCAATCTCACGATCTGTTTCTAAAAGTAGTATTATACTTATTATTAAACAAGGCTAGAGTTTAATCTGATTATATTTTGCCTTTCTGTGGTTCCTCCTTTCTCCACTCATCAGTAGGGATGAGCCCAACGTTCAAGTCGAACATACGTTTGTCTCGAACATCGGGTGACGCTGAATAGCGAACAATATGGGGTGTTCAGCAAATTAGAAAACCGCGGAACACCCTTTAAAAGTCTATGGGAGAAATCAAAAGTGATCATTTTAAAGGTTAATATGCAAGTTATTGTCGTAAAAGTGTTTGGGGAACCGGGTCCTGCCCCAGGGGAAGAAAGGTTTTAAAAACTGCAATTTTTTCGGGAGCAGTGATTTAATAGTGAAACAATAAAAGTGAAATATTCCTTTAACCACTTCAATACCAGGCACTTATACACCTTCCTGCCCAAGCCAATTTTCAGCTTTTCTGTTGCAATTTGAATGACGATTGCGTGGTCATGCTACACTGTACCCAAACTAATTTTTTATCATTTTGTTCCCACAAATGGAGCTTTATTTTGGTGGCATTTGATCACCTCTGCGATTTATTTATTTTTTTGCTCAAGAAATAAAAAAATAGCAAACATTTTGAGAAAAATAAAGTTTTTCTTTGTTTCTGTATTTTTTTTTGTAAATAAGTACCTTTTCTTCATCAATGACAAGCACTGATATGGCTGCACTGACTGGCACTGATAAGGCAGCACTAATGGAAACTGGTGGGTGGCATTGCTGGGCATCGCAAATTTTGTTTGTGGCATGATGGTGCCAGTCAGTGCCTATTTGTGGCATATGTTATGCATACATTATGGATACATTTTTACATATGGGTGGCCATGGGGGACTTACCTGGCCATCCAAATGTTAGGGGGGCTGCGCTGATAAACAATCAGCGCAAACCCCCCCCCTTTCAGGAGCCTGTCAGACGCGAGTGAGGAAAAGCCGATCAACGGCTCTTCCTGTTTACATCGTGATCAGCCGTGATTGGACATGGCTGATCACGTGGGGAAGAGCCTCCGCTCTTTACCAAGATCGTTGTTGCGGTGTGTCAGACTGACACACCGCACCAGCGTTCACCGCGATGTGCGCCCTCACGGGCGCACGGCGGCTGTTATCCTGCTGGATGTCAATAGACGTCCAGTCAGGATAACACAACCACTTTCCAGGCGTCAATATGCAATTGACTGGGCGGGAAGTGGTTAAATTTTGTACCTGTAATGTAATGCATGTAATGCATGTAAAGTAGCGCATGTTTCCCCTGTTTAGAACAGTCCCTGCACAAAATTCCATTTCTAAAGGGGGAAAAAGGTCATTTCAAAACTACTCACGGCTATAATAAATTGTCCGGTCCTGGCAATACTGATAAAAGTAATTGAAAAAAAAACGGCATGGATCCCCCCCCCAGTCCATTACCAGGCCCTTAAGGCTGGGTTTACACCTATGCGAATTGGTTGCGGTTTCAACCGCATCCAAAACGCAGAACATTTCTAAATACATTGTTTTCAATGAGGCTGGTTCACATATGTGCGATGCATTCGCACTGTGCATTCCTGGAAAACCGTATGCGTTGTGGAGGCCTTGCGGTGCGGCTCAGGTGCGAATTCAGTCCTATTATCTTCTATGGGTACGCAGATGTGTTCAGTTCTCTTCAGGAATTTCTCTCATTCAGCTCAATACATTTCTCCCCAACTCTCCTCTCACCCGGAACTTCTCCCAGGTCTCCAAATTCGCAGCAAAAACAGAGCTAATCTGCTGAACACTTCCTTTATCTATCTGCAGAGATAAAAGAGCTGAAATTCTCACTGCACAAGTGTGAACCCAGCCTTAGAGTAAGTAATTTCAGTACAGGAGAGACTTCTGTACAACTGTTCAAGACAAAGGTAACGCTGGAATTCATGTTTGAACCATGAACATTTTGCCAGTTGTAGCACAAGATTGCTTTTAAAATGGGGAAACAAAAGCTGGTTACGATGACTGTATTATGATCATTATTGCTGTATATATATATATTTTTTTAACAATAGGAGAACATCTAAATCCATTATGGGATATTGGGGCGCAAAAGGTCTAATAGAGACTTTCTCAACAATTTTTTTTAACATGGAGGAACCCTTTAACCACTTGCCGACCAATGCACACCAATATACGTTGGCAGAATGGCAGTGGTGATCAAATGGGCGTACAGGTATATCCCCTTTAAGAAGCCGTGCAGCGCATGCCGCCGCACTCTCCATGACCGTGTCTGCGGGTTTCGCTACAGTGCAATGGTGTCGCAGGGAGGCAGTGCCCGTGATCGTTTTACGAAGCGGCAGAAGGGGGAGATATCTATGTAAACAAGGCATTTCCCTGTTCGGCTTAGTGACAGATCAATGATCTACTGCTCCCTGTCATCGGGAGCAGTGATCACTGTAGTGTCACTGGTAGCTCATCCCCCCATAGTTAGAATCACTCCCTAGGTCACACTTAACCCCTTCCTCGCCCCTAGTGGTTAACCCCTTCCCTGCCAGTGTCATTTACACAGTAATCAGTGCATTTTTATAGCACTGTTCGCTGTATAAATGACAATAGTCCCAAAATAGCGTCAAAAGTGTCCGATGTGTCCGCCATAATGTCACAGTCATGATCGCTGCCATTACTAGTAAAAACAATAGAAAAGAATACATATCGCCCTAAACTTTTTTATATATATATATATATTTGGGGGATATTTATTATAGTAAAAAATATTGCCTTTTTTTCAAAATTGTTGCTCTTCTTTTGTTTATAGCGCAAAAAATAAAATCGCAGAGGTGATCAAATACCACCAAAAGAAAGCTCTATTTGTGGGGGGGGGGGGGGAATGACGTAAATTTGGTTTGGGTGCAACGCCGCACGACCACGCAATTGTCAGTTATAGCGAAGCAGTGCCGAATCGCAAAAAGTGCTCTGGTCAGGAAGGGGGTAAATTCTTCCGGGGCTGGAGTGGTTAAATAATTTTTTAGTCTCAGGGAACCCTTGCTAAAAATGACTATATCTACAACTTATGATACACTGGAAACATATCTGAGAGGTAAAAATTGCTCATTGCCCAAGGAACCCCCTGCAACCTCTGGAGGAACCCTGGTTAAGAAACCCTGGTCTACCTAGTAAATGAAGCATTCAAACTTGCGTATTGTGGTAAAGCACATGTTAACGCACGTGCCAACGTACCTGCGCTATGTGTGGTGCATTGTGTTGTAATAAATGGCACCCCATTAATTACACCCCAACATGTTGTACGGTAGAGCCCAACAAACTGCAGTGCACACACACTGTTTCATTTTTTAAAAGGGCAGTGCAGTTTTTTGTTTTTTTTTGTGGTGCATTGCCAGGTTGTTGATACCAAAGTTGCCTTAACCAAATGCACATGCGTACATGTACATTAGCGTACTGCAAGTGTGAGTGGGGCAATCTGCTCAGTAGTTGTCTTTTTATCTAGCCAATCATTTGCTAACTTATTAATGACCAATGGGTGGCAGCATAACTTGTTCCTTCTTTTATAGGCCAACCTTTTTTTTTTTAATTTTTTTTTATTCACCTTGCTTGTATTATTGCTTACTTAAGGGTTCAGTGTACCATAGGTTCAGCAATGCCTGTGTAAAAACCAGTGAACTTGAACTTGGCGGTAAAACCTACTAAAGTCAATTGGAGGTGAATCTTGTTTCAAGTTCTTGCCATTGTTAACCACTTGAAGACCACGTCTTTTCTGGCACCTTTTTGTTTACAAGTTTTAAATCAGTATTTTTTGCTAGAAAGTAAAATGACAGTAAGTATTTGATACAATTTTTCATTTTCCTGGCACCAAAATGGCATCATACTACCACATGTATGCTGCCATGGATTGGCGCCAGGATTTTTTTTTTTTTTACTGCAAGTACTTAATACAATTTTCTGTTTTTCAAACTGAAATGAATCAGATTGGGTTGGTACTGTCGTATGCATACCAAGCTAATTATAAAAGAAAAAAAATCTACTAAAAAAAATTGCAATGATTTCCGATTTATTCCCTAGGATCTCTGCTAGAAAAAAATATATAATGTTTGGGGGTAGTAAGTCATTTTACTGTCTCAAATCCATGGCAACATACTACCACATGTATGCTGCCATTTTGGCACCAGGAAATCATTTTTTTCCCACATAAATTCAGCAGTAACACAGGGTAATAGACCTGCTTTGACCAACAGATGTAAATTAGCCAGGAGTTCACTTAGACCTATTTTACAAGGGCGCCTCCATGAAGCGGGGTCTGCTAGCTCAGCTGGGGGATCTCTCCGAGGAGCAGGCAGATGACAGGTCAGTGTCTGCTCCGCTATGCAGAGCGGACACGGACACAACCTGCTCTCGTCTATGGGGAAATCGGATAGTAACAGACCACCTAACCATTTCCAGCTGATGCCATCCGATCCTCTAGACAGATGGGGAATAGTTCTCCTATTCATCTGGTTTTGGTGGACAGGATCAGCTTGGCTGGTGGCTGGTGTTAGCTGACATGTCTCCACTGACATCCACCACTCCATAGAAGAGACTAAAGGGTCTGACCAGGTCTACCTGAAAAACTGACACACAGACCTGATTAGATCACCCGGTGAGAAAGGGGACTTTTAGTTAAGGCCCTGTTCTTACTGATGTACATCTGCCACTAATTCCCAATGAGAACTTGACTGAAATTGAAGTGTTACTAAACCCACAACAGTAAAATCAGTACTGTATTCAGTAAAGCATGCTTGTTATACTCACTGTGGAACCTAAGGGGTTAATCCTCTTCATTGTGTAAATAAGCTGTGTGATCTTCCACTGATGCCAATCCATCTTCTGATAGAACTGAGCATTAGGGGACAAGCTGCACATGCTCAGTTTGGTGTGTATTGCTAGAGAGTTTTTCTTGGGAGGATGCATGTGATCAGCACAGGGAAAATCAGCACTGTCCAGACAGAGGGTCAGAGGTCCTCCAGCCTTGTAGGACAGTCAGAAGAAAATGAAAACTCCTCCTACAAGCTTTAACCAGACACTGATAGAAGTCACAAGACTGCTAATGAAAAAAAAGGTATTTAGCAGTTTATATTTACTAAAACTATTGCATTTCCATGTTCTGCGTATTGTGGGAGACCAGATATAGTGTATACAGAGCCCTGGGTTTAGGAACACTTTAAGGGACCACAGATGATACAGCATTGTAAAATTAGCCAGCAGCACAATTGTTAACGAGAGAGCTTTGACTTGTGTGAATATTTACTTCAATTATACAGTCGTATGCCAAACAATAAGTAAACAGGAATTTGCTTTTCAGAACTGGATAACTGAACTAAATATTTAAACAATTTATTGTGTGAAAATTCCCAACACCTTTAATAAAGAACTAGGAGACGGTAGATGACACAGAAGTGTTAAATTGGCCAGCAGCAGGCAATTTTATTGAGCAAGGCTAGGCCTACATTTACTAAAGACAAAGGGCCAGATTCACAGAGCCCTTACTCCTGTCTAACTAGGTGTTAGACTGGAGTAATTTCAAATTACGCGTGTTTTTTTAGCTAGTCGGAAACCTCAAACCATGAATAGACGGCTGCGGGCTTCAATTCGACTGGATTACGTGTTCGTACGCCTTCGGATCTACGCTGCAATAAAATTGCGGCCACTGGGTGGACTTCCCGTCGTTTTCCGCGTCGGGGTATGCAAATGAGCTTTTGCCGGCGATCCCCGAAATTACGATCTTCATTCGCAATCTCTTACGGCACCTTTAGTCATCTTTTTTTTGCGTAACACTATACCAGCTTTTTGCTGCTCTAATATTAGACAGCCCATGTTTAGTATGGCCGTCGTTCCCGCGTCGAATTTCTACGTTTTCCAACGTCTTTTATTATTTTTTACGTAAGTCGTCCGGGAATAGGAATGTTCGTAAACAACGCTACTCAAACAACGAATGACGTAACGACGTGATTTCGCGCAATGCACGGCGGGACATTTCTGAACGGAGCATGCGCAGTTCGATCGCCGCGGGGACGCTCTTAATTTAAATGCTTCACGCCCCCTAATCGCGTATTTTGATTACGCGGCGAAAAATAGACTACGCCGCCGTAGCGTACGGGCAAAAATCTACCAGAATTCGGTGTAGAGCCTGGTAAAATACGGCAACGTAGAGTATTTCGATTACGCAGCGCAATATTAAGTGTATCTGAATCTGGCCCAAAGAGCATAGGTTGGTGTTTTAGTACAATAAATATGATGATAGAAAAAGGAGGGTACAGAGATAAAAATATAAAAGGGGTAAAATTGGCCAGTAGCAGGCCAACTGTAATGAGCAAGGCTGGGCTGAAAATGACTAGAGCCAAAGATCACAGACTAGGATTTTACTACATGAATTAAGATGCTGCAGAAGATACATCTGTGTTACACTGGCTAGCAGTAGGACATTTTACTCAGGGTTAATAGGTCCAACCAGTCTATGCCTAACTTGTATTATATGGCCATAGGGGGTGCAGTGAGTGTGATAGAAATAACTGAATGTGGTTTACATGCACACTGTGTTCTTGCTCTTTTTCAGTCAAGGTATTTTAAGGCTCTATCAACATACAATAAAAAAAACAATATTCCCCAAAAGTAAATGAAAACCCCTAAAACCATCCCTCAAAACAAAAGCCCATTTTTTTAAAGAAAGGCTTTCCAGCTCAAAGAGCCAGCAATCACAATTAGAGTGCAGTTTTCTGACTGACATTATTTTTAATGCTCCTACCGCGCCTCAAAGATGCTTTTGGCAGGACTTTTTTTTAGCGTCCCGCCAGCGCCCGGAAAGGAACGGCTCTTTCCAGGCGCTATTTTTAGCGCAATAGCGCCTGCAAAGTGCCTCAGTGTGAAAGCAGCCGTAGAGTTATTCAGTAACAGAGTGGAACTTTATTTTGCTCTTCCTCTCATTCCATAAAGAAAAAAGGTCCTAAGCAGGATAAACACGATATCTACACTTTTTTCCTCTATAACGACCCCTGACATTTAGGTGGACTGAGTGGTGTCAGAATTGCATAGTGTCTTTTTCTAAATTACACACTTACTCCCACTCTGTGATCTTTACAACATGAAGGCTAATCATTCTGTTAACCAAGATAAAAACAAGGAGGGCTCCTTGAGATAACACAGGACAGTGCTGAAATTCTGATCAGACTAAAAAATGTTTTTTGGACTTTGGATATCGAACAGATATAATAAAACGTGCCCAGTGGTAAATTGAACAGACCAAAATTGAGGAAAAAAAGATAAGTTCATGATTAGGGGTTTACATTGTAAGTCACAGGTGTCAAACACAAGGCCCGCGGGCCGAAAGCAGCCTTCCAGGCAATTTCACGTGACCCTCGCACCTCTTCTGCAGCTGCAGGAGAGCTCCAGCCCTCCTCTGTTCCTCCTTCAGACCCTTACCTTCTGCTTTCAAGCAATGCATCCATCTTCTTTCCAGCAGCACTGTGATGTAAGGGAAAGTGGGGGACTCAACTTCTGATGGTGGGGTGGCTCTTGACATCCAATGTAAGGGGGAGGGGATGCGCTGGACATCTAATCTAATAGATACAACCTGCCCTGTTGAGGGCAATCATAATGCTGATGCGGCCCACAATGAAATTGAGTTTGACACCCCTGCTGTAAGTTAAACTTTCAGCAGTAAGATAAAGTAAGGAGACCCTGATACTGTATTTTCAAGTTCATCCAGGCCTGGCTTGGAAAGAAATAAGAGGTTCTTATTGAAAAAAAAAAAAATATTTATATATATTTATATTAGATTGCAGGATGGTTAGAATTAACCATTGTGGGGAATACATTGAGCAGTACACATGAACATTTAGGGACAACTCTCAACAGAAGTCTGTTGTTCCAGCAGTGACCTCCAATGCCTGGGTATATGACCTGCCACATTCACCATATACATCACGTTTAAGCACTGACAGTTCTACTGTCCTTGTGTGATGAATAAAAGGAGAAGGAGGGTGAAGAGAAAGCACTTGTATATATTAAAGCCCCTACAGCGGGGGTCTTCAAACTATGGCCCTCCAGTTTGTTCAGGAACTACAATTGCCATCATGCCTAGTCATGTCTGTGAATGTCAGATTTTTACAATGCCTTATGGGAAGTGTAGTTCCACCACAGCTGGAGGGCCGTAGTTTGAATATCCCTGCCCTAGAGCATGCACAGAACTGAGCCATGTCTCATGTCACCATGTCTTCCAGATATTTCCCGATCTACTACAAACTCACTACTAGATGAACTTCACTTCTGATTTCAAAACAGTACTGTATTAAAAAATAAATAAAAGGAGGTGTTTGTAAGTGTTAATGAAATCTTAAGTGTTAAATGTTATATGGAATTGGAATACTTAATAAAGAGGAATTAAACAACAACAAAAACACTTTAGAAAAGGTTTTATTTCACCATAATCAGTGGCAGGTGCTCTATTAGGTGCGCAGGGGCCGCCCCCTTAATCGGGCACTGGATGTATGGATTTCAATGTTTTTTTTTATTTTTAAGCCCCCTTAATTGGGCACTGGATGTATGGATTTCAATGTTTTTTTTATTTTTAAGCCCCCTTAATTGGGCACTGGATGTATGGATTTCAATGTTTTTTTTTATTTTTAAGCCCCCTTAATCGGGCACTGGATGTATGGATTCCAATGTTTTTTTTATTTTTAAGCACAAGATTATTGGCTTAAAAAAGGGTAGGCTCAGGGCGCAGAGCTCTGTGCGACCGATCCTACCCACTTGTGTGACTATAGCGAATTAATATTCGCTATGGTCTTTTTGCTTCTCCTTCTGGCCAACTAGGAAGTGGGTCTTAAGACCCAATTGGCCAAGAGGAGAAGCGATCGTATTGGCCGGCCGGGAACAGATGCAGGGGGGAAGCTATCAAGGAGGAGACACAGGGGGAAAGCCATCGAAGCTGACCGAAGATTGGGAGATATGCCCTTAATTTTTGTCCTGGTGACCACAATCACTGAGAATTCGGGGAAATCCTCCAACAGGCACACAAACAGTGCTGAAAAAAAAAGGTTTTACCTTCAAAACTGCAAAACAATATATTGAGAGTAACACTAAGATTATTAGGTCACTGTGGGCACTGCTGCCACCCTCATCAGTGCACGAAACGTTTGCAGGAAACTTCTGATAGCAAATATGTTTTTCCCTCTAACTTAGACCTGGGCAGCTATTGCATGCTAAGGACTGCATTGTGTTATGCAACCAATGTTGATGTAAATTATGTTTCATAGAGGTTTAAATAAGTGATTTCATGTTATTGCACTGCAGCACATACAGACCATCATACTTCATACAACTGATGTCTACAAAATGTTTCACAAAGTAAATAACTGACACACCTGTGATTTGTTGAAGTTTTTACAAAAGCAGTTGTATTTAAGATTTTACCTTGCCATAGCACCACCATCAAGTCTATCAATTTAGTCCAAATCCATTTACTATACAAATACAAACAAATTTCATCTGGTGACATGTCACACAGAGTATTTACAAGACATCTTTGCGGTTTAAAGCATGAAATGAATAACAGGATTTGATTGTAGTGCTATTACCAGAAATACACCCATCTGCCAAAAAAGTGTACAGAATCTTCTAGAATCCCCTGTATGGGATACAATTCTTGGTGGAATAATTACGCTGTAGTTAATAACACATGCAATCCAATTTACAATAGAAAAGGAGAATTGTTCATTTTCACATTAACGTCTCAGTGACTGAGAGATCTACAGTGGTTCCTGCATGGAAAAGACCTGTGCTGCTTGTTTGTGCCATCGGTTATGAGGAAAGCTGCCCAAGAATTCTTCTCTGCTGCTCAGAAGAGTGTTCTGGACATTCTTGGCGCCGGTCCACACTATCAAGCTGCCAAGCCAAGTATCTGCTTCCAGTGTGTTCTACAGAGCTTGATCTCAAGAGGAACATCTCTACCAACTGGCCCGGACAGCTTCAATGTCACTCACCAGATTTTGAGCCAGACATATGCCAAATATCTGCAAGAAAAAGACAAATGTTTAAGCTAGTCTGTAGTGATATGCAAAGCGGCTTATTTATCTCAGACACACCAAATAAATGGATAAGCATTTAAAGGAGTTGTAAAGACAAAAATATTTTCCTCTTAAATTAAAGTCTGACAGTAGCTGATAAAGTAAAAAGTAATGTTTTGCATTATAACTAGTTTGATACCTGTTGAAATCGAGCTGTTTTATTCACCTCCATCACTCCTGAATTGTTGTTCTCACTGACTTCCTGGTTTGCGGTGCACATTCATTCGTGCTACATCACAGCCTAATGGGAACTACAGTTCCCATTAGGCTTAGCCTCCATGCCTGTGAGGGATAAGAGAGCATCTTCATGCAGGGCTCTAGTCATAGGGAGGGGGTGAGCACATTCTGCTTTCCACCATGCCAAACAGCTCAGGTGCTGGTGGAAAGCAAGAAGAGGAGAGACAGGAAATGGCATTTTCAAACCTGAATTACTGTATTTTGGAGGTCAAAAGGAAAAACGAGGTAAGTGATATTTAAATGCTCTAGCTTACAGCAATCAATTGATCTAATAAAAAACGAACCTTTAGTGTTCCTTTAAGTGAATATCTAGTTTTGTGAAGATAACAATCCCTTCCACATGAGCTATACACACTGCAAATATTTTAGGAACGTTACTGCAGATTTTTGTACTTACTGTAAAATATTTTTCTTGGAGCCCATTGAGGGACACAGGAACTCAGAAACAGTTGGGCTATACTGCAGTCTATAGAAAGCTTAGAACAACGGCAAACCGAAAATGTTTCAGTCAGCCCCCCTCCTGTATAACCCCCTCCTGTACCCATCAATTCTGTGAGAAAGCAGTACCAGGGCAAGCAAAAAACACACTTAGACCCCTTTCACGGTAAAGCAACACTTGTTTTAGCAGCGCTTTACTGCTGTTTAAACTGCACTTTTTGCCCATTAGTGGCCAATTTTAACCCCAAAGGAGGGGTTAGAAACTCCTGTGTTGTGGTGCTTCCGAAGCACTGCCCATTCGTTCCAATGGGCAGGGAGTTTTGGGAGCACTAAATACAGCGCTTCCAACCTACCCCTAAGATGCTGCTTGCAGGACTTTTTGAAAAGTCCCAAAATCGCACTGCCCGAGTGTGAAAATGGGAGGCGTTTTTCAGGCGCTTAGCAGAGGCTATTTACAGTGCTAAAGCGCCTAAAAAACGCCCCAGTGTGAAAGGGGTCTTATGTCCCTAAATGCACTTTCAGAAAAACATTTTTGGGTAAATGCAGGAATCTTATTTTCCATCTTTCGTTCTCATTCATTGAGAGACACAGGAATTCAGAAAAAACTGGGATGTCCAAAAGCAGTCCAATTGAGAGTTAGGCAAAAGCCACTGACAGACCCAAGAAGGGACTGGGAACTGTCTGCAGCTCTACCAGAACTAACAGAAAAACGAATGCCGCGTACACACGACTGTTTTTCGGGTTGTAAAAAATGACATTTTTAATGGTCTAGAAAAAACAACGTTTTTTTCAACCTGAGCGTTAAAACGGCCTTGCCTACACACAACCGTGAAAAAAAAATGCTCTAGCAAAGCGCGGTGACGTACAACACGTACGACGGCACTATAAAGGGGAAGTTCCATTTAGATGGCGCCACCCTTGGAGCTGCTTTTGCTGATTTTGTGTTAGACGATTCGCGCTTTTCAGTCTGTTACATCGTGATGAATGTGCTTACTCCATTACGAGTGATAGTTTTACCAGAACGAGTGCTCCCGTCTCATAACTTGCTTCTGAGCATGCATGTTTTTTTCACGTCGTTAAAGCCCACACACGACCTTTTTTTACGACGTTAAAAACCACAACGTTAAAAACATTGTGAAAAATTAGAGCATGTTCTAAATTTTTAATGGCCATTTTTTACATCGTGAAACATGCTCTGGAGCCCACACACAATCATTTTTAATGACATTAAAGAAAACGTAATTTTTTACAGCCTGAAAAACAGTCGTGTGTACGCGGCATAATTATTATATGTGAACCAGATGAGGAGAAGCTCCCTGCAAAATGACACACTGCCAAAAACCAGGTAAAGGCCACAGAGAATCAATCTGATGCTCAAGATAGAACAGGATAGAAGAGCTCCCTGCTAAAAAAAAAAATCCCCATCGAAGGGAACACTAAGCCTGAAACAAGAGGCTGTGAACTGAAAAAAACCTAGTAGGGAAAAAAAAAGACTAATAATGCGATGTGGTAAACATAAAAAAACTCTGGGACGAGTTCACATGAGAATAGGTCCCCAAAGGGAGCCTTGGACAGAGAAAAAGCAGAAAGCAGCTGATCTACATGTGAAGACCCAGACCTTACACTCCTCTTAGGATCAGGGAAAGAAGGTTCCATAATAAGAATAAGTTTGCCTGACCAGGCAACCAATCTCACAAATAAAATATCCAAAGAGGGTGAGGATCATCACCACTTTGTTGGGCTAAGGACATCCAAAGGCTAATGCAAGCCAACACAGTGTGGTCAAAAGCAGAACTCTCTGCATTATCTAGTTTAGTGACCAGGCCACCTGACCTATCACAGGATGGAGTTCACCCCACAAGACCACTCCCCAATGAAGAGGAGACTATCTGTTCTAGGGAGCCAGAATTATACCCTGGGGGTAGGTACACCCTAGCAAGTGGAATCCTTCTGGGGTGGGGGAAGAGACAACCCCATGGAACCGAAGAAACCGATGAGTTAAGCCAGGGACTTCCTGGTTCAAAGAGACCATCTGACTCTTACCTGGAGTCCAGACACCCAAAGTGTAGAGGGGGAGACTGAAAGGGCTTATGTTAAAATGTTAAAAGGGTATTCCCTCAACACCCTACTAACCCCTAATGGAAAAAGAGGGGAACATTTCCTGACAGTAAATGAAGGTTCCGATGACTCACAGAGTGTAGACTTCTTTAGGGGGGCATCCACAATGGGGATGCAAGAAAAAGGCATTAGGGTGGACATAAGGTCTGGTGCTTTCAAAAATAGCGGGTGCCCCTGAAGGTAACTTAGAGTGTAGGTCTTTGTTAGGAGATGGAGCAGTAGAAACGAGTCCCAGTCAACCTTGCAGGTCAAGGGATTCCTCTGGACAAGTTGAATATGAGGGATACCTGGTACCACAATGGATTCAACAGTATCTGAGAATTTTCCTGAAGAAGGTAGTGTAATCCCAGATGCGGGGTACAACTACCAAAGCCAAATTCTCACTTGAACATGTACAAGGGGTTTCTGAGTACAAGAAACTTAGGATGACCAGGTAAAATGTACAGACTATGCAGGAGATGGTCCTGTTAAGCGCCCCAGTAGCTGAGCACAAACAACTAAGAAGTCCTGAGTGGAGATGATGTCCTGGTGGACATGGGGGAAACCTAGGCCTCAGTGCATCACTAAAACCATTTATTCTAACCAAAAAAACATAAATGAATGTCCAGACTAGCAAAGCATATTAAATAGTAGCAATCAATTAGTCTACTCCACTTGCTCCAGTGGCTTGGGAGGACATCACTCAAGATCCTAATGGCTTACGCATTTTGAGGGAAATGCCCTCTTCCTCAGAGCCAAACCTGGCTAAAGGAGTATAGGCTGAGGTCACAAATAATCACAAGGCTGTCATTTCTGTGTCTTAGCAAACACGTGTTACTTCTGTGCAGCCATAATTCAACTAGGCCCAATATTAAGCCTCGGGAATTCGGAAACCAATGCAGCTGGTGCTAATCAGGGATTTTAGATGGCAAGTGGTGATCAGTTGCTTTAAGTGGTCAGTTGAAATAGACCAAAGTCCAAACATTTGCATAGTGCCTCTGTAGCAGCAACAGGATAGTGGTTACCACAAGCTGAATAAGGGGTAAGAGAGCATAGACTGCAAGTGCATCGCTCCACTCAACAGATGGCACTCAGTCCCTCGACCTTAACCCCAAACTGTGGTAAGACCAACCGTGGCAGGAAATTTGTAAAGGCTCAAAGTGGTGCAAAGAGCAAGGTATCTCATTATGCTTTAGCCTGAATAGCCTTGCTCACAAAGTAAATCTGTAAAAAAGAGGGTCACACCTGGGCTGTGCCACAACTCTGGACCTTAACAGAGCCCCACTAACACAGTACATGTCTGCTCTGAAAATAACCACAATCAGATCCCAGTGCCCAAAAGTCTCATTCCAGGCAAGTCCCGCACAACCAGTCCAATAGGGTCCAGGTTTGACCTGCAAAGCTAGGTGAGAAAACATTGATCCAGATATCTGCTATATAGAGAACAGCTCATGAAACGGTGTCAACAAAGGATCATGACTGAAGTCACTAAGGAAATAAATTCCATGAAACAATAGAAAATATAGGTGTAACGGATTGACCCGTGACAGACTCAGATTCTCCTATGTCTAGGGTCACCTTATGTCCACTAGGGCCATAGGGTGACAAAGAAATTATATCATATATTACATGAAATGGGACATTAATAATTCTATTACAGGACTGGAATATTACAAGGTGTTCCTACTTGACCTCTGTTACACAGAAGAGGGACATTACAAGCTTATTCAATGCAAAGACATCTGCTTTTAAATGCTAAGTGACCCGGCTTGTGAAAGACATTTCATTCTGTTGAAAGGTGTTAATTGCATCTACTCCTAGACAATACATGGTCTATGGTATAAAGGTGTCAGAGATCTAGATATGTGGTTTGAGGTCAAGGCATTGTGTAAATGCCTTTTAGAATGTGATTGAGGTTCCTTATATGGGTGTGAAGGTGTGAAGATTATCTGTGATTGTGTATTATTCAAAAGGGAAAATCATTGTGTGACAGTATTTTGTTTTGATGTCATTATCTACAGGAATGTCATTCTCTCTGAGTTAAGTCTATTGATGATGCAGTGCCGACATGTCTAGCTACGATTAGATAATTAGCCTCAGTGAGTGAATAGGGGGGTGGAGATGGCATTGTCCCTTTGATTACTGTCACATGCTTGTAACTGTATAAAAAGGGTGTGAAGAAACCAATAAAGTGTTCATATCTTTGGAAGCAAGTACAGAGCAGTAGTCTCGTCTTGATCATGGGAATTGATATGGATCGTGTATGTAGCATTTGTCGGAGTGTGTCAGATAAGCTTGTCGTGGCTGGATGGAAGGTCGTAAACGGTGGTGACCGTTACAATAGGATCCTAGAAAAAAGTGTAAAGAATATGAAATTTACGTCACCTTTGAGAAAGTCACATGACGAAACGCGTCAGGTGACCAACACGCAAGCTTGTACGCACGTTCAGGTTAACAGCTGCTTCAGACACCACCTTATGGGACGGCGAGCTGCTCAACACAGAGACATACGCTCTTAAATTTCCAACGGAGCTGGCAGCCCCGCCACCATACAGGACTGGTGGACAGCGTACTACACCTGCTTTGAACTTTGTCTTTTAAATTTTGTTTGTTTTAATTTACTTTTTTCCGCCATTTTATGCACCAGCTCAGGTGCCTCTGGGCTTTTATGGTGGAAATGACCACTTTCCTTTTTTTACAATAAAAGCTCTGTGAGTTTTATACATATCACGCTATGGGGATATTTTTTATTATTTTTTCTTGAGTGACACCGTGAGCACCGCATTGGAACCTTTCCAGACCCTCTTTATACATCTTGGAACAACCGCTGGGAATACACAGACCGTTATATACCAGGAATACTAAAGGTACCACCACCATCTGCCTAATTGCCCCTGGAGGGTGACAACATCTGGTGAGTGGGGTCCTAGGAGGGGGAGCACAAAAGTCACGGAACAGCACCCTTTAAAAGGAAACAGCACTTAAGTCACCAATAGAAGTTCTCTGCAGTATTATCCATTAATCATCTGCAACGCAACTTAATTAGTGCATACCAGAACTCTTTGTATTTCTCATCCATATCATCTCTGTATTTTTGCATTTTTGATTTTCATTTATATACCTATGTTATTTTTTCCACTGTAACTTAGACCTACTTAGCGCTCACTAGGGGGTGTTAACCCTCACGTGGTGACTTACCACCTATTTTGAGTTTGCACACCCAGGCTCATCCTTTGAGCTTTCACGCAGCTTATTAACTGGGTTTCTTACACCTGGCCTGCACAGTATCCTGATGACACATCGGAGTCTGGCCAATTGAAATCCTACACATCGCATTTTAATTTAATTTTTTATTATTCTGTGTTTACCATACTGATGGTCTAATTTAACACTAAGATTGTGGTGTTGTGTCGTGTTTATACACCCTTGTGTTTTGATTTGGATTACAACCATAGAATTAATGGGCAGGCTGGCCCTCTTTTTAGATTGATTGATTTTTCTCTACATACCCTTTTTTTCCTTGAGATACATTTTTCTTTGAGTTTTATAGGATCACCACACTAGTCACCTGTTCTACACTTGTAGAAATTACAGAATTGAACACAGGACTAACCACCAACCTTGGTGTTTGGTCACTATCACTTACCCTTTGTGGACACCATTGGATGGGGGACACTCACTATTTTTGATACACATATGGTTAACAGTAACAATTAACATTAAAGTGGTAACCTATCTGCTCCCGCATCACGTGGGTTCAGGGAATCCTCATCTATGGATTAACCCCTGTCTACAAGTTACCCAACATTGGTATACTTTAAGCACTATATCACAATTAATATAGCACCACCCACAGGTCAAGCACCACAGATCCATCAAGCAGCGCCATTCCCCCTATCACCATTTAATAAAGAATATGAAAGCTGGCTTAAAAAAAATTCTGTCATTGTCCAAAACCTCCTGTGTGCAGCAGTATAACCCATGTGTTTTTAAATTCCTCTGTCCTTTTATGGTCAATAATGAAAATCGTTTGCCTAACCATATCCTTCATCAAACTGACTGCTTTTTTTTATCACCATTTGAACAATCTCAGCGATGCAAAAAAGAAGGGAGCATAAACTGCACCCCTTTAGCCACGCATAGTCAAAAACAGTGAGCCAATCACATCATTCCATATTTTTTTTGCAGTAGTAGGTTGAAATGCAAGGGGATTTTCATTTCGTCATTACAAGATGGCTAGTATATAATTTTTTTTTTTTAAGACTGGTTAGGGGGTAACGACCCTGTCAGATTTTTATTGCAGCATTGTCACCTGGAACTGAAACAGAAGCAAAATATGAGTCGTCACCATAACAGGAACATAGAGGGAAATCTTCCAGTTGTGATATTTGCCATAGTGACATCCACATGTTTGTGATAATTTCCCTCACTTTGGGAGATTTCCTCACTTCATGTTGAGCCTATGAGACAAGAAGTGAAGGAAAATCTCCCCATCGTAAAGTCCTGTACACACGGCCCGGATTCTCATCAGGAAAAAAACGTTGTTTTTCCTGACGAGATTCCAGGCGTTCCTTTGAATGGCGCGAACGTGGTGATGTCATCGACTACGACGAGAATGTGCTCGTCACATTCAATGTCGTCGCTGCCATCTTGCTTCACCCTACCTATGCCTTGGAAGCTACCGCGCATGCGTCAAATTCATTTCGAGCGTGCGCAGGTTTTCATGGAGACAGGTAAGTTTACACACGCTCTGGTTTCTCGGCAGGAAAACACTGCTGAGAATCACGACGAGAAAATAGAGAGCAGGTTCTCTATTTTTCTCGTCTAGATTCTGGGCAGTTTTCTTGACGAGAAACCTCAAAGCCTCGTACACACGCTCGGTTTACTTGGCAATAAATCTCTGTCAGTAATTTTCTTGCTGTTTCTTGCTGAGAAAACCGAGCGTGTGTACGAGGCTTAAAGAGTTTGTAAAGGTAATTTTTTTCCCCTAAATAGCTTCCTTTACCTTAGTGCAGTCCTCCTTCACTTACCTCATCCTTCAATTTTGCTTTTAAATGTCCTTATTTCTTCTGAGAAATTCTTACTTCCTGTTCTTCTGTCTGTAACTCCACACAGTAATGCAAGGCTTTCTCCCTGGTGTGGAGTGTCGTGTTTGCCCCCTCCCTTGGACTACAGGAGAGTCAGGACGCCCACTAACACACAGCTCCTTTCTCTATCTGCAATATAGAGAGCGTCCTGACTCTCCTGCTTGCCCCCTCCCCCCTTAAGGGAGGTTTCTAAAGGGAAACAGAGAATGCCTAGCCTGCAGAATCAGAGGAACACTGGCTTGCAGAGGATTTTTGAGAGCAGAATGACAGGGTGTAAATAGGCATTGCCAGGATGAAAAAATAAAGTCCTGGGTTCTAGGTGTTCCTTGTATGCAAAGGCTACATTCCTGAGTTTAGATGGATTGTACCTTTCAACCTCAATGCATTAGGTCAACTTGACAAATACGGCATGTCACTTCACCCAGTTCATGCGCATTGACTAAATGTAATTCTTTATGAAAGACAAAGGAGAATATGACAAACACATTGTTGAAGGCGAATGTATCCAAGAGATCAAATAATACATTCTCAGACCAATAAGCAGGCTGGTTATGTATATCCCCTGGCAAAAATCTGTGATTAGGTAGCTTATTTCTTATACAAGTCATGCACAATGTATAAAAACAAGTATTTTCAGATGATTGGACTTTTGTTACTGTGCCTAGCAGAAAGGTTTGTTTATGCACGGAAGTGTTGGCATACACAGAGGTCTCATTATTACCAGACTACATCACATGGCTAAGGAGAAAGAAGATCAAGTGTACCTATGGACAAAAAAATATTAATACCCTGATCAAGTCAGTTCTGGAGTGGACAATAGTTATTCAGTCTGTATATAGCAGTAGAGGCCCTGGGTGACTGTTTTCAGGGTAACCAGCAATGGCCGAGCTGCATTAGATTGTCTTTACCCCTTAATACACATAAACATGTATGTATAGGCAAATATAACCCTGTATGGTGATGGAAAATTGTTTATTCAAGCAATCATGTACAATCAATCCATGCTAAAAACAGCTGCACACCAGTTACCGTATCTAAGATGGTGCTGTGACTGATGACTTGTTTTACATGGAACAAGTTCCTGGGGTGTCACTGTCACTATCACGGTGACTATCGTAGGGTAAAAGTGCAGGTTGAGTTCTGATGTAACAGACTGCACCCTGATTCTGGATCATGAACTCACTAAATACTGACAATAGGGATGACAGTCCACAAATTCACAGCTTCTGACATGCTGGCAGTGACAGCACTCATTAATTTATTATGACCGGTTCATCCGTTAAGAATATCCAAGAGTCTAGAACTAAAATATCAGGCTGGAAACTGCAGGGAAGGGACATATTACCTAAAACGTTGCTTTCCTGCAGACCCGGACTTGGCCATAGGGCACACCGGGCTTTTGTGTAGCAGGGTTAATCCGCGCTATCCCCAAAGAAAACGGGGTGTGAAATGGTGCAACAAAGTGCAAAACAATACCACCATGTGAAAAATGATATATGTGAATAGTGCTTGTCCCCACTGGGACAAATTCAATGTGACAAAAAATATATGACAAAATAAAGGTGCTGCAATTAGAAAAATAGTTTGAATAGTAAACTAGAAGTGAATGTAATAAAGTGAATATAATGCGCAACCTAAAAAAAAAATCGCATAAACAGGCGACTATATAAGTGTGTATACATATACAGTACAGACCAAAAGTTTGGACACACCTTCTCATTCCAAGAGTTTTCTTTATTTTCATGACTATGAAAATTGTAATTTCACACTGAAGGCATCAAAACTATGAATTAACACATGTGGAATTATATACATAACAAAAAAGTGTGAAACAACTGAAAATATGTAATATTCTAGGTTCTTCAAAGTAGCCACCTTTTGCTTTGATTACTGCTTTGCACACTCTTGGCATTCTCTTGATGAGCTTCAATAGGTAGTCACCTGAAATGGTCTTCCAACAGTCTTGAAGGGGTTCCCAGAGATGCTTAGCACTTGTTGGCCTTTTTGCCTTCACTCTGCGGTCCAGCTCACCCCAAACCATCTCGATTGGTTTCAGGTCCGGTGACTGTGAAGGCCAGGTCATCTGGCGCAGCACCCCATCACTCTCCTTCTTGGTCAAGTAGCCCTTACACAGCCTGGAGGTGTGTTTGGGGTCATTGTCCTGTTGAAAAATAAATGATGGTCCAACTAAACGCAAGCCGGATGGAATAGCATGCTGCTGTAAGATGCTGTGGTAGCCATGCTGGTTCAGTATGCCTTCAATTTTGAATAAATCCCAGACAGTGTCACCAGCAAAGCACCCCCACACCATCACACCTCCTCCTCCATGCTTCACGGTGGGAACCAGGCATGTAGAGTCCATCCGTTCACCTTTTCTGCGTCGCACAAAGACACGGTGGTTGGAACCAAAGATCTCAAGTTTGGACTCATCAGACCAAAAGCACAGATTTCCACTGGTCTAATGTCCATTCCTTGTGTTCTTTAGCCCAAACAAGTCTCTTCTGCTTGTTGCCTTTCTTTAGCAGTGGTTTCCTAGCAGATATTCTACCATGAAGGCCTGATTCACACAGTCTCCTCTTGAGGCCTCGTACACACCATCGGACATATCCGATGAAAACGGTCCGCGGACCATTTCCATCGGATATGTCCGATCGGGAGTTTGATCCGATGGCGTGTACACACCATCGGATCAAATTCCCCGCCGCCGGACGGCGCGGTGACGCAGCGGTGACGCGGCGGTGACGTTGACGCCGCCACGTCACCGCCACCGCACCAGGAAGTTAAACACTTCCGCGCATGCGCCGAATCCATTCGGCGGCGGCGCGGCGGCGGTGGGGGACGACATGTCTGCTGGTAAGTGTACTAACCAGCAGACATGTCGGGCGGACAGATTCCCACCGGATAGATTTCAAAGCATGCTTTGAAATCTGTCGGGTGGAGAAATCTGTCCGCTAGCCCATACACACGAGCGGAGATGTCTGCTGAAACGGTCCATCGGACCGTTTTCAGCGGACATATCCCCTCGTGTGTACGAGGCCTAACAGTTGTTCTAGAGATGTGTCTGCTGCAAAAGGTGGCTACTTTGAAGAACCTAGAATATGACATATATTTTCAGTTGTTTCACACTTTTTTGTTATGTATATAATTCCACATGTGTTAATTCATAGTTTTGATGCCTTCAGTGTGACTCTACAATTTTCATAGTCATGAAAATAAAGAAAACTCTTGGAATGAGAAGGTGTGTCCAAACTTTTGGTCTGTACTGTATATATATATATATATATATATATATATATATATATATTATGAGAATTGATGTGAATAAAAACACAATACCACTCATACACAAGTGAAGAAAGCAAGCAGCAATAAAAGAATTAAAAAAATTCCGCACACTTCCAGCAATATTCCTGAATGATCACTTAGAGTCCAAACCGAGAAAAACTAATTTTAATGTCCAAAAAAAGAAAAAAAACTGCAAGGATTCAAACACAGGAGCAGGGATACAAATCTTCAGTTTTATGCTTCCATTTGATAAAGGTAGATAAATTGGCCTAAAAGCTGCTCCAAAGATGCTGCTTGCAGGACTTTTCTCAACGCCCCTCCAGTGCAACGCATCAGTGTGAAAGGGGCAAGGTGTTTTTACAGCGTTTTCAATTCATTTCAATGGAGAGGGGCGTTCCACCTCCTGGAAGTACCTGTGAGCTGTGGTTTGGAGCCATTGAAGGCGTTGGAGACGGAGGATCCTTTCAGCTGATCTGCAGGATAACCTCATCATATAAGCTTGTTTGACCCCTCTGAGAAGGGCGGTCGCAGGCTTTCTGGTAAGCCTTTATTTTACTATTAGGTGATGGGCTGACTTCACGTTTTTCTGGAATCACTCAACCTACACTGGATGCACAGCTTTCCTTGAGGACTTTTAGGGACTTTCACTTGCTGATCCATTGGACTTATTGTTTTTTCACTGAACATTCACCATTATATTCAATATATGTTTTCAGCATATATCTTAAGATCCTCACTTCATTGTTTTTGATTGTCATAATATAAGACTATTGATTTATTCACTTGATTTATTTCCAGCGCTACACTGTTTGTATATATGTTTCTTTGGACTTGTTATCAAAGTTTTTAGTGTTTAGCTGCAGGACACCTTCAGGGATTATTGATAAATACCCTCAGGGATTATCAATATATTTTTCACTTTTTATTTATTTTTACTAAGCGCAAATTTGTCCCCTTTCCCCTTCCCTTCCATACACATTTTTACCTTTTCATATTACAATTCTTGAAATCAAGATCACTTACCTGTAGAAGGGCAATGCCAATAAATACCCCAGCCACAATGGTTAGGTTGTCTTGCAGCCATTTCTCAAACTGAGGAACGCAACCCTTGGTGTGAATGGTGGCTTGTTGGTCTAGTTCCTTAATGTAAAAAATACAATTTAAAAATCACAGCATTTCAAAAGAATTTGTTCTGTAGTGATTGCATATAAAATGAATTATAAACCTCTGAGGGTTAATATTAACTATTTGAATAGTGCTAGAGAAACGTATTATCTTAAGAACCATAAATCATACAACACATCTTGTACTCACTGGCTTTTGTCGGACATCATAGCCACACTGTGTATTGATGACGTCTTCCTAAAAGTTACAAGGAGAAGAATACATTAATGTAAATATAGAAATGTCACATGCTAACAGTTTGCTAAAGAACCATTGTTCCCCATTTTTTTTTCTTTCTTAGCTTATTTATGATTTTTAAATTTAATTTAGAACTACCGTATTTATCGGCGTATAAGACGTACAGGCGTATAACACGCACCCTAACTTTAAAGCCGCGTACACACAATCAAATTCATCTGCTGGAAACGGTCCGACGGACCGTTTCAGTAGACAGATTCGATCGTGTGCACGGGCGGACAGACAGATTTTGCCAGCAGACAGATTTTAAAGCATGCTTTAAAATCTGTCTGCTGGGAACCCGTTCGCCCGACATGTCTGCTGGTTAGTACGCTAACCAGCAGACATATCTGCCAGCACATGCGTCGAATGGATTTGACGCATGCGCGGAAGTGTTTTACTTCCTGGTGCGGTGACGTGGTGGCATCAACGTCACCGCCACGTCACCGCGCTGTCTGCCGGCAGGGATTTTGGTTTGATCGTGTGTACACGATCAAACCAATTTCTCCCAGCAGACAAATCCGATCAAATCGGTCTGACAGACCAAATTGATTGGATTTATTTGGTCGTGTGTACGCGGCCTAAGAGGGAAGTTTCAGGGAAAAAAACTTTCCCCAGCCCCCTTGCGTATAACACACAGGCACAGTTTACCCTCTATTTTCAGGGTAAAAAAGTGAGTGTTATACGCCAATAAATACAGTACATTAACATTTTTCTCACTGCTGGTTCTAAAACGCAATTTTCCAGTATGCTTTGCTGTCAGTTAGTACACTGTCTACATAGGTAGCTCCCAGAGATGCTGCAAGAGAGGATCCCATTTATTGTCTGGCTTAAATGGTAATCCTACTGTGTCCATCCTACACAGGCCCGTCGCAACAGGACAGGCAAACCAAGCAATTGCTTGGGGCCCCGAGCTAGCAAGGAGCCCCCAAGCTGGCTTGTCTGTCTGCTGCTATGTTGTGATGGGGGATCAGTCTGTCATGGGGGCACCAGTCTGTGATGGGGGGCAGTTTGTGATGGGGGCACCAGTCTGTGATGGGGGTACCAGTCTTTGAGTGTAGGTGAACTTAAACTGTATCACTATGCTGTGGTTCCTGTAGGCTTTGTGTGCGTGCAGGGGGGGGGGGGGGGTTGAGGGGCCTCTATGTCCATTTTGCTTGGGGCCCCCAAATTCCTTCAAACGGCCCTGATCCTACAAAGAAACTGGTGCACTTTACAAGAGGAACGATAGGTTGCCAATAATGACCTTTCTCGCTCTCCTGCCACCTCTATGATTAGAGCGGAGGTCCCACGAAAAATTTAAAGTCAGCAGCTACAAATCCCTCAGCTGCTGACTTTTAATATATGGACACTTACCTGTCCAGGGAGCCCGCAATGTCAGCACCCCAGCTGATCTTCAGATAGGCTGTTGGGTGCAGTTGCCAAATTCCTGTTAAGGAAACCCAACAGTGAAGCCTTTCACTCGAATTAGGGGGCCAGGCCTAACCCCTGGTTAGGCTTGCCCCCCGCACAGCCGGTTTACCTACTGCACATGCGCAAAGCATGCTGCGCTTTCTAATTGGTCTGGCAGCTGAGGAAGGAGAAGAGGCCCGAACTTCTGCCCCCGTCTTCCAAAAACAGGTACCCATTCCCCCTCCCCTGAAAAGGTGCCAAATGTGGCACCGGAGAAGGGGAGAAGACAGATAAGCAGAAGTTCCACTTTTAAGTGGAACTCCGCATTAAGCCACCAGTAGGCACAGTGAAACACGTTAATTGCACAGTCTAAGTAGCGGTATTGACTGATGCCGCGTACACACGACTGTTTTTCATGACGAGAAAAATGCCATTTTTTTAATTGGTCGTGAAAAATGGTCGTGTGTATGCTCCAGAAGCATTTTTCTCAACGAAAAATGGGCGTTAAAAATTTAGAACCTCTATTGTTTCTTGTCAAACTATTTTCATTCAAACAATCATCTGAATGAAAGTCAGAAGTATATATACATGTATAAACCACTGATTTTATTTTTATTGTTGAAGACATCACGTTCCAGCTTAACTCTATATATAAGTAAAAGGTTCAAACCCATTATATTCGCAAAATGTTCTCTTGACCTAGCTTTCAGCTTTCAGCAGATGATGATTTAGAATTATATGGTACAGAAGTACTCTTGTCATGTTACTGCACTATGGATTTCATATACAGTATCTCACAAAAGTAAGTACACCCCTCACATTTTTGTAAATATTTTATTATATAATTTAATGCGACAACACTGAAGAAATTACACTTTGCTACAATGTAAAGTAGTGAGTGTACAGCTTGTATAACAGTGTAAATGTGCTGTCCCCTCAAAATAACTCAACACACAGTCATTAATGTCTGAACTGCTGGCAACAAAAGTGAGTACACCCCTAAGTGAAAATTACCAAATTGGGCCCAATTAACCATTTTCCCTCCCCAGTCTTATGTGACTCGTTAGTGTTACAAGGTCTCAGGTGTGAATGGGGAGCAGGTGTGTTAAATTGGGTGTTATCGCTCTGACTCTCTCATAATGGTCACTGGAAGTTCAACATGGCACCTCATGACAAAGAACTCTGAGGATCTGAAAAAAATTATTATTGCTCTACATAAAGATGGCCTTGGCTATAAGAAGATTGCCAAGACCCTGAAACTGAGCTGCAGCACAGTGGCCAAGACCATACAGAGGTTTAACAGGACAGGTTTCACTCAGAGCAGGCCTCGCCATGGCCAACCAAAGAAGTTGAGTGCACGTGCTCAGCATAATATCCAGAGGTTGTCTTTGTGAAATAGACATATGAGTGCTGCCAGCATTGCTACAGAGGTTGAAGGGGTGGGGGGGTCAGTCTGTCAGTGCTCAGATCATACACTGCACACTGCATCAAATTGCACAATTGATGCACAAGAAAGCCTGCAAACAGTTTACTGAAGCAAGGTAAGGACACGGATTACTGGAACCGTGTCCTGTGGTCTGATGAGACGAAGAAAAAATAATTTGTTTCAGATGTTGTCAAGCATGTGTGTGGCGGCAACCAGGTGAGGAGTTCAAAGATAAGTCTGTCTTGCCTACAGTCAAGCATGGTAATGTCATGGTCTGGGCTGCATGAGTGCTGTTGGCACTGGGGAGCTACAGTTCATTGAGGGAACCATGAATGCCAACATGTACTGTGACACACTGAAGCAGAGCATGACCCCCTCACTTCGGAGACTGGGCTGCAGGGCAGTATTCCAACATGATAACGACCCCAAACACACCTCCAAGATGACCACTGCCTTGCTAAAGAAGCCGAGGGTAAAGGTGATGGACTAGCAAGCATGTCTCCAGATCTAAACCCTATTGAGCATTTGTGGGGCAACCTGTGAAGCTCTGGTGAACTCCATACCCAAGGGGATTAAGAAAGTGCTGGAAAATAATGGTGGCCACACAAAATATTGAAACTTCCAGTGACCCGTATGAGAGAGTGAGATTGATAATACCAAATTTAACACACCTGCTCCTGATTCACACCTGAGACCTTGTAATACTAATGAGTCACATGACACCAGGGAGGAAAATGGCTAATTGGACCCAATTTTGGCATTTTCACTTAGGGGTGAACTCACTTTTGTTGCCAGCAGTTTAGTGTGTTGCATTTTTTTGAGGGGACAGCAAATTTACACTCACTACTTTACATTGTAGCAAAGTGTAATTTCTTCAGTGTTGTCACATGAAAATATATAATAAAATATTCACAAAAATGTGAGGGGTGTACTTACTTTTGTGAGACATATACACAACTTTTAATATATACAGCAAGTAAAATAAGTATTCAACAAGTCACCATTTTTCTAGGTAAATATATTTTTAAAGGTGCTATTGACACAAAGGGCCAGATTCACATACAATTACATTGGCGCAGAGTTTACCACGCCGCCGTATTTTACCTGTCAGTATGTAGATTTTGGCAACCGTAGTGTATTTCTCGCGGCGGATGCAATCCATACATACAAAGAAACCAAAACAAATATGTTTAGAAATTAAGTTATGTGTAATAAAATGGAATGACACAGGGAAACATTATTGAGTACATGAAGAAAGGGAGCTGCCGTCGTTTCATGGTTTGAAAGAAACAACGCATGAATACTCTGGTCTACCAAGACAGTAAGGGCCAGCGTTTACCACATGAAAACCCATCTATCAGAAACCAAAACAAATAAATAGAAAGAAACACAGGGAAACATTATTGAATACTGAAGAAAGGGAGCCTCCAAGACACCAGCGGAAATTGTCAGTGCAAATTATTATCAGCTGGTTAAGTCTCACCTGATGGCCTATAAAAAGGTGTCACACAAGAAACATCTCATGATGGTTAAAAGCAAAGTGCTCTCTCAAGACCCTCGCAACCTTATTGCTGCAAAACATACTGATGTCATTGGTTACAGAAGGTTTTCTAAACTTAATGTTCCAGTGAGCACTGTTGGGGCCATAATCTGGACATGGAAAAAACATAATTCACCATAAACCGGGCACGACCAGGTGCTCCTCACAAGATTTTTGACAGAGGAGTGAAAAGAATTATCAGAAGGACCACTTGTGGAGAGCTTCAGAAAGACCTGGATATAGCAGGTACAATTGTTTAAAAAAAACTCCATTGCTGATGAAAAAGCATGTTGAAGCTTGTTTAAAGTTTGCTGAACAACATTTAGACAAGTCTGTGAAATATTGGGAGAATATAGTCTGCTCAGATGAGACCAAAATTGAACTCTGGATGCCATAATAAACACCATGGGCCAGATTCAGGTAGATCAGAGCATCTTTGCTCTGGAGTAACGCATCTCATTTACGTTACGCTGCAGAAATTTTAGGAGCAAGTGCTGTTATTCATGAAGCACTTGCTCCTAAAGTTGCGGCAGCGTATCGCAAATGAGCCGGCGTAATTCAAATTGGGCGGGTACGGGGCGCGTATTATTTAAAATAAGCGCGATCCCGCGGCGAACGTACTGCGCATGATGAAGATGAAACGTCGACTGTCAATGCATCCCAAACACAAAGTGCGCATGCTCCAAGTTCTGTCAGTGAACGTCAATGACGTCACGTCCCCATTCATGAATGTTTTACGCAAACAACGCGATTTGTTTTTTTTCCGACGCGATGACGACGCCTATACCTAACATAGGATATTCCACTAGGGGGCTGCTTTATCTATACGCCGCGTATCGCTTCCGGAAACGTCGTAAAGTCACTGCGTCGCGCCCGAAAAAGATTGTGAATTGCCGATTTCCGTTCATTTCCGTTCATATTTTTTGAGCGTAAATCGGCGGGAACGCCCCCGGCGCCATTTTTAAGTTGAAGTAACGATGCGATGGCGAAATTCAATTACGCCGATCGCATCGGAACTCCAACCCGGCGTTTCTTGTTTTCTGGTTACTGAAAACAAAAACGCCGGCTTAAAGTGACAGTTAGGCTGGCGGATCCATTGATCCGCCAGCCTAACTCTACCTGAATCTGGCCCCATGTTTGGAGGTCAAATTGCACTGCACATCGCCCCAAAAACGCCCCATACCAACAGTGAAGGTTGAAGGTGAGAACATTATGGTGTGGGGCTGGGTTTCAGCATACGGCAATGACAAACTTCATATCATTGAAGGAAGGATGAATGGAAAAACGTATCAAGACATTCTTGATAAAAATCTGCTGCCATCTACTGATGATGAAGATGAAACCAGGGTGGACATTTCAGCAAGTCAATGATCCCAAACACAAAGCCAAGGAAACTCTCAATTGCTTTCAAACAAAGAAAATAAACTGCTAGAATGGCCCAGCAAAATCGCCTGACCTGAATCCAATAGAAAATCTTTGGAAAGAACTAAAGATCAGAGTTCATAGAAGAGGCCTATGGAACCTAGGAGGTTAATATGTTCCCTAGTGAGTGATTTCTAACTGTAGGGGAGGGGACTCACAAGGGGAGGAGACCGATGTGTGTTCCTCTGTACTGGGAACACACATTGGTCTCCTCACCTCTGACAGGACATGGATCTGTGTGTTTACACACACAGATCCATGGTCCTGTCGTGGTTGCGGGCAATCGCGGGTGCCTGGCGGCCGCCAGGCAAGCGCACTGGGTCCCGAGTGTTGCGGCGTGCACCCCCTAGCCGCCCGGGGAAGCTCAAGATGTCATATGACGTCCACTCGGAGGGAGGGTTCCCATCAACGTCATTTTACAATGACTCGCTAGAGAAGGGGTTAAATCGTGTAATGCCAGCACAATTTAATTCCATCACCCTTCCAAGCAAAAGACACTGTGCCAGAAAAAGAATGTGTAGCTTCAATGCTGCCAGGAGATCAATCTATGAAATAAAATGTTACCCACATTTCCAGGCTTCAGTATTACATGACTTGAACCTTGTATATGAGAAACAGAGCAGATTTTGTGTGCTGTAAAGGAGCAACATCAATGTGCATTCTCCGGCTCTAACATAAGTAAAGCGCCATGCAGAATTCATCCTCTGTCATGTAACTCCGGGGTGATGAGACAGGAGGGTCAGGAATGAACTGCTGAGTGACAGGCTTCTATGACTTAAGAACGCTGACTTAGGCTAATTTGGTCATATGAAATGGGAGCATGGAAAGCTCATAGGCACACATCTTACACCAGGTGAATTGAGATAAGTGGCAGAGGAAATGGAGCAGAAGGGAAAAAACTTACAGCGGGATCTTTAGTGCAGCAGGAGAACGGTACTCCACATCGCTCACGACTAGTGTTGGCATCCGTGCAGTTAAAGTAAATATTTAGATTCCAGTCGTCGGCTCCAAATGCACCACAACACTGCCACTGTGGAATACAGATACAGAATGATCAGCTATGTAGAACCGCAAAGGAAAAGATTAATACAACAAATAGGCAACAGGATAGAGAAATTTCTATAAGAACCCTGGAACTCCATACCATTCTCCAGATGCAGGCAAGGGTCAATTTGATTGAACCAATTAATGTACACTAACAATCAAAAGTTTTAGAACACCCCCATTTTATTGAAACTTATGCAGTTTAATGTTTCACTGTACCATGAAAAAAAAGCATAGAACAAATAAACAATTTAAACTAACCTTACCTAAATGGATGAGGAAAGGAGAGCCTGGACTCGCTTTCCTTTCCCAAATAAGTCATGTACACTAACAATCAAAAGAATCATATTCTTTAAAGCAGTAGTAAACCGCGGCTGTAAAATAAAATAAAAAACATCTGTAAGGCAACACCTGTGCATTCATCGAATACTAGAACATTATGAAATACTTACCTTGGAACAAAGCTTTATAGCGGCGCACTGTCAGAGCCGAGAGGGCTGACATCTTCCCCCAGCCTTTCCTCTGGGTTCACACACTCCTGCCAGGTAATTGGCTGGTGCTGTGATGCGCGTGGGAGTCCTCAGTTTTGGCAGGTACCATCCGAGTGCATGCGCCCGTGATGTAATTGGCTGCATCCAGGGAGAATATCTTCTAAACCAGGGGTGCCCAACCTTTTGAAGCACAAGGGCCTCTTAAGCAACTTGGTAACTGGTCACGGGCCACAATGAGCGACTCGGGCTGATGCCACTCCTTAGAGGTAAATGGAGGGTCCAATTGGTTTGGACTGATCGTGTAAAAGGGGCCCATGGCTGCTTTCAAACTGATGCACTGTGGTTTACTCGCATCGCAGGTACAACAAAGTGTACATTTGGTTTTTCTGTACTTCTATTATATTCTTAAGGTTTAGTGCACTTACAGAAAGCTCACCAAACTCGCAGGTAATAATAGAAGTCTATGGCTCAGTGCTGGTAACCCGCACCAGCACTGCTCTGCATCTGCGGATTTGTTTGAAAGCAGCCCAGTAACCACCAGAGAACAGATATGCCCAAATATACACTGTGATTTTAGTAATAAACTGACCTTTATTAACAGTATTCTATTCCATCCCAGAGCAGGAGGTCGTGGGTCACATCAGAGGGCTCATGTGGCCCAAGGGCCACTGGTTGGGCCCCCCTGTTCTAAACGGTGCCCGATATTAATTTTACCTGTAAGCCTTATTATAAGCTTATCTGTAGGTAAAAATCACCAAGCATGCTTCACTACCGCTTTAACAAAATGTAATCTAAATTTTTGACTCATCAAAGTAGCCAACTTTTTTGCAGATAAAACAGTTAAACACACTGGCAGCATTCTTTCTACAATGGAAATCAAATATATTTTGAAAAGTTCTTCCAAATATTGTTGCAGAAGTTAGCACAAATGTGTTGCACTTGTAGGTTGCTTTGCTTTCACCTTTCTCGAGTTTACCCCTTACCTTTGTACAATTTAAGGTTTTTCACTCAACTTGAACTGTTTAACTAAAATAAAAAAAGGTATATTTTTGTTAAACCACTTGGTTGCGTTAACCTGCTGGACGTCCAGTCAGGATAACAGCCACCGCTCACCCGTGGGGGGCGCGCATCATGGTGATCGGTGGTGCGGTGTGTCAGTCTGACATGCTGCTATACCGATCTTGGTAAAGAGCCTCCGACAGAGACTCTTTACCACGTAATCAGTCATGTCCAATCATGGCTGATCATGTTGAAAACAGGAAGAGCCGTTGATCGGCTTTTCCTGACTCGCATCTGACAGACGTGGGTAGAGGAGAGCCGATCGACGGCTCTCCTGACAGGGGGGCTGGCTGATTGTTTATCAGCGCAGCCCCCCCACGAATGCCCACACTGGATTACCAGGGAAGCCGCCAAGACCACCAGGGAAGCCCCTAGCATGTGGATAGCCAGGTATATCCCTCATGACCATCCACATATGCAAATACATGCCACAAATGGGCACTGATTGGCACTATTATGAAACAAATTAATTCAGTGATGCCCAGCAATGCCACCCATCAGTGTCATTAGCGCCACCCATCAGTGACCATCCATGGCACCTACCAGTGCCACCCATAAGTACCCATCAGTGCCGCCTATGAGTGCCCAGTGTCACCTATTAGTGCCCATCAGTGCCGCCTATTGGTGCCCATCAGTGCCGCATACCAGTGCCACCTATCATTGCCCATCATCAGTGGTCATTGGTGCCACCTTATCATTGCCCATGAGTGCAGCCATATAAGTGCCCGTCATTGAAGAATAAAACTTACTTATTTAGAAAAAATTGGGGGGTTTACAGTACGTTTGAACACGCTACAAAAAAATGCAACATGTCCTCCCCTTTTCAGCACACACCAACACAGTGTGTTGGTGAACTGAGACCATAGGACATAAAGCATATTGTCTTCTTCTTGGTTAGTTCAACTTTACAGTAAATGTGTAAAGGTGTACCATCACGAAACACCCATGGTCCCACTGTACTTACCTCCGGGGCAAAGTTGTCAGCACCCCCACAGCTGCTCTGACAGTCTGGGGGTTTAAAATCCCTGCTCTTCTCTGTCTGCACTTCTAGGATGGACCAGATAAATTCTTCTTGGTCAGTGCTGTTGTGGATATTTTATGAAGATGTATTTAATATGTATTGTCATAGTGTCTCCCAGGGTTAGTTCTCCCCCAGCCTGCTCTAAAGAGCTGACTGGGGCAGACTGATGCTGGTTGAGATCCGTCTGGTAGTGAAAAGCTTCTTGAGGATGCAGTGAAGTTTTTGCAGAGTGGGGATATGTCTGCCAGCGAAGGGCCCCTGTGCAATGCACAGACGTTCGTCTGGGGGGAGGTGTGGTTTGAAGGAATGCCTGTGCTTGATTGGTCGATTGTGAAACCATCAGGCTCTATTGTTATATAAATAAATATGAATCCGAGGTTCAGGTCAGTTTGGTCGGATAGAGGATTTACTTGGGGATATGTGGGAAACAGAGTGATACTAAGATGCATTATACCATTAGGCTGAAAGGGCGCTTAAAGCGCAGGAGATATGGATTACGTGCAGCGTATATAATGGAATTTCCACGAAAATGCCGTCAATTTAATGGCGCTCACCATTCAGAATCCATCTGGTCCTTCCTGGAAGCACTGACAGAGAAAAGCATTGTCATTTTCTCCAAATGATAATGCTCTTCATTTTTTTATTTTATTTTTAGTTATGTTTGTTGTGTTTAGCTGGTTAGCAGGCATGGGGGAGGAGGGAGGTAGTGGGCTGTAATTTACCACTGTGTATATGCCTACATGGGTGACCCTATAGTCACATGGGCTGCTCAGAGGTGATAGGGAGGAAATGCTGAGCACAGAAACTCACTGAAAACTGAGCATGTGCAGAGCTGCCTCCACAGCTGTAAAATCCCTAACTGAATTATGGACATGAACAGAAGGTGGAGATAGAGAGCAGCAGGATCAACCAGGTTTTTTTCAGAATGCAGAGTGATGGCGGGAGTATGAACAGCGTGTAATACACCATTTATGGATTGTTTTTTTATGATGTGGGTTTAGTGACACTTTAAGGGGGAAGGGTTGTGGGGGAACGGGTAAAAACAAAGCATGTTTTTCAGACCACCCCCTCTTCCAAACCCAAAGTGTAAACCTTGCCCAAAAAAATATCTATTTTTCAAATCCGGCAGTTGCTTTTGGCATTAGGTTTTGCACACTAGAAACAGGTTTTAAAACAAATTTACTTTCCAAATGCCTAAATCTTTAGCCTGCTGACAAATGTAATTTATCTTTGAACCACAGGAAAAAAAATTGAGAAAATACATTTCATGTTGCTTTAGACATTAAAGCTGAATAATTCAATCAGTCATCATTTACAAGCTTGTTCATCGCCCTTACAATGGTAGATTGAGATTGAAGGGCAGTAGGAGATCTTACAGTCCTTGCATGCATTTCCCGGTGTGTAAAATTTCTCCCAGACTCAGCAGATATTGCAAAACATGCAAGATTTCAAGCCAACAATTGCAACTGCTGTCTGATAAGATGTGATCAGACCTGATTCCCAAATGTTATATTTGCCAGCACAGTCTAATATAGTGCATTAGATTTATTGAACAAACTGTGCAACATCTGGAAGGGATATGATCATATTTATTCATCTGGTTTTATATTATTATTTTTTATTTTTTTAACCCAAAATGTACAAGGACAATTTGCAGGCACTTCTTATTAATCTTGCATATAGGGTCTCACTTTACAGCTTTCCTACACAATGGAATATGTAAAATCATTGCTTCTTTCCGTATATAGTGCAAATGGTAATGAATGGCTTCAGACTGCAGACCTGAAATAAGAACATGCTAGAGAACAATGGATACATAACCAACTGTCAGGTACTGAAATCTATTATTTATTTATCATATTTACATGTGATAGAACATTATGCAGTGCTTTACATTGATCCAAAGCAGTTCCCAACCTAAAGCACTACTACACTCATGCAAAAGGGAAGCCAGTTTACTAGCCAGTATTTTTTTGGACTGTGCACTGGAACCATAGCAGACGCGGGGAGGTCACACAAACTCCATGCAGACAGTGTTCCAAGTAGAATTCAACAGTGTTGTAAGTAACGGAGTTACAATAAACGCAGTTACCTAACGCAGCCCCTTTTGAGGGTAACGAGTAATCTACCTGATTACTCTTCCCCTCACGGTAACGCAGTTCCCATTACTTGGGCGGCATTACATCAATTACATCTACCGCTACTAGATGGCAGCAGAGTAATTGCTTTTGCCGGCGCTGTGAACATAAATATGGGTGGAATTCCGCTTTAGAATCATGTGACCTCTGTGATCGCCTGTGACAGCGGTCTGAAAACTTCCAATCGCAAGGAGCACTGGATACAATGAGCTCCACCCGCCTCACACTGACCTATCAACTCACATCGATCATACACACTGTGTGCGCAACCTGATCAATGATCCGGGGAACACATGGCCGGAAAAAAATGTTCCACAGAACAAACGTTCCCTATACAACACAGTGTACACAGCGACATCTAGTGGTCAACATGGTAAGTGCAGGACACCTATACAGACCAATGATCAGCAGGTTATTTTTGGTCAGTGATTTCATCTCTTCATCAGACAACAAAGAAAAATCTGACATCCCCATTCCAGATCCCTTGCATCCAATAAAGCTTACGTAAGATAAATAAAATAATAACCAATAAACTATAGAAAATTCTAATAAAGCCTAATATAATATTTTAAATTACAGACTCTGTAAACGTCAAGGGAATGTATATTATAAACATACATTTTAATCCAGCTTATAATTTGGATGTAATATGTAGCAGATGGATAAGGGTTTTAAGTCCTATTAGCTGCACATACATGGTGGGACGGATTCACCTAGGCTGGGATATACACGAGATCACCATTTGTTTCCGGTTTTCTGGCATTCTTTTGTCTTGGAGTATTAACTCACTGCTCCCTGGCAAGCGCCCGTCATCTGCTTCTCAACAAAGCATTGTAGAATATTCCTAGCGCGGAAACCTCAACCTTTTTTTAAACCACACCCATCGAAGACCTCACTAAGCAGCGCCATTACCTGCACACTCACTATTTTATTGTAGAATATTAAAAAAAACATTCAGTTACTTTGCTGAGTAACTAATTACTTTTTCAATGTAGTAACTGAGTCACTAACGCAATTACTTTTTCGGAGAAGTAATTTGTAACTGTAACTAATTACTTTTTTAAAGTAAGATGAGCAACACTGGAATTCAAAAATAGGACACAGAACTGCAAGGCATGAATGCTCACCATTTACCTACCATGCTGTCCCTACATCAGGGGTAGGCAACCTTGGCCCTCCAGCTGTGATAAAACTACTACTACTTTAAAACATCTTGGGTAATTCATTTTGAATTACCCAAGAAGTTTTGGATGCAGTTCTTCGTCTTCCTCTGGAACCTGGATGCCTTTACAGATCCATTAGCAGGATTCCTTATCTGACTATCTCATGAGCCTTGTTTGACCCTTGGGTCATTGTTGGAGGTGACTGGCCAATTCATAAATTTAACAGTCGATGTTTGGATTGATGTTTTGTCTGTTTTTTCTTCTATCCAGTTATCCCTATGAGATTTTTTCCTTTATATGAACTGACTCCTACCATTGGGCTTTAGTTGGACTTTATTCACATGTATTTGTATGTTTGGATACTCATCATATTCATTCTTGGAGTATATTAATTTATGGCACATTATTGAATAAGTGCACCATCTCATCTTTTTTTTTTACATTTATCACGCAGTGTTTTTTGTAGGGTTGTTCCGCTACCGATACTAGTATCGATACCGAGCATTTGTTTTCGATGCTTCATCCGATACTTGTACAGTCAGCGATGATCAGTGTGGTAGGGGAGTTACAAGCACCGATCACCGCTGTATAGATTTAAAAGTTGTTCGCTGACTGTCCCGTATCCTCCTCCAGCCCCCCTCCGTTTTGCTGCTGTCTCCCTCTGTGTCCCCCTCCATGCTGCCGTCTCCCCCTCTATGCTGCCGTCTCCCTCCGTGTCCCCCTCCATGCTGCCGTCTCCCTCCGTGTCCCCCTCCATGCTGCTGTCTCCCTCCGTGTCCCCCTCCATGCTGCCGTCTCCCTCCTTGTCCCCCCCATGCTGCCGTCTCCCTCCATGTCCCCCTCCATGCTGCCGTCTCCCTCCGTGTCCCCCTCCATGCTGCCGTCTCCCTCCGTGTCCCCCTCAATGCTGCCGTCTCCCTCCGTGTCCCCCTCCATGCTGCCGTCTCCCTCCGTGTCCCCCTCCATGCTGCCGTCTCCCTCCGTGTCCCCCTCCATGCTGCCGTCTCCCTCCGTGTCCCCCTCCATGCTGCCGTCTCCCTCCGTGTTCCCCTCCATGCTGCCGTCTCCCTCCGTGTCCCCCTTCATGCTGCCGTCTCCCTCCGTGTCCCCCTCCATGCTGCCGTCTCCCTCCGTGTCCCTCTCAATGCTGCTGTCTCTCTCCGTGTCCCCCTCCATGCTGCCGTCTCCCTCCGTGTCCCCCTCCATGCTGCCGTCTCCCTCCGTGTCCCCCTCCATGCTGCCGTCTCCCTCCGTGTCCCCCTCCATGCTGCCGTCTCCCTCCGTGTCCCCCTCCATGCTGCTTTCTCCCTCCGTGCTGCTGTCCCCCTCCGTTCTCCTCCTCCACCTCCTCGATCTGTCAGAATGGAGAGCGGAGGTAGGAGCCCCTAAATCCAGCTCCTAACTGTTCAGAATGTACAGAGTCAATGATTACTGACTCTGTCCATTCACATAACTGAAACAAACTGTGTTTACAATGTTTCAGTTTATAAATAAAGAGGAGCCGCTGTCTTCTCTCCAGTCATTTTCAGCGCAGCTGAGGCTGCTGAGAAAGGGACTGGGGAATCTGTGTCCATAGTCCCTTTCCCTGTCGCAAAGGGGAGATATCAGAGGTCTGTTAAAACCCCTGATATCTTACCAAAGCCCTCCAACAGGGCTGAGAAAAAATAATAATAAAAACATTTCTTGTAAAAAATAATAAAAAATAAAAGAAAAAACACATTGACACTGCCCCCCGCCTTTAAAAAAAAGAGAGCATTGTAAAAAAAAAAAAAATGAATAATTGTAAAAAAACAAAAAATAAAATTAAAATTGTAAGAAAAAATAAATATTGACACATGTGCCACTGTCACATGAGATTGAAAAAAAGTATCGGTGAGTACTTAAAAAAAAAGTCTTAAAAAAGTGGTATCGGGACAAACATAGTTTTTTGAGTACACTACTAAGTGGTTGCAGCTAATTCACGGTCACTATACATGTACTATATATTTTTTTCCCCCCGAGTTTAATTTGACTATTTCCACTGGAGGCTGATGGTTTATATTTGCTTAAAAATTAGAAAATAGTAGCGTGCAAGTTTTTAACCTTATACTGTACCAAAAGTCTGAACAAGCAGCATTTAAGTGACAAGTCCTGCACTGTTATTGGTCCCAATAAACATTATCATTAGCAGGAATTTAAAGGCGATGGTAAAAAATGTATGAGAAACAGCATAACTAGCAGATGGAAGTTCAATTTCCTGACAGATAATGTTTCCAGTTTAAACTGATTAGGCTGAAAATGATTGATGACTGCAAGAAACTACATGAAAACGGAGTTAACTCTTGGCTCTTCTACTTAGTACGACAAAATAGTTTTCTTTATCCGTTTCCTTTGTTGCAGATAGCTTTTCCTGCAATTATAAAACAATCTCTGTAGTTCTGAGATAGTATAACATTTTTGATCAAGCATAATTATTTTTTTTTAACTATCTTTACCAAGTGGACCTTGGTGCAAACAGTTATCCCGCGTACACACGATCACTTTTTGCAATAAAAAAAAACAAAGTTTTTAAAAACGTCATTTAAAATGATCGTGTGTGGGCAAAACGTCGTTTTATGTCTTAAAAAAAACGATCAAAAAAAAATTCGGACATGCTTGAATTTTTTATGTCGTTTTTTCTGACGCGGCATCAGAACTGCCAATTTGACCCCTTCACACAAATGATGCTCTTGTGCTGTATAAAGACACATCTAAAGCCCCATACACACTAGGGTTGTCCCGATACCACTTTTTTTTAGGACCGAGTACCGATACTTTTTTTCATGTACTCGCCGATACCGAATACCGATACTTTTTCCATGTACTCGCCGTACTCGCCGATACCGAATACCGATATTTTTTTAAAATGTCATGTGACAGGTGGAGGATTTGTCTGGTGTCACTCTCTCACTTTCACTTCATGTGGATTCTTGGGATTTGCATCTTGAAAAAGTTTTCTCGTCTTTCCACAAGAACATTACTTTTCACATTTATGTGCACTTGGACAGTTAGACTTGTGCCTCTGTTATCACCCCACTATTATTGTTATATATTTCATATGTTTAGTATAATATTTGCGCTGCACTAATTTTCTTCACTATTGTTTTGGGATTTTCTATGAATTTGTCCTCAAGTGCTGGCTTGCATATTTAGTTTTGTTATATTTATTATTTGTTCCAGCGCTGAATATCTTTTTCTATTAATGTCCGCTAGCCCATACACACAATCGGATTTGTCTGCTGAAACGGTCCGTCGGGCCAGTTTCAGCGGACAAATTCGATCGTGTGTACGCGGCCTAAGAGGGATGTTTCAGGGAAAAAAACTTTCCATAGTCCCCTGCTTCTACCACGCAGGCACAGTTTACCCTCTATGTTCAGGGTAAAAAAGTGAGGGTTATACGCCAATAAATACATTAACTCTATAGCAATACACCAAACTTAGCATGTACAGCCTGACTCCATAGGCTCTGTAAATATCAGCTTATTTGTTAGAGTCAGTGAAAGGAGGAGAGGATCGGAGAAAACGGGATCGAACAGCCTTTTTACACAATGCAGAGAATTAACCCCTTAGGTTCCACACTAAGGGGTATAACAAGAAAGCTTTACTGCATATACAGACTAATATTACTGTTGTGGGTTTAGTAACACTTTAATCATTCATCTGGGGTGGCATCTTTATTGTTAACGTAGTGCTTCATATTTCAATATACCCATGTCCACAGACCACGTTACCTGCCATAACACATTTGTGGGGTAGAGACCCTTGTCCTCTCAACATTGGAATACGTTGCTTTGTCAAGCCAGGTGTTTGGAAGCTGGCAGTGAGTTATGGGGGGGGGGGGGAGGAGGGGTGAGCATTACAGGTGGTAGGGTGTTAACAAGGTGGCAGTGGGATGCCAGGTGTGATGAGGATGACAGGAGGTTGGGTGTTAGCAAGGAGGTGGCAGTGGGGTGACAGGTGTGACTATGATGACAGGAGGTTGGGTGTTAGCAAGGTGGCAACAGTGTGCCAGGTGTAATGAGGATAACAGGGGGTAGGGTGTTAACAAGGTGGCAGTGGGGTGCCAGGTGTGATGAGGATGATAGGAGGTAGGGTGTTAGCAAGGTGGCAGTGGGGTGCCAGGTGTAATGAGGATGATAGGAGGTAGGGTGTTAGCAAGGTGGCATTGGGGTGCCAGGTGTAATGAGGATGATAGGAGGTAGGGTGTTAGCAAGGTGGCAGTGGGTTGCTAGGTGTGATGAGGATGATAGGAGGTAGGGTGTTAGCAAGGTGGCAGTGGGGTGCCAGGTGTAATGAGGATGATAGGAGGTAGGGTGTTAGCAAGGTGGCAGTGGGGTGCCAGGTGTAATGAGGATGATAGGAGGTAGGGTGTTAGCAAGGTGGCAGTGGGGTGCCAGGTGTAATGAGGATGATAGGAGGTAGGGTGTTAGCAAGGTGGCAGTGGGGTGCTAGGTGTGATGAGGATGATAGGAGGTAGGGTGTTAGCAAGGTGGCAGTGGGGTGCCAGGTGTGATGGACATCATAGCTGATTGCAGCACATGTGATAATAAATGTTTCTCATATAAAATAATTCTAAGGCCATGTACACACGATCAGTCCATCCAATGAGAACGGTCCGGAGGACCGTTTTCATCGGTTAACCGATGAAGCTGACTGATGGTCTGGTGTGCCTACACACCATCGGTTAAAAAAAACGATCGTGTTAGAACGCGGTGACGTTTATGTGTTTTAACACAACGACGTGCTGAAAAAAACGAAGTTCAATGTTTCCAAGCATGCGTCGACTTGATTCTGAGCATGCGCGTTTTTTTTTTACCTATGCTTTTGCATACTAACGATCGGTTTTGACCCATTGGTCAGGAGTCCATTGGTCAAATTTTAAAGCAAGTTTTTTTTTTTTTGACCGAAGGATAACTGACCGATGGGGCCCACACACGATCGGTTTGGACCGATGAAACAGTCCTTCAGTTCGTTTTCACCAGTTTTGACCGATCGTGTGTATGCGGCCATATAGATACAAAAATGTAGTTCATATTTAAAAAAAGATATAGATGAAGTGGCTGAAACTATATGAATTCATCTGTAAGTATAGTGGAACTGTATCAAGAAAGTGCATTAAATTTAATTAGATTAAATTAAATTAGATAGATGTGTGTATCTAGTGATAAAAGACTATTGTTATAATAGTGTATACACACCCATTAACTAATAAATAAATAAATGAAAATGCCCTTTGTGATGTGATTTTATAGTGAAAATGCATAATGTGTAGGGGATGAAAATGAAATGAAAGTGAAAATTGAGCAGTGAAAAAACTACTAGTGAATCTTGTTCACTTCCAGGAACTAATAAAAATTATTGGGTGATGTGTATATATATAGATGACCAGTTATCACCTAAAATACATAAAAATATTGAAAATATTGAAAACATTAAAAATATTTCTAGTGTGATGTAATAAAGAGTGACATAAAAATAAAAGAGTAAATATGATGTGTGAATAAATATTATTTATATTTTATATGTTTTGTTTTTTGTGCTTTATAAATTTTATATTTTGTGTTTTATGTAAATCATGTAAAAAGGCCAATTTTGTGGCACTAATATTGTGACATGAAAACTATTATGGAGTTATAACATTAAGACACAAAAGGGTATGAATGTAGATGTGATGAAATATAATAAATATGTTGTAATTGATAGTAATAAGAATGGCCATGACCCTGTAGGCGTGCGAGTGAAAAATGCACACATATAACGATGTGAGCGTTCCAATACCTATATAGTTGTATAATTATTATTATCTCCCTTATATATGTGTGCGCCAAAATAATTTCCAGGCACATAACACCCGACAAACCTAATAAAAGGTTCATATCAACATACTAAAAGAGGGGCGATTAAGGAAAGGGATAATGAATATATATATAAAAAAATGTTGATTAACAAAAAAAATTTGTATATACAAAGGAACGTGTGCATATAGATTCAATGCCAGATTCAATAGTATCCATAGCATCGAATGTGCAATGTTCCCATAGTGATGCAATGTTGGCTATTACTGGCAGAGAGTCATAAACAATTAAAAAAATTAATGCTATTTACGCATAAAACTAGCAAAAGTATCTGAATTTGTAAAGTTCACTTAAACTGCTAGAGAGAAGTACAATATTATGAGCTAATCAGAGTTAAACTGGCTCACATACGGTAGGAAACATGCACATTCTTATGCTACGTACACACGATCGGTTCGTCTGATGAAAACGGACCGTTTTCATCAGACGAACCGATCGTGTGTGGGCCCCATCAGTTTTTTTCCCCATCGGTGAAAAAACGTAGAACCTGTTTTAAAATTATCAGATGGTTAAAAAACCGATCGTCTATGGGGAAATCCATCGGTTAAAAATCAACGCATGCTCAGAATCAAGTCGACGCATGCTCGGGAAGCATTGAACTTCATTTTTCTCAGCACGTTGTTGTGTTTTACGTCACCGCATTCTGACACGATCGTTTTTTTAACTGATGGTGTGTAGGCAAGACTGATGAAAGTCAGCTTTATTGGATATCTGATGAAAAATCCATCAGGCCGCGTACACACGGCAGAGAACCTCGATGGGCAGAACACATCGTTCAGCCCGTCGAGGTTCTCTGCCGGCCGTCAGATTCGGCGACCCGCCCGTCGGGAAAGGCAACCAGCCATTCATCCCGACGGGCCATCGAGCAAATAGAGAACCTGTTCTCTATTTGCTCGACGGGTTTCCCGACGGGCGGGGCTCGCTGAGAGCGTACACACGGCCGAGGTTCTCGGCAGAATGCGGCTCCCAGCGAAGTTCTCACTGGTTTCTGCCGAGAACCTCGGCCGTGTGTACGCCGCCTCAGACTGTTTTCATCAGATGAACCGATCGTGTGTACAGGGCATTATAGAAGGGGAGAGCAGAGTGAAGTTCTCATTAATGTTCTATTGTTCTAACACTAGCCCTATCTAGTCATAGGGTGGGCCTCTATTGCTTAACTGCATTGTAGTGCGCAGTCACATCCAGGACACGCTTGTTTTGTCTGGCTAGGGTTTCAAAATCACAAGCCTGGCTGAGCAGAGTTACAAATCCATTGGAATATAAACATTTTGATGTTAGATTTTGCTTAGACTAAAGTTTTCTTTAAATCATACGTACATATTCTTGTGTGAAGTCAATGAGGTTTTGCAGGTCAATATCATCTCTGTAAGCTTTAATGTTGCTGTTGATAAAGATATAAAGCTGGTCCTTTATCCAGTCTTTAAAGACAAATGCCAAGACACCCGCTGTGAGTTCCAGGAAGAAAATAATTCCCAAGAATACAGAAAACTGCAAATAAAATAAGAATTATATGTACAGACCCAATGAACAACAGTACACAAATGTGACAGTATATTATTTAACAACCTAGTACTGGCAATGAGTACACATTTTTTCCTTAGGATATGATATCAATCAATTACCATGGTCATTTTAGATTTAAATGTAGTTTGATCATGCCGATCTAGTATATATATATATTTTTTTTTTTTTAAAGATGTTTTATTGGAAAAAGCATTGGCATGCATACATAGTACAGTTCAGCAAGTACAGCAACAATGGTCAGAGGATAATAAAAAAAAGAACAATAAACAATAAGAAGAAAATGAAACAAATACACAGGGAATGAAATAGCATAATACATAGCATAGCATTGGCAAGTTTGACATTGCATTCATTGGAGGTTTCCTATAGGGACTTCCGCAACACTGTAGAAAGTCCGGAGGTACCCACCCTCCCCTGCAGCAATAATGGTTACCAACAAACTGTGCCCAATGGGTCTTTGTGGGGGGGGGGGGGGTTCTCTTCCCCTACCGCATCATACACCCGTATCTGAATCATTAAGCCACCTGTCCCATATCTTATTAAATTTCTCAGGGCAGCCCCTATTTATGTACATGAATTTTTTAAACGGTAGTAGTGTGTTTATTTCCCTCTTCCATTCCGTCCATCTAGGTGGTCTGGGCCTCATCCATTGTCTAGCAATAATTTTCCTGGCCAAAAACAATGACTCCTGTAAAAAGGTTTTAGTCTGTCTGTCCATGAGGACGGGAAAAGTACCCAGGAGACACTGCTTAGGGTCCAGAGCAACCGGGGAGCCCATGTTGTCGTGCAGGAAGGTAACGATTTGGGACCAGTATCCCTGCAGTACCGGGCAGGACCATAGAAGATGAAAGAACGTGCCTGTGTCAGCCTTACACATCGGGCAAAGATTAGATTGTTCTCTCTTATATCTGGCTACTCTAACTGGGGTCAGGTACGACCTGTGAAGAATGTATATTTGAGTAAGCCTGTCTGAAAGCTTTGGGGATACCTCTTTACAGGTTTCCATAGCCTCCTCCCATTCGTCCATATCCATTGGGCCCACCTCCCTCTCCCACCTGGGTTTGAGGGCATAGGCCACCCTTCCAAATCTAGGAGCGGAGAGCATGGAATAGAATGACGAGATAAGGCCTTTTGGATCTAGGCTTCTTGCTATAGCTACAATTTGGTTGGGTGTAGGTGGGGGGACTGACCCTGAAAACTGGGTCCTAAAGGCGTGACACACCTGGAGAAATCTGAAATACATATGATCGGGTAATTCAAATTCCTCCCGAAGGCTGTCGAACGTACTGAGAGTGCTATTTCTCACCAGTTGGTGCAGATAGAGTAGGCCCCTTGAACTCCAGCCCACCGGGTCTGGGATCCTGCGGAATTCCCCTAGGTGTTTGTTATGCCATAGTGGCGAGTAGTCATTGTGAACGGGTATCCCAATGGTGGCAGATGCCAAGTCCCACACCCGTCTATAGTGACGTAATAGGGGCTTGACCTCCTTGCTCGCATCTGTGCTATCCGTCCCCGTCGTTACGGCATACAACGAGTCTCCTGTAAGTTGCGACCACCGAGGACATATTAAAGCTTTAAATCGGTCGCTGTCGGTCTTGTCGAGGTGAAAAAAATGTGAGAGCTGGGCTGCGACGTAATAATTACTGAAGTCAGGTAGGGCCAGTCCCCCCATATCCGTCGGGTTCTTAAGTGATTGCCAAGATAGCTTGTATCTCGTTTTGCCCCAGACGAAGGGCAGAAGGAGAGCCTCTAACGTTTTAAAATACCAAAGCATATTTAACACTTTAGGTAGGAGGACCATCTTAATAAGATTTACTCGGCCCCATACCCCCAACGGCAGATGGGCCCACGCGTTCAGTTTGGACTTAATTGTGGAGAGAAGCGGGTCAATGTTCAAGGCAATGTAATCGGTGGGGTTTCTAGACGTGCATATTCCAAGGTATTTTATTTTCTCCACCCTCTGTAACGGTAAACTAGCCTGGGATTCGGGAGGGGGGAAACTATCTAGTGGTAAAATCTGTGATTTGTCCCAATTAATCTTTAGTCCTGAGAACATGCCAAACATTTCTATCGTATGGAGGGCTTTGGAGAGTGAGGGACCGGAGTTCGCCAAGTATAGCAGTGTGTCATCGGCATATAGACTTATCTTTTCAGTAAGGGGGCCTACACTAAGTCCTGTGATCTCTGGGTCTGCCCGGATAGCCATAGCTAGGGGCTCCGCCGCCAGGGCATACAGCAGTGGGGAAAGTGGGCACCCTTGCCTTGTGCCTCTGGAGAGGGCAAAGGTCTCAGAGGGCCACCCATTGGCCACCACCCGTGCCGAAGGGGCTTGATACAGAAGCCGTGTCCATTTAAGAAAATTCGGACCAAAGCCATAGTACTCAAGACAGCTCCAGAGGTAGCCCCATTCCACCGAATCAAACGCTTTGGCGGTGTCAAGAGCCACCACTACCCGTGTTCCCACCTCCTCATGATCTGCCTGTAAATTCATAAAGAGTCTGCGTAGGTTAAAGGACGTGTTACGGCCCGGCATGAACCCCGCCTGGTCGGGATGGATAAGGGATAGTATGACCTGGTTAAGGCGCAAGGAAAGGACTTTCGCTAGAATTTTAACGTCCACTTGGAGGAGCGAGATGGGGCGGTAGGACTCAGGAAGGCCTGGGTTCTTCCCTGGTTTGGGTATTAAAACTATCGTGGCTTCTCTCATAGAAGGTGGCAACGTTTGGGTCTGGAACAAGTAATTATACAGTGCTAGCAGTCTAGTGGTGAGTACCTCCCCATAGTGTGAATAGAATTCTATTGGCAGTCCGTCTGACCCCGGGGTTTTCGAGCGAGCGAAGCCCGCCAGTGCCTCGCCTATCTCCTCAACCGTTAGGGGAGATTCCAAGAGGGCCACCTGATCAGCCGTCAACTGCGGAAAGGTTACTGACTCTAGAAAAATAATCATGGGTTCCCTGTTCATTGGGGCCTTAGATTTGTATAGTTCTGAAAAAAAATCCCTAAACCTGGAGCTCACTACTGCTGGGTCCGACACTCCTCCCCCTCCCGGTTCATGCAGGGTAATGACAACTGGCGGCCTATCCTCACAGTGAACCAGGTAGGCCAGTAATTTGCCCGCCTTTTCCCCATGTTCAAACAATTTTTGTTTTGTGAAGAACAGTTTCTGCCTAGCCTTGGTGTAGTGCAATAGATCTAACACCCTAGACCGTTGTTTTAGGATAGCCGCCGACGATTCCGATGGGTCTGCTGCATAGCTTTGCTCGGCAGCAGACAATTCTGCGACCGCCAGGTCAAATGCCGTCGTGGAGTCAGCCTTAATGTGGTTGATGCGTGAGACCAGATGCGTTCGTGCATGTATCTTAAACGTCTCCCAAACCACCGAAGGGGAGGCCGAGCCGTCGTTATCTTGAAAAAACACCCTCCAGTCATCTGTAAGGTCATCGTCTTCAGGCAACAGGGATAACCAGAAGGGATTCAGCCGCCACGCCCTATGGGGCCTGTCACGGGGGACTCCCAGGGTGATTAGGTAGGGGGAATGATCTGACAGAAGCCTGGGGCCGAAGGTGGCGTCCAGCAGTCGCGACCTGAGGCCTCCCGACAGAAGGATATAGTCAATCCTGGACAGCGTACCGTGTGTAGATGAAAAGCATGAATATGCTCTTGCCAGGGGGAACCGATACCTCCAGGAGTCTGTTAAGTGGAATGTGTCAACTAGTTTAGAGAATCTGGACACTGTCGGTGAACGGGGAGAAGTCTGGGAGGGGGACCACCTATCCAGTGCATCATCCATTGTGGCATTGAAGTCACCAATCCACACTGCCTGTGACGAGGGATGTCGAGCCACAAAGGTGATGCCTTCATGCAGAGCAGACATGTTAAAGGGGGGGGGTATATAAAAGGCTAATATAAGCAGGGGCTCCCCAAACAACCTAGCAGAGAGGAAGACATAACGACCCAAGGGGTCCGTACGTACCTCCTCAAGTGAGAAGTGGACAGATTTGGCAACTAGCACCGACACACCTCTAGTGGGAGGTGTGGGTGGAGTGGTAGGACCACCCCACCCATGGGCGGCGGAGCGCCATCTGTAGCTCCCCCTCTATATGGGTTTCAACGAGCACCACCACGTCAGCCCGCTGTTTTTTCAGGAATGTCGGAACCGCTGCCCGCTTAACTTTGTCACGCAACCCCCTGACATTCCAGGTCAAAAATTTTAGTGACGACATGTCTCTGTAGTCTTAATTAAATTAGGAATTTCACCACACGGGGACCATGCCCACATCTGAATGAACCCAGCCCCCACAGCATAGAAGTGTACCAATAACATCAAAAGGAGAATATACACTGACCCTCTAAACCATACATTGCCATGTTTAAGTTGCATTTTGCCTAACATATAAATCAGTAAACAAAAATACCCACAGCCGCCCCCCACCCCCCTCCCCGCCCTGCATCCCCCAAACTTGATGCGGGCATAAACCCAAAACTGATCAAACATCCCCATCCCAGGGTAAAAAGTAGGACAAAACGAAGAAAAAGAAAAACGTGCAGGAGCGTGTAGTGTCCGGTATGGGACCCAGAGGACCTGAGCAGCCAAAATAGTCAGTACAAAAAGGAAAAAAAAAACATCAAGGAGTAAAGGTCTCGTTGAGCAATAAGTCCTCCGGAGCATAAGGCGGACATGGCGGGCATCCCCACCGGAGCTTCCCGCATGTGGATCCAGAAACCGGGATGGGCATGGGGGACAACCACGCTGTTCCGTACACCCAGCTGGCAACGTAGCGTACATTAAACGTGGGCTCTGCAGAGGGCCCCACAGGCAATAACATATGGCTGCATGGCGTAGAAGGGAACCAGGTTCACAGGGGACTAGTGTGGGTTAAGGAGAGCCATACAGCAGAGAGTTTGAAAGGATCCGAGCAATGAGTCAATAAGGCAAAGAGACGTTCGTGAGGCGGCAGCGCAACAGTAGGAAACAAGGTCTGTGTAAGCCAAAGAGGTAACTTTTCCATACTCACAAACTCCTCAGTCCCCGCCACCGGGGGGGGACCTGCGCTCCAGCCAGGCAGCCGCATCTTCGGGCAGGTCAAAGAAGGACGCCCTCCCATCGTGTTCTACCCAAAGTCGTGCAGGAAAAAGCATGGCATACTTATAATTTAGGATTCTCAGCCGGCGTTTGACTTCCAAGAAGTTGCGACGGCGACGTTGCACCTCCGCCGAAAAGTCCGGGAACACAGCCACCTTGACATTCTCAAAGTCTATATTTCCCCTCTGTCTGGCCATTCGTAGGGCGGCATCTCGATCCTTAAAGTGCAATAGTTTGGCTATGAATGTGCGGGGGGGGAGCACCCTGCGGCGGCGGTTTAGCCGGCATACGGTGAGCTCTTTCCACCGACAGCATGGGGGTGAAGGCCTCTCTGCCATAGGCCTTAACAAGCAACTGCTCCAAGAAAGCAGTCGGGTCCTTCCCCTCAGCACCCTCCGGGAGGCCGATCAGGCGGATGTTACACCTCCTGAGCCTATTCTCCATTTCGTCTTGTTTGGCGAACAGTTGTTGTATCTGGTGCTGCATATGCCCCACGTCGGCCTGCAATGGCGGCAAGGTGTCTTCTACCGCGCCTAAACGATTCTCCGCGGTCTTCACCCGATCCCGGATTTTGTTCACATCCTGCCGGAGGAGGGAGATGTCTACCTTGACCTCCTCGATCTGAGTGGCCAATGAGGTACGGCAAAGGGTGATGGCCTCCAGGAGTTTGGCTGTGTCTCCCCCCGGCCGTGTCTCGCTGGTCTGGGCCGCGCCGCCATCTTCACCCGGGTCTCCTGCGTCGTGCCGATATTGTGCTAACTTCGCCTGGGTGGATTTTTGCGATTTAGGCGGCGACATGCTCCCCCGGGTCTATGGAGTCCAGCAAGGCGAAGATGGTGAGTCAATGTCGGTCTTGAGAAGCAGGATGGTACAGATTACAGGATCAACGGACGGAGCTCCTGGGAAAGCGTCCTACTCCATGCACCGTCAGGCCACGCCCCCCGATCTAGTATATTTAACAAATATCTCCATTTAACACTGATGGGGGTGCTTATAATGATCATCTATTCTTTTTTTTTTTTTTTTATTAGGTAAAAGTTTTATCCCAAAAGAAAAGAGTGTTTCTTTGTTTAACCACCTCAACCAATACAGGACACTTTCACCCCCTTCCTGCCTAAGGCAATTTTTCAACTTTCAGCGCTGTCACATTTTGAATCACAATTGCACGGTCATGCAACACTGTACCCAAATGACAATTTTATCATTTTTTTCCCCACAAATAGAGCTTTCTTTTGGTGGTATTTGATCACCTTTGCGGTTTTTATTTCTTGTTCTATAAACAAAAGAAAACCGACAATTTAAAAAAAAAAAACACAATATTTTTTACTTTTTGCTATAATAAATATCCAATTAAATCATGTAAATCCAGTGTAGTGATATCACATTCTGTGCATTGCTGAGTTGAATAAAAGAAAAAGCAGGAAAATTAAGCGTTTATAGAAAAGCAGTATTGGGTAAGGAATCTTACACGATTGCACTTATAGACTTTTGATATGTGAGGTCAAATAGACAATGCATGTTAGTGCCCTGTCCTTCAACAATAGAAACTACGGGCCAGATTCAGAGAGCCATTACGCCTGTCTAACTGGTGTTAGACTGGAGTAATTTCAAATTACGCGCGTTTTTTAGCTAGTCGGAAACCTCAAACCATGAATAGACGGCTGCGGGCTTCAATTCGACTGGATTACGTGTTCGTACGCCTTCGGATCTACGCTGCAATAAAATTGCGGCAATAAAATTGCGGCCACTGGGTGGACTTCCCGTCGTTTTCCGCATCGGGGTATGCAAATGAGCTTTTCCTGGCGATCCCCGAAATTACGATCTTCAATCGCAATCTCTTACGGCACCTTTAGTCATCTTTTATTTGCGTAACACTATACCAGCTTTTTGCTGCTCTAATATTAGACAGCCCATGTTAAGTATGGCCGTCGTTCCCGCGTCAAATTTTTACGTTTTCCGACGTCTTTTATTATTTTTTACGTAAGTCGTCCGGGAATAGGAATGTTCGTAAACGACGCTACTCAAACAACGAATGACGTAACGACGTGATTTCGCGCAATGCACGGCGGGAAATTTCTGAACGGAGCATGCGCAGTTCGATTGCCACGGGGACGCGCTTAATTTAAATGCTTCACGCCCCCCAATCGCTTATTTCGATTACGTGGCGAGAAATAGACTACGCCGCCGTAGCGTACGGGCAAAAATCTACCAGGATTCGGTGTAGAGCCTGGCAAAATACGGCAGCGTAGAGTATTTTGATTACGCAGCGCAATATTAAGTGTATGTGAATCTGGCCCTACAATTTTTACTTATTTTGCTTCTGTGTTATTAGATCTGTATATTTAAACAGTGGACATACAGTGTTGACAGGGGAATCATGCAAATCTCTTTCCTGCAACCATAGGTTGCAGTAAAGGAATTCGCATGATTCCCCAATTTGCACCTTGTATGGCCAGCTTTAATCTGACTTGCTGCCGTTTCTATTGCACATTTCTGTGAAATCAGAGTAAGCTATTTTAATACTTTTAGTAAGAGAGGAGCCTGTGCAACTGTGCAAGACTGAAGGTAAAGTTAGAATTCAGCTTTAAATAGTTTTTTACCGTATTTATCGGCGTATACCACACACTTTTTTCCCCTTAAAATCAGGGGAAAATCGTGGGTGCGCGATATACGCCGATCCCCGCGCTGTGTTTGAAGCCCCCGCCGACATATACCGAGCGCAGTACACTCGGGTACACTCGGCCAGGCTTGGCTCCCCTCGCGATCACGCCCTGTGCTGCCTCCTAGCCTTTATGCTAGAGGATCCGAGCGTGGCCAAGCGTGCCCGAGTGTACTGCACTTGGTATATGTCGGCGGCGGCGTTCAAACACAGCGTGGGAAGCGGGGATCGCAGCACGGGAGAAGCGGGGAGGACACCACGAAGGCCGCAGACGGACGCCATCTGTAGTTTGTATTGTTGAAGGACAGGGATAACATGCATTGTCTATTTGACCTCATACATATCCAAAAGTCTATAAGCGCATGTGAGCTGCTTTAAGATTCCTTATCCAAACCATTTATATTGAACAGTGGACAATACTGCTTTTCTATAAACACTTCATTTCCCTGCATTTTCTTTTATTGAACTCAGCAATGCAATGCACAAAATGTCATATTACTACAGTGGATTTACATGTGTCCCAATATTGATTGCTGCAGCTGCTAACTGCTGCTACCACACAAAGCTGCAATGTAACACAAGGAGATGAATTTCTCTGGCACACCAGCCAATGCATATCTTCCTCCTTCTACCGTATCGCTTTTCTACTGATGGTGCGAGTGCTACAGCTGCAGACAGGCGGCTGGGAGTCTTCCTAGAGGATCAAAGTAAATGTCGCCATATCTGCCCCAAGGCTGCCACTCGTCTGTATTTATTTGTCTTGCACAAGATCATGTTCTGAATCCCTGTAACTCATTTATAATGAACTGTACATACTGTACAAGATCCTTGTCCAAGAACTTTCTAAGAATGAAAGATACTACATCACTACTACTACACCCCTGTCTTCTAAGGAGGGCTGCCAAAAAAAGTCTACTATACATGATAGATACACAGAGGTTCCATGGAGTCAAAGGAGTTTCCTTAAACCTATCATATTTAATTTGTAAACAATGCATTTCGGGCAAAAAAATATCTATTCATTTACTTTGTCCCTTCTATTTCTATATGTGGATGATGGCACTATAAGGGCACTTTCACACTGGGGTGAGGGGTGTAGGCACTTTGGCAGCACTGCCCGTTGATTTCAATGGGCAAGCGGGCTTTAGGAGCGGTGTATACCGCTGGAACACATGACACGTCACGTGGGAGCGTAGCCAACCACACGTCATCCGGAAGCAGTGCGCTGCGCTCCAACTCGGACCAACCCAGAAGTGGGCATACTTCCACAACCACAGTTCATCAGAACGTCACGCTCTACCCTATGCGGGCGTCGCACCACATAGCACGTCATGACGCATATCATTATATGCGCTCCGCTCCAAACCACAATTGCCACGCAACTAGATTGCGTTCCACTGAATAAGGTTCCAAACTGAATAAAAAACAAACAAAAAAAAAACTGTATATAAACATTAAAAATACAAAATGTGCTGGATATATATGTGAAACTAAGCCAGCACAAAATTGCATTATATAATGTACACTGCAATCAACCAATAGGTTGTGCAACATAAATGGCTATTTCAAGAAAATCTTTAATTATAAGCCTGTAAATATATCAAAATTAATATTGAAATTATGTTATTGTAACTGGATAAAAATAAACCCTGTAGGGGTGTATCTCAAAAAAGTCCCAAAAGGAGAACACTAGGATAATGAATCCAGTAAATACAATTTTATAAAGGTTACCAATAAATGCCCTAATTAGATAAACCCCAAGACTATAAACACTTACTAACAGTCGAGGGGGAATACCAAGGGTATATAGTAACACCATCTGATATACTAAAAATATAAAATACATATGAATAATACATGTAAAATTGCAAAACCTAAAAACAAGACAATCTGTACATGAAATATGTATATTGACTCTCTTGTATACAAAGGAGAAAGTTATGAAAAAAACACGATTAAAAAACACAACAACGTTTCAATTGTATAAATTGTATAATCAATAAAGGAATTGATATCCCACTCAATGTTCAAACCAGACGGTGTGTGTGACCCCAGCTCGTAAATCCAAAATGTCTCCAGCTGTGACACACCTGGTTTCGGGACCACCCCTCCAAGGTGGAAAAAAGAGATCTGAAATCAAGAATTGCGTACCGGCAGGATTCCTGTTGTGGTGTAAACTGTAATGTCTAGGCACAGTATGATGGGTGTCACCACTGAGAATTAGAGCAATATGTTTTCCAACCCTAACCGAGAAAGCTTGAATGGTGCGACCCTGTTTGCCAAAGGGACATGTTATAATGTACACCACATATTTAGTACCACAAGTGCAGAAATGCTCAATAGGGTATGTCTTTCCCGTAGTGGTTGATCTAAATGCCAAACTTTTACTTCTACCCGAGATGTTGAATTTGCAAACAGTACATTTTTTACAAGGGTGATAACCCACTAGTTGGTAAAAAAAAAGGAAGGACGTACAGGAGGATTAATGATGTTTGGTGCTATTTTGCTTTGAAGAGTGGGAGCACCCCTAAACACGACCTTGGCCTGTTCGGGCAAAACCTGTGCTCAAAACACGATCGTTCCTCAAAATCTCCCAATGTTTGTTAATGATAGCTTTCACTTGTTTGTACTGAGTAGAGAAAGATGTGAGTATAGTCCACTTGAACTGATCATCCTGCACTCGTTTGGGTTTTATCTCAAGCAAAGAGCTTCTATCTACCTCCAAGATCTAATTTAACATAACCCTTGTCAATGAATCTCTGCTTGAGAATGCCCACCTGAATGTTAAAGGTCTCTGTGTCCGTGCAGTTTCTACGCAATCTCAAAAATTTACTCCGAGGCACTGAACTTAGCCATGATGGGTGATGGCAACTATCATTGGGAATAAACCCATTACGATCAGTTTTCTTGCAAAGGGTTTGAAATTGAAATTGATAGTCAACAATACTAATCTCCAAATCCAAAAATTGTATCTTCTGACTCGCTGTGTACGTAAGGGAGATACCCATATCATTGTCATTAAGATGACCCAAAAAAAAAAAGGCCATTTGGTCACAATGGGAAAGGTGGTCTGGAGAAGCAGAATTTTTATGATTAATATCTATAACTTTTTTAGAATGAATGTTTTTTCTCTTTGTGATGTGCTGACAAGTTAGACCCTGATTGCCTTAACTTCATGTTATGTAGGTTTCACTCTGAGCAACCATAACCTGCCTCCAGGGGGTGGATCGTGTCCACTTACTATATCGACCTATATGTAATGTGAAATTTTGAAGACTTCCTGTTATCAGTTTTCTTAACCTGTTTGTGTTTAAGCACACAATCCTGAGACATTTGTTACCGTCTCTTAATGTATGACAACGCTATACAATGTATGTCTATATTTATCTTGTTTATGATAAACTTCAATAAAAATCTATTGTTGAAAAAAATGTGACCCATAAAGGTCTCCAATGACGCCATGCTGCCATCCCAAAGGAGGAGGATGTCATCTATATATCTAGCCCACAGCACCAATGAATCGGTGTCATAGGCATAGACGAAATCCTCCCCCCACTTGGCCATGAAAAGATTGGCAAGACTTGGAGCATATTTAGCCCCCATGGCAACACCACGTAATTGAAGATAGAAATTGTCATTAAACCAAAAGTAGCTCCACTTGGTGGCAAACTCCAATAACTCCATAATAAAGTCACTTTGGAAGGGAGCTAACGAGTGATCCTTATTCAAAAGTAATGGACCGCCTCCAACCCTTTATCATGAGGTATACAGGTGTATAATGAAGCAACATCGGCCGTCATCATAATATAGTCACCTCGTATAGCCACATCCTCTAATTTCCTGATAGTGACACCAGTGTCCCCCAAATAAGATGGAATTTGCCTTACAAGGGGTTGTAAAAAGTGATCGATGTATCGACCCACACGTGTGGTTACTGAGTTGATTCCACTAACTATGGGTCGATCCGGTGGATGGACAGGGTCCTTATGAACTTTCGGTAAATAGTATATGGTGGGTATCTTAGGAACAGTGGGAATTAAAAAAGCTTTCTCCTTTTTATTTAAAATGTCTTGACTGAAACCGCTGTCAATCAAGCTCTGAAGTTTCGTTTTGAAACAGAAAGTGGGATTGCTTGGCAATATTTGATAGGTGTTAGGTTTGTTCAGAATCCTGAACATTTCCTGTTCATAATCAGATTTATCCAAAATAACTATGCCACCGCCTTTATCTGCTGGACGGATTGCTAAGTCCTTGTTACGACACAAAGACTAGTGTGGGATACTGGCTGGCGGTGCACACGTTTTTCGGGTATCTCAGCTAGATCTTTAAGAACGAGATCCCTAAAGATATTAACAGCAGATGCTGCCGGGACCAGATGGTTGAGATAGAGAACAGCAGGATCAACCAAGTTTTTGCAGAATACAGAAAATGAATCTCATAGTGACTGAGTATGAACAGCATGTAATACACCATGTATTGATAGTTTATATTATGATATGGGTTTAGTGACACTGTAACCTCTATGAACTATAAACCTATTTTATTGAATTGCAAATATTTATGTTTGTAAGGAAGGGCAGAGAAAAGTGATCTATGGGTCTCATAATAAAAAATAACCAAAACATATTGTAAACGCTGAACATTAAAGCCCATTGCTGTTTCCAGGTGATGTCACATGAGAATTACATATTAAATACAACATTTAGCAAGCAAATGTAGCGGGGTCACCCTGTCGGGAGTTAACGACAGGGCTGAACCCTCGCTGGAACTTTATTCACGCTTGTAAATATGTTGAAATTCCTTTAAGAAGCAATGCATTGTGGGTTCAGAAGTGCCGGGAGATATGGACTCTATATGGATATTAGTTACAATGTTTCCTGTTAAAAACTTTGCAGACTGCCCGGATATTTTCTTTTGACAGAGTGAGCTGATAAAGTCTCCCCATTTGTTATATGAAAGAATCAGCAAAATCTGCATTGGAGATCGTCAGGGGGTTTGAATTGAGATCACGATTTTTAACGATTAATTGTGCAGCTCTAGTGGGAGGCTATCTAATGGGCCAAGGAACATTTACAGCAGCAGCAGCCTGCTAAAAATTGACCAATGACAGCTTGTTCGCCAGAAAGAATTCCAGTTGAGCATGCGAGTGGCTGATGGCCCGTTTCTGGTGCCAGAATGGCTTGGTCATCAGCCCTGACCAATTAAACGGCTGTTTCCATACAGAAACATAACTAGATCTGCTTGCTAGTGCTGTAAAGAGAAATCAAAGTTGGATCCCGCTACCCCTCATTCATGCCTCTCTCCCATAATCCATCCCAAAGAAGTCCCTGTCCAATATTCCAGTACATGTTTCACCAATCGCGGTCTTGTTATGATGATATTGTACGTGAAATTACTACTTTGGGATGTCACGAAAGAAAAAGATTTACACACATATTCTATAATACATGAAGCCAGAGTCAAATCTCCACTATTTGTACTGCCTGTAAACAAATGATAGCTATCAGCTTACTTTTTTATTTTAACTCATAAAACAAAAGAGAAAGAATGCAATTTTTATGAAGTATGTGTCATTTGGTTTTGTACAAGGACTATGGATGCTAAACTATAAAATACAATGTGGCTGTTATTAGAGCATATTCCTGCTTCCACCCCATCCCCCCCACGAATGCGGTGGGTGGTGAGGTGGAGAGTCCACACCACACCTGCATTGAAAATCCTGCTGTGGCAGAGCAGGACTTGTGATGTCCTCCCTGTCAGGTGTGTCCCCTCCCCCATCCTTGAAGGACAAGGGCCTACCCGAGGACATACATCTTCTGAATGGAGGTAATGAGGTAACACAGGAATTTTTCTATTTCAATTCAATACTTTTTAAATACATTTGCAAACTAATGGCCCATACACACGATCCGAATATCGGACGAAAACGATCGTCCGATGATGGATCGTACGATTTTCGGATCGTGTGTACACTACTTTGGGGGAGGTGACAGGGGGATATCCGATCACGACCGTTCAGGCCAACACTGCGATTAAATTCGATCGGACAAGCGCGAAAATTTTTCTCGTCCGGCGGGCCCATGTCCGATCGTCCGATGCAGGCCCAGACCAACAGTTTCGTTTAGTCAGTACAGCCCACACCTGCCAGGAGTCGTCCGACAATACAATACAAATACATCCAGGCAGCTACAACACGTAACATCACTTCCGATCGTTTTTTTCTATCGTACGAGAATTTTCGTGAGTTTAAAAACCTATTTTATTTTACTCGCGATTATTAAGCGAAAAAAGTCGTACGATCCGTCGGCCGATATTCGGATCGTGTGTATGGGCCATAAAAGTAGTTAAAGGTAGCCAATAAGCACTGATTACATCAATTAAGTAATCCCAGCTCTTTAAGAAAGGGTCAAATGTTCATGGCAAGCTTTTGATTGACCAACTATCTAGTCCCTTGAAGCCTGTTGGGTTTTACTTGTGGCCCAAGATGGGTTTAGAATGCATCTATGTTGAAAATTCTAGAATTATGGTGGTATCCTGATGGTACGCTTTCTGAATTTGTACAGGGATGATTAGGTCTATGTATTTTGTGTATTTCTATGTTTTTCTGCTGGTTGTAATTTTGAAAACCTTGTATAAATAAAGAATGTATATAAAAAAGAGAACTGGTAAAATGATAAGCCAACATGAAATTGGGGTACGGGTACTACTGTTAACGAGGGAAGCTGTGTGCTTTGTGATTATGAAACAAAAATTTGGTTACCAGCATACTATAACTGGTCAGCAAGAAGAATGAGAAAGAGAACAACGTCTGAGCTATGACAAGCTAAGAAACAAAAACAGAGCAAGGAAAGGGGGAGGAAATTCTACCTGTGGGTTTGGCACACCAGGGTATAAATGAAGATGCCGGTGTTCACCTAAGGAGCCTGGATTTTATTTCGTTTTTAGAGTTTAGTCATAACGCTTATCTATCTGCACAGGATCCAAATGATTTGGTTCTTGACTTTACAAAAGCCTAAGTGGGGAGTATGCCTAGCTTGGCAACAGTCTACATAGTTACTGTGAAAATGTACATCTAGAAATTAAAGGGGTTGTAAAGGTAATTTTTTCCCCCTAAATAGCTTCCTTTACCTTAGTGCAGTCCTCCTTTACTCACCTCATCCTTCGATTTTGCATTTAAATGTCCTTTTTTTCTTCTGAGAAATCCTCACTTCCTGTTCTTCTGTCTGTAACTCCACACAGTAATGCAAGGCTTTTTCCCTGGTGTGGAGTGTTGTGCTCGCCCCCTCCCTTGGACTACAGGAGAGTCAGGATGCTCTCTACATTGTAGATAAAGAAAGGAGTTGTGTGTGAGTGGGCGTCCTGACTCTCCTGTTGTGAGGGCTTACCTTGAGTGCAGACTTGAAAGCTCACCCTTGCAGGTACACACAGCCCACGGTAATAAGGTAAGACACTACCTGGGCTGTGAGTCGGTGCACAGGGGCCAGATAGGGATTAGCCAAGGATAGTCAAGTATAGCCGGGCCCAGGATTCCAGATTTCAGAGTAAGGTCAGAAGCCGGGGTCAGTCTTGTAGCTGGGCAGACGGGGTACAAGCCATGGGTCAAGGGCTGGAGAAGGCAGGGAAAGTCCGAAAGTACAGGCCGGGGTCAAAGGGCAGGAGACAGCAGCATTCCAGGGTACATAAGCCAAAAAGGTCAGAAGCCGGGGTCAGTCTTGTAGCTGAAGATAACCACAGGAACAATGAACTGATGCCTCCCTCATAGTGAGGCAGGGCTTTATACCCTGGTTGATTAGGAAACCTGCCTCAGCTGGACCAGGATAGACAAGTGCAGATTGTAGGGAGATCAGGCAATCAGCACATAGTTCAGAACCAGGCTCCGACGGACAGCAAGCAGAATATCAACTGAGAAGTGGCTCAGAGGAAAAGACCCAGAGCAGCAACGGAGAAGTCCTGGGTTCAATTCCACCCAGAGCCACCTGGGGCGCGACCACACCTCGCTGTCCGTTTGGCACGGTAGCGACCGTGGCACCTGTAGTCCAAGGGAGGGGGCAGCATGAAGCTGGCTGAGAACAAGAATTTACATTCATATGCATATACACATACATTTACTGAAATTCACATTTACCCAAGTGTATATTATATTGTACACAAAAAAATTCAACTAGGTTCTATAATGTACTTACAAATTTCAAGAGGAAGGTGTTTTCCCGGAGTGCACCTATGCACCCAGCAAAGCCAAGGATGAACATCACCCCTCCTACTACAAGGAAAAGCCAGACTGGATCAAACCCCCCGAGGTCAGTAATGGAGGAGATGTTGGAGAGTACACCCTGAGAAGGAAAAAACAAGACACAAAGCATTACATAAACATACAGAAAAGCATACAGTACATGCAATACTAGTTCCATAAAGCAAAGTAAACCTGTCAGTTCCATAATACTAATAAACAACCTGCATACATATCTTCTAATAAAATCTCAGGTACCCAAAATCCCAGAGTGCTCAAATATGCTTATCTCAAGGCGAGCATGACTGGCTGGTAATGGACAAAGCAGCAACCTTAGGTACCACAAACAGCACCTCAATTCTGAACCAATCTCAGCTGATTCTTATGCCGCGTACACACGACTGTTTTTAATGGTCTAGAAAAAAAAATAAAAAATTCAACCCGATTATTGTTAACCCGGCCTTGCCTACACACGATTGTGAAAAAAAAATGCTCTAGCAAAGCGCGGTGACTTACAACACGTACGACGGCACTATAAAGGGTATGTACCATTCGAATGGCGCCACCCTTGGGGTTGCTTTTGCTGATTTTGTGTTAGTGAAACTTTGGTGAGAGACACGCTTTTCAGTCAGTTACAGTGTGATGAATGTGCTATCTCCATTACGAATGCTAGTTTTACTAGAACGAGCGCTCCCGTCTCATAACTTGCTTCTGAGCATGCACGTTTTTTTCACGTTGTTAAAGCCTACACACGACCATTTTTTTACGACGTTAAAAAGGACAACGTTAAAAAGAACGTGAAAATTTAGAGCATGTTCTAAATTTTTAATGGACATTTTTTACGTCGTGAAAATGCTCTGGAGCCCACACACGATCGTTTTTAATGACATTAAGAAAACGTCATTTTTTACATCCCGAAAAACAGTCGTGTGTACGCGGCATTAGCCATTTCACAAAAGCCCAGAGAGACAATATGCAGATAGCTAAGGTACGGAACCAAACTGGGTTACCTACCCTACAACAATAGAAAGCATAACACACGCATTCCGTTCTTGACAGTCCGTTCATATCAACTGTATGCACTGACACACTCAAAAAGTAGGCATTTCTTTTAAAAATTGTGCCATACCAAATTGCATGGCACTGTGGTATCATGCAGTTTGGTGGCTGCAAATGCCCTGCTAGATGCATTTGGGGTGCCATTAACAATTAATAGCACCTGCACACATCTAGAAAGTGCAGCACATTCCCATGCGGTGTGTGGGAGATGCACACAGAAACACTCCTTTCCCACACAACATTCTGGTGTGAACAGGCCCTAAATGCTTCCACAACCAGCGGTACAGCCAACCAGCAATGGCGAGAGACAGTAACAGCTGCAACAACCCAAACACTCCTGCACAGATGGGCTGCCCAATAGTAAACGTGGGTTCCCTCTCCCTCCCCAAATACAAGCTCTGGTCTGGTCCCACCTCATCTGCCACCTCTACCACCTCCGATACTGCAGTATAGCCATCTATCTTAGATCTCCTTAACCACTTCAATACCAGGCACTTACACCCCCTTCCTGCCCAAGCCAATTTTCAGCTTTCAGCGCTGTCGCTGTTTAAATGACAATTGCGCGGTCATGCTACACTATCCAAACAGAATTTTTATCATTGTGTTCCCACAAATAGAGCTTTCTTTTGGTGGTATTTGATCACCTCCGACGTTTTTATTTATTGCTAAACAAATAAAACAAAAAGAAAAATGTGAAGAAAAAAAAAGTTTCTTTTGTCTCTGTTTTAACATTTTGTAAATAAGTATGTTTCCTCCTTCACTGATGGACACTGATAAGGCAGCACTGATGAGGTGGCACCAACTTGGTAGCACTGATGGACACTGACAATGGGCACTGATATGCAGAACTGATAGGCATTGATAGGCGGCACTGATGGGCACTCATGGGTGGCACTGGTGGGCACTGATAGGCGACTGATGGGCACTGAAAGGGTGCACTGATGGGTACTTTTGGGTGAAACTGGTAGGTGGTACTGATGAGCATTGATAGGCGGCACTAATGGGCACTCATGGGTGGCACTGATAAGTGACACTGATGGGCACTGAAAAGCTGCAATGATGGGTATTTATGGGTGGCACTGATAGGTGGCACTGACAATGGGCACTGATAGGCGGCACTGATGGGTGCCACTGATATGCAGCACTGATGGGCATTGATAGGCGGCACTGATGGGCACTCATGGGTGGGAATGATAGGCGACACTGATGGGTACTTATGGGTGGCACTGATAGATGGCACTGATAAGCATCATTGATGGCACAGGCAGGCATTGGGGATGGGCACTGATTGCCAGCTGCCTGGGCACCGATTAGCATTTCCCTGGTGGTCTAGGGTGGCATACCGGGTGGTCCAGTGTGGTGGCCATCCCTGGTGGTCCTGGTGGCATACTGGTGGTCCTGGGCAGGCATCCGAGGGGGGCTGCACTTATAAACAATCAGCACAGACCCCCCCTGTCAGGAGAGCAGCCGACCGGCATTGCCTCTACTCGTGTCTATCAACGGCTCTTCCTGTTTACATCATGATCAGCCGTGATTGGACACGGCTGATCACGGGGTAAAAAGCCTCCGTCAGACTGACTCGCCGCGATGCGTGCCCCCCATGGGCACGCAGCGGCTGTTTTCCTGCTGGACGTCATATAACGTCCAGTCATTATAACTGAACCACTGCCTTGCTGTCATTCTGATATAGACCGGGTGGGGGGGGAGTGGTTAAAGTAGATCTCCAGCTTATAGTGGATTTTAAATAGTTCATTTGGAACAAGCTGGTCCAAACGAACTATTGCCTTCACTAGGGTTGTCCCGATGCCTCTTTTTTAGGACCGAGTACAAGTACCGATACTTTTTTTCATGTACTCGCCGATACCGAATACCGATACTTTTTTTAAAGTGTCCCCAAATGCAGCCATGTCCCCCCAGCCATGTCCCCCCACATATTGCAGCCATGTCTTGTCCCCCACATATTGCAGCCATGTCATGTCCCCCACATATTGCAGCCATGTATGTCCCCCACATATTGCAGTCATGTCATGTCCCCCACATATTGCAGCCATGTCATTTCCCCCATATTGCAGCCATGTCCTGTCCCCCATATTGCAGCCATGTCCTGTCCCCCATATTGCAACCATGTCCTGTCCCCCATATTGCAGCCATGTCATGTCCCCCATATTGCAACCATGTCCTGTCCCCCACATATTGCAACCATGTCATGTCCCCCATATTGCAGCCATGTCATGTCCCCCATATTGCAACCATGTCATGTCCCCCATATTGCAGCCATGTCATGTCCACCATATTGCAGTCATGTCATGTCCCCCATATTGCAACCATGTCCTGTCCCCCATATTGCAACCATGTCCTGTCCCCCATATTGCAGCCATGTCATGTCCCCCATATTGCAGCCATGTCATGTCCCCCATATTGCAGCCATGTCATGTCCCCCATATTGCAACGATGTCCTGTCCCCCATACCTGGAGATATGATGATGCCACCGCCGCTGCCGCATACCGCTGTTAATCTCCCTGCATTTTAGCGCAGCGCGCATTACAAGCTTTCGTTCTGAATACTTGTAAATGCCCGTGCCGCTGTGTATTGACACTCCCCTTCTCGGGATTGGAGGGATCCGTCCAATCCCACGCAAGGGGGGGGTGTCTATATAGGCGGATTCGTGCATAGACACTCCCCCTTGCTCGGGATTGAACAGATCCATCCAATCCCAAGAAGGGAAGTGTCAATACATGGCGGCGCGGGCATTACAAGTATTCAGAACGAAAGTTTGTAATGCGCGCTAGCTATAATGCAGGGGGATTAACGGCAGTATGCGGCGGCGGCGGCATACGGCGGCAGCGGCGGCATATCTACAAGTATGAGGGACAGGACATCACTGCAATAGGGGGGGGGGAGTATTCTATTTTAGTATCGAGGGTATTTGCGGGAGTACAAGTACTCCCGCAAATACTCGGCATCGGTCCCGATACCGATACTAGTATCGGTACAACCCTAGCCTTCACTTACAGATGCAGCAGCTATGTGTGCTATATATACTGTATGTAGCTGAGGCTACATACAGTATACAGTACAGCATTCCGGCAGCAGGACAAGAACTTCCCATCCTACTCCTGGAACAAAACCGAGTTTGGCTGAATACTGCTCAATCTTTTAAAGGGAGCTTTGCATTCTATGAATTAATACGTTTTCTCTGATTGACTGGAGTGGAGATTGTAACATCATCCACCTTCCTCACTGCCTCAGCCAATCAGGGGAAAGGTTGTATTATTTTATTGCCTGTGAATGGCTGAGGAGCGCAACTTGAAATTGTTCAAGGAGCAGAATAGGAAAATCTCTGTCCCGCTGCCAGAACATAGTGGTGTATATGCTGTACCGTCAGGTACATACAGTTTATACAGCACACACAGCCAGGGCCATCTTAATAGCATCATGGGCCCCTGGGCAAAGTAATGCTATGGGTCCCCTACAAGCCTGCCCCAATTTACGCACCCACTCTCAAGAATGAAAGTACAATATTTCTACTTTACAGCGTGTCACTTGCCACCGTCACCTGCCACCAGATTCAGCGTGTCACTTGCCACCGTCACCTGCCACCAGATTCAGCGTGTCACTTGCCACCGTCACCTGCCACCAGATTCAGCGTGTCACTTGCCACCGTCACCTGTCACCAAATTCAGTGTGTCATTTACCATCCATCCCGTCACCAGATTCAGCGTGTCACTTGCTGCCACCCATCCCGTCACCAGATTTAGCATGTCACTTGCCACTGGTTCCTTGTCACCAGATTCAGTGTGTCACTTGCCATGTTGCCTGTCTCCAGGTGCAGATTGTCACTTGCCAAGTCACCTGCCACACGTTGCGGATTGTCACTTGCCACATTGGGGGCGGACAGAGAAGATGGGGGTTTGGCAGAGAAGATGGGGGGTCTGGCAGAGAGGAGGGGGGTCTGGCAGAGAGGAGGGGGGGTCTGGCAGAGAGGAGGGGGGATCTGGCAGAGAGAAGAGGGGGTCTGGCAGAGAGAATGGGGGATCTGGCAGAGAGGAGGGGGGTCTGGCAGAGAGGATGGGGGTCTGGCAGTGAGGAGGGGGGATCTGGCAGAGAGGAGGGGGGATCTGGCAGAGAGAAGAGGGGGTCTGGCAGAGAGGACGGGGAGGGTCTGGCAGAGAAGAGGGGGAGGGTCTGGCAGAGAAGGGGGGGTCTGGCAGAGAAGGGGGGGTCTGGCAGAGAGAACAAGGGGGTCTGACAGAGAGAACAAGGTGGTCTGGCAGAGAGAACAAGGGGGTCTGGCTGAGAGAACAAGGGGGTCTGGCAGAGAGGAGGGGGGTCTGGCAGGGAAGATGGGGGGTCTGGCAGAGAGAAGAGGGGGTCTGGCAGAGAGGAGGGGGGTCTGAAGGAGAAGATGCGGGGTCTGGCGGAGAGGAGGGTGATCTGACAGATAAGATGGGGGTCTGGCAGAGGAGGGGGGGTCTGGCAGAGAGAAGAGGGGATCTGGCCGAGAAATGGGGGGTCTGATAGAGAGGAGGAGGGTCTGGCAGAGAGGGGGTCTGGCAGAGAAGATAGGGGTCTGGCAGAGAGGAGGTGGTCTGGCAGAGAGGAGGGGGTCTGGCAGAGAGAAGAGGGTGTCTGGCAGAGAGAAGAGGGGGTCTTGCAGAGAAGAGGGGGGTCTGACAGAGAAGAGGGGGGTCTGACAGAGAAGAGAGGGGTCTGGCAGAGAGAAGGGGGGGTTTGGCAGAGAGAAGGGGGGTCTGGCAGAGAGAGGGGCTCTGGCAGAGAGAGGGGGGTCTGGCAGAGAGGAAGGGGGGGCACTGGCAGAGAGGAAGGGGAGCACTGGCAGAGAGGAGGGGGGGGCACTGGCAGAGAAGAGGGGGGTCTGGCAGAGAGGAGGGGGGGTCTGGCAGAGAGGAGGGGGAATCTGGCAGAGAGGAGGGGGGATCTGGCAGAGAGAAGAGGGGGTCTGGCAGAGAGAATGGGGGATCTGGCAGAGAGGAGGGGGGTCTGGCAGAGAGGATGGGGGTCTGGCAGTGAGGAGGGGGAATCTGGCAGAGAGGAGGGGGAATCTGGCAGAGAGGAGGGGGGGGGTCTGGCAGAGAGGAGGGGGGCACTGGCAGAGAGGAGGAGGGGCGGGAAGATAAGATGAGGACTTGACAGAGGAGAGGGGGGTGTCATGGCACTTCTGGAGTGAGTGAAGAAGGGGGAGCGTGCTGCTTTGCTGATAGACGATCTGCACATAAGGAGGAATCCGACGATGGGGGACTCGCTGCTCGGGATTGCTCACTACTGACTGAAGGCATGGGGTGATGGTGGCGGGAGAGCATCAGTTCCATACAGCCACAGGAGTGAGCGGGTGATGGGGAGGGAGGAAGCAGTCATCAATGACACCACAGGAGGGGGCGGAGAGTTAGTGCTGCTGGCGGCCGCGGCACTCTGAAACGTACAAAACCGCATCCAGCCACGGGGGGGGGGGTTAATGGAGGGCTGCAGTGTGCAGGTACTTCCCACATTGGCTGGAGCGGAGGACACAAGCCCGGGCAGCTTGTACAGGTAGCAACCACCGCATCCCAACTCTCACCCACATTATGGGGGGGAATTTGTCCAAGTCTGGGGCCCCCGGGCTGTGCCCAGTCGTGCCCGCTCAGTAAGACGGCCCTGCACACAGCCGCTGCATCTGTTAGTGAAGCTGGTCCAAACCAACTATTTAAACATCACTTACAGCTGAAGACCTACTTTAAACTTCTCAACTACAGAGAAGTTATCTTGAAAAAGGCCAGAGAACATCTCAGATATTATCCATCAAACCTGACTTCTTGGTAGAAACCAGAAAACCAAAGCCAAGTTCAATGAAGCCAGAAAAGCTCTCTATAAGAGGAACATCCTGTACGCTACGCTTTTTCTAGATCAACTAGGTGTCCAGTGGATGGGTAAGGACTCATGCACATGTTTGATTAGCCCCTCTGAACACCTTTTCTCGTGGCAGGAGAAAATATGCTTAAAAACATGGTAAAAGCCACGTAATGCATGTGCGTTTGCACGTTAATTAATTTTTTTGAATATTAATTTATTATGGCTATTAGGATGGATTAACTGCAAATGCACTTAAACGCAACTAGAGTTTATGTGCATTACACTTTTTTCTGCTTGACAGTTCCTTTCCTAGATGTGATGTTTTCTTTTCAGCCTGTAATTACTCCTCTCCGAATACGCCTGTAAAGATGAGGCCAATCTTCCAATGGGGACACGTATCCAAGATGGGGATTACATAGTTACATAGTAGTTAGTCAGGTTGAAAAAAGTCCATTATTAAATAATAATATTATACAATCCGATGTACCCAATCCTATACCCACAGTTGATCCAGAGGAAGGTGAAAAACCCCAGCAGAGTATGCTTCAATTTGCTACAGCAGGGGAAAAATTCCTTCCTGATCCCCCAAGAGGCAATAGCATATTCCCTGGATTAACTTTACCTATAAATGTTTGTACTCCGTTATATTATGTACATTTAGGAAATAATCCAAGCAATCTACTGAGCTGGCCAGAACCACCTCTGCAGGGACTCTATTCCACATTTTCACAGCTCCTACTGTGAAGAAACCTTTTCCTCTAGACGTAAAGAGTGCTCCCTTGTACTTTGTGTTGACCGTAAGGTGAATAACTCAACACCAAGTTCACTGTATGGGCCCCTTATATAATTGTACATGTTGATCATATCCCCCTTATTCTCCTCTTCTCAAGAGTGAAAAAATTCAGTTCCTCTAATCTTTCCTCATTGCTGAGCTCCTCCATGCCTCTTATTAGTTTGGTTGCCCTTCTCTGCACTTTCTCCAGTTCCCCGATATCCTTTTTGAGAACTGGAGCCCAAAACTGGACTGCATATTCCAGATGAGGTCTTACTAATGATTTGTACAGGGGCAAAATGATATCTCTATCTCTGGAGTCCATACCTCTCTTAATACAAGAAAGGACTTTGCTCGCTTTGGAAACCGCAGCTTGGCATTGCATGGCATTATTGAGCTTATTATCTACTAAAACCCCCAAATCCTTCTACACTACGGGATTCCCCCAGTTGTACTCCCCCTAGTATGTATGATGCATGTATATTCTTAGCCCTTAAGTGCATAACTTTACATTTATCAACATTAAAGTGGAGCTCCACCCTGATTTTTTTTTTTTTTTTTCAAAAATCTAAAAAAAAAAAAAAAAAAAATTAAATGAAAAAAAAAAAAAAATACTCACCCTAAATAGGCTGTTGCTATGCGGAAGTCCCGAATCTGCCCTCATCTTCCGCGGTGTGGTTTTCTTCCTCCTCCTCTTCTCGGTGTAGTCTTGTTAATGGGCCGCGCTGCATTCTGGGAACTGTGTGTATCCCAGAAAGCAGCCGGACCATTCACAAAGCGCCGCGCTGCTCGCACATGCGCAGTAGGAAACGGGCAGTGAAGCCGCATGGCTTCACTGCCTGTTTCCCTGACTGTGGATGGCGGTGCCGGGATCGAGGATGGGCTTCGGTGGGAGCCGTCAGCACGGGTGCTTAGGACAGGTAAGTGTCCTTATTCAAGGTCAGCAGCTACACTGTTAGTAGCTGCCGACTTTTAAAAAAAAAAATGCGGGTGGAGCTCCGCTTTAAACCTCATCTGCCACAGTCGCCCAATTAGACAGAGCATTGAGGTTGGCTTGTAAATTGGCGACATCCTGTAAGGAACGTTATTGCACTACATAGCTTGGTGTCATCTGCAAAGACAGAAATGTCTTTCGATCCCAGATACAATATTATTTATAAAGATATTAAAAAGTAAGGTCACAACACTGAACACTCTCTGAATTCTGTCTTTTAGCCAGTTTTCTATCTATTTACAAACTAATATTTCCAAGCCTGCACACTTTACATTACCTGTCGTGTGTGCAGAACTGTATCGAACGCTTTGGCAAAATATAGAAGTCTACCACATCCACTGCCACCCCTCTGTCCAATGTTTTACTTACCTCTTCATAAAAAATAAATTAGGTTTGTCTGACAACTTTTGTATTTCATGAATCCATGCTGTCTGTTGCTTAAAATATTTTTTCCCAGCAAGAACTCATCCATGTGGTCTTTTATTAAACGTTCCAGTATCTTCCTAACTATAGAAGTTAAACTATAATTACTTGGTAAAGACTTTGTTTCCTTTTTAAATATAGGCACCACATTGGCCCTGTGCCAGTCAACTGGTACTATTCCCGCCATTAATGAGTCCCTAAAAATTTGATACAAAGGCTTTGAAATGACAGAGCTCAATTCTTTTAGGATCCGTGGGTGTATGCCATCTGGTCCAGGTGCTTTATCCACCTTTATTCTGTCTAAATATTTCTGGACCATATCACTTTTGAGCCATTGTGGATCATTTGGGGTTGTCACTACCACCCCCATTATGGACATGAGCTCCCCCAGTCACCCACTCTAGATTATTTTGTAAAGGGCCTACATGCTCAGACCTGAACCTTTTTACTATTAATATATTTGAAGAATTTTTGGGGGTTTGTCCTACTATCTTTTGCAATCTGTTGTTCGTTTTGAGTTTTTGCATCCTTGATTTCCTTTTTACATATTCTGTTATATTCTTTGTAACATTTAAACAACACTAATGTTCCTTCATTTTTATATTTTTTAAAGGCTCTTTTCTTATAGTTTATAGCTTTTTTAACTTTGGCCGTGAGCCACATAGGTTTTATTTTTAGCCATTTAAACGTATTGCCCATGGGAATATACTTTGCAGTGAGTTCACAGTCTTTTTGAGGAATTCCCATTTCTGTTCTGTGCCCATCGGTGCCAATATTCTCTCCCAGTCTAAGTCCTGGAGAGCAGCCCTCATCCTTGGAAAATTTGCTCTCTAGAAATTAATTTTTTTATCTTTCCTGTATGTGATTTTTGCTTACAGCTAACATCAAATGAAATCATGTTATGGTCGCTGCTACCCAGGTGTTCCTTTATCTGAACATTAGTAATACGCTCTGCATGGTTTGAGATTACCAGGTCCAACAGAGCATCATTGCTAGTTGGGGCCTCAATAAATTGGACCATAAAATTGTCCTGTAATAAGTTTATAAATGTTTGACCTTTAACTGTCCCAGCAGTATCATTACTCCAGTCAATTTCTGGGTAGTTAAAATCCCCCATTATTATCACCGTCCCAGCCCTTTTCATCTGTGCAAGGAGCTGACTCTCCACCTCCTTCATTAACATTGGGTGGTCTATCACAAACTCCAATGATCAACTTTGAACTACGCACATATGTATGCAGTTCCACCCATAATGCTTTAGACTCATCACACTCTCCATCTACCAGGTCCTCTTACTTCCTTACTTTGGGAAGATTTCATCACTTCCTGTTGTCTCCTGGAAAATAAGTACTGTATAGGGACAGAGACAGCAAAAAGAAAACCTCACAGGGGTTTTAAACATTTTTTACTCTATTCAAGACAAAAAATAGTTGTCGATAAATACACTTTCATATAATGCCATTGGTCCCCCTGAACAGGGTGACCCTTGGTTCTATCCTTGTCGATAATGGACTATATTACCAAAAGTATTGGGACACCTGCCTTTACACGTCATGATGGAACTGGAAGGGGCCATCCTCAATCTGTTCCCACAAAGTTGAGAGCATAAAAATGGTCTAAAATGTCTTGGTATGCTGACGCCGTAAGTGTTTCCCTCACTGGAACTAAGCGCCCAAGCCTAACCCCTGAAAAACAACCATCCCCCCTCCACCAAATGATTTGGACCAGTGCACAAAGCAAGGTCCATAAAGACATGGATGAGTGAGTTTGATGTGGAAGATGTTGACAGCCTGCACAGAGTCCTGAGCTCAACCTGATAGAACATCGTTGGGATGAATTTAAGCAGAGACTGCAAGCCAGGCCTTCTTGTCCACATCAGTGCCTGACCTCCCAAATGCTCTTCTGGAAGAATGGTCAAACATTCCTATAGACACTCTCCGATACCTTGTGGATAGCCTTCCCAGAGGAGTTAAAGCTGTTATAGTTGCAAAGGGTGGGCCAACTCAATACTGAACTGTACGGATTAAGACTGGGTTGCCATTAAAGTTCATGTGTGTGTAAAAGGCCAGCGTCACAATACTTTTGGTAATATAGTGTATCTAAATGGAAAGGTTAGCCTGAAGTCCTGCAAGTCTGGAGGAATAGCCAGTAAATGCTGAATGTGTAAACTGCTAGGGATCCGTGTCTCTTCCTCACACCTCATTACTTCCCCTTTATTCTAAATTCAGAGAAGTGCAGTCAGCCAAAGCTATATTCTGAAGTTACTGACTGTAAAAAAAAAAAAAGTCTGTAGCCCTGACAGATCCATAAATACTTAAACACATGAAGAAATTTGTGTGAGGAAAATTTTTATCTCTGCCTCAGTTTACACACATGCTTTTCTGCAGAACAGAGCAGGAGAATGGGAAAACAGAAATGGTTGGGAAAGGCCCAGGAAAAAAAGAGGGTAGTGGACTCATAAAAATCCAAGTAGAAATGCAGCTGTTGCCTTGGCACAAAGCACGCTATGGGGCCATGTCAACATTTCAATACACAAGGTAGAATTTACTCTTTGCACCACATGGAGCAGAAATCGAATGAAGACAGACCGACGGAAAATGGAAATGGATTTCTGGAACTACAGTAAAGGAAATCTGGTTGTCACCCACAGCAACCAAGATTTCATTTTTCTCTGTGAAAATAAAATAGCATTGTAATAGTTTCTATAGTAACAGCTCAAAGGTATATACATATTTCTACAGTGTACAACCGCGTGGTTGTTTCTGCATGGCACTGTGATGTCATGGTGTGACATACGCCCAGCTGAGAGAGCTACTGTGACTTGTCATATGATTTTGGACACATAGTCACATGACAAGTCACGTTACCACTATTTCGACCACTAAGTTTCACAAACTAGAGTGCGACTTTGATGCGACTGAGTGCAGCTTTGATCCAACTTTACATTCTCTGGATCAAAGTCGCAGCAAAGCATTGCATGTACCTTTTCAAAGTTTCTGATTATGAAAGTTGCATAGATGGGAACGGGTGTCCCCCCTGTGTCCAGCTCCCTCCTCCTGTTCACAGCTATATTGTATATGTGCACTGCACCTCCCACCCCCCCTGTCCTGTTAGGATGGGGCTTTTCATTTCTTAAATTCTCTCATGAATTAGGATGTACAATTGTGGCTCAACGTGGCCAGCTGACGAAAAAAAAGGACAAGTGTCCACGACCAGCACTGTTGGCTGTAGACACAGAGCCTGCTTGCCCTCTTTTAGTGGCCTGAGCATCGGTCTTCCAGACATGCTGTAAAATTAGATTAGCAAAACACTGCCTGAAGTTTAGTAGAAACAGTACAATAGGAATGGCCTGCAGTCAGGTATAGGCTTGGCTGGAATGCAGTGGGTATACAGAATATATATAAATATATATATATATATATATATATAAATACATACAAGTCTGTATATATTTTATGCACTGCAGATCACTGACTGCCTAATAGATCACCAGACTGCCTAAAAGTGTATTTGAACAAGTACACCAGGAATGGCCTATAGTCAGGTATAGGCTTGGCTAGACTAGAATGCAGTGGATATAATGTAGAAGACTGTATATATATTTATACAATGCAGATCACTGAGTCGCCTGCCTGAAAGTGTCTTTGAACACGTACACCTGGAATGGCCTACAGTCAGGTATAGGCTTGGCTAGACTAGAATGCAGTGGAGAGATATATAGGCAGGCAGGCAGGTGATGCATACGATATAAATATATACAGGCTTGTGTGTATATTATATATATATATATATATATATATATATATATATACACACACACACAAGCCTGTATATTATTATATTTTATGCATCACCTGCCAGCCTGCCTGCCTGAAAATGTCTTTGAACATGTACACCAGGTTGTTTCTTCCAAACAACTCAACTTTGGTTTCATCTGTCCACAGAATATTTTGCCAGTACTGCTGTGAAACATCCAGGTGCTCTTGTGCAAACTGTAAATGTGCAGCAATGTTTTTGTGGACAGCAGTGGCTTTCTATGTGGTATCCTCCCATGAAATCCATTCTTGTTTAGTGTTTTACGTATCGTAGATTTGCTAACAGGGATGTTAGCATATGCCAGAGACTTTTGAAAGTCTTTAGCTGACACTCTAGGATTTTTCTTCGCCTCATTGAGCAGTCTGCCCTGTGCTCTTGCAGTCATCTTTACAGGACGGCCACTTCTAGGGAGAGTAGCAGCAGTGCTGAACTTTCTCCATTTATACACAATTTGTCTTACTGTGGACTGATGAACAGCAAGGCTTTTGGAGATAGTTTTATAACCCTTTCCAGCTTAATGAAAGTCAACAATTCTTAATCATGGGTCTTCTGAGAGCTCTTTTGTGCGAGGCATTATTCACATCAGGCAATGCTTCGTGTGAAAAGCAAACCCAGAACTGGTGTGTATTTTTTATAGGGCAGGGCAGCTGTAACCAACACCTCCAATCTCATCTCATTGATTGGACTCCAGTTGGCTGACACCTCACTCCAATTAGCTCTTAGAGATGTCATTAGTCTAGGGCAGTGATGGCGAACCCGTGGCACGCGTGCCGCTGCCGGCACGCCGAGCCCAATCTGTGGGCACGCCATGAAATCTCATCTCATTGATTGGACTCCAGTTGGCTGACACCTCACTCCAATTAGCTCTTAGAGATGTCATTAGTCTAGGGCAGTGATGGCGAACCCGTGGCACGCGTGCCGCTGCCGGCACGCCGAAGCCCAATCTGTGGGCACGCCATGAAATGAGGAAAACACGGTGAAAAATCGAATTGTCCAAACTGCGCCGCGAACTACATCTCCCATAGATCTGTGCGCAAGCAGTGACGTGCCCGAGTGGGAGTGACAAACAATAAGTGCTGGGGTGACGTGCACACGCTAATCGAATCATAGAAGCCGTCTCATCCACACCGCACCCGCACAAATCAACGGCCAGCTGCCCAAATGATCCATCTGTGCTTCTTACAATTGCTCTGCCCACCACCGCCTCTCAGCCAATCAGTATTACTGTAACCCGCCCTTCTCCTGCAGCCCGCCACATTTGAAAAGAAGATGCAGGCAAAGATCAAAGCGTGGCTGTGCTGTATTGAGGCGGACGGCTCTGTTCCCTGCACTTAACATGTTAGAGCCTGCTTCTCCTCTGTTAGGACCGGAGCTGTGACTCTGACAAGGAGTGAAGCAGAGCAGGCTTCTTGTGATGTCCCCCCCCCCCAGGCCCCCCTCCCCCTTCTCCGGTCAGCAGCACGAGCAGGGAGATCAAAGACACAGACAGGGCTGTGTGCATTCTTCCTCACCTTTCTGCCAGCAGCGGGGGTGGTGATTATTAAAGCAGCAGTAGGACTGAGCAGTTTGCAGAAGGGGACTCAATTGCAGGTAATCATTGTGTAGTAACATCCAGCAACTGAATTATGGGCAGTAATGTAATGTGTAGTAACCGAATGGTACTGGGTAGTAATGTTTAGCAACCTCTAGTAACCAAATGGTGGGCAGTAATGTATGGTAACCGATAGCAACCGAATGGTGGGCAGTAATGTATAGCAGCAACCGAATGGTGGGCAGTAATGAATAGCAGCAACCGAATGGTGGGCAGTAATGTAGAGTAACCGATAGCAACTGACAGCATAATTTACAGAACCCGGCTTGGGGTGCACACCCTGAATGCATGCTGCCCGCCCAAAACTAGCCTGCCCAGCGTCTATAAGGGAAAAAATGATTGGGGGAGGGTGGCGAAATATGTTTTTTTAACATAATATCTACCTTAAATCACTTTTCTGTGTATGTGTCAGGTAGGTCAGTGTATGTCGCACAGTGTATTTTGAGCACAAAGCATTCCTGAATCCAGCATTCTGAACAAATTTGGCTGAAACGTACATTTTTGGTCCTTTGGGGTTAATTAAGAGAGATGATCAGTCCCATTCTCTGTACAGAGACGCTGGCAGGTTTAATTCTGTGTTGGCACTTTGAAAGAAATAAGTTGGTTTTGCGTCGCGGTTTGGGCACTCGGGCTCAAAAAGGTTCGCCATCACTGGTCTAGGGGTTCGCATACTTTTTCCACCTGCACTGTGAATGTTTACATGGTGTGTTCAATAAAAACATGGTAACATTTAATTCTTTGTGTGTTATTAGTTTAAGCAGATTGTGATGGTCTATTGTTGTGAAGATCAGATCACATTATATGACCAATTTGTGCAGAAATCCATATCATTCCAAAATGGTTCACATACTTTTTATTGCAACTGTATATATATATACACAAAGCCTGGATGTGTGTGTGTGTATATATATATATATATATATATATATATACTAAATACACTGCAGATGAGCTAACTGAATCGCATGCCTGAAGTATATTGGAAACAGTACAACAGGAATGGTCTGCAGTGAGATCTAGCTAAACTGGATACAGTAAATACACACACATATATATATATATATATAATATATTTACACACACACACACCCAAAGCCTGGATATATATATACACCTGCCTGCTCAAACTTAATGAAATCTCTCTCTCTCTCCCTCCCTCTCCCCAACAAACTACAGACGGCCTTATATAGTGTGGGGCGTGAACGCACCACTTGAATTTGACGCAAATGCCCCATAATGTTTGAAATTCTGCGAATGATTGAACATCGAATGTTCGAGTCAAACTCATGTTCGACTCGAAACAGAAAGCTCATCCCTACTGACAGCTTTTAGTAAGTACAAACAGGGCACACAGAAAATGTTTTCTGTGTGCCTTTGCAGAGAGCTGCATTTTTCTTCTCCATAATAGGGATGAGCCGAACACCCCCCCCCCCCTATTTGGTTCGCACCAGAACCTTCGAACAGACCGACCGTTCGCGCGAACATTTAGAACCCCATTGACATCTATGGGACTCGAACGTTCAAATTCAAAAGTGCTAATTTTAAAGCCTAATATGCAAGTTATTGTCGTGAAACGTCTTTGAGAACCCGGGTCTTGCCCCAGGGAACATGTATCAATGGAAAAAAAGATTTAAAAACGGTAGTTTTTTCTGGAGCAGTGATTTTAATGATGCTTAGGCCCTGTACACACGGCCGAGGTTCTCGCCAGAAACCAGCGAGAACCTCGCTGGGAGCTGCATTCCAGCGAGAACCTCGGCCGCGTGTACGCTGTCAGCGAGCCCCGCCCGTCGGGGAAACCCGTCGAGCAAATAGAGAGCAGGTTCTCTATTTGCTCGACGGCCCGTCGGGATGAATGGCTGGTTGCCATTCCCGACGGGCGGGTCGCAGATTCTGACGGCCGGCAGAGAACCTCGACGGGCGGAACGATGTGTTCCGCCCGTCGAGGTTCCCTGTCGTGTGTACGGGGCTTCAAAGTGAAAAAAATAGAATAATTCCTTTAAATATCGTACCTGCTGCGTGTCTATAGTATGCCTGTGAAGTGGCACATGTTTAGAACTGTCCCTGCACAAAATTAGATTACTATAAGAAAAAAGTAATTTAAAACTGCTTGCGGCTTTAATGTAATGTCTGGTCCCTGCAATATGGATAAAAATCATTGAGGAAAAATAGCACAGACACAGACAGTACACACACCACGTAGTTTTAGGTGCACACTGCAGAGGACACAGGCAGTACACACACCACGTAGCTTTAGGTGCACACTGCAGAGGACACAGGCAGTACACACAACGTAGCTTTAGGTGCACACTGCAGAGGACACAGGCAGTACACCAGGTGAGAATACTGCAACTAGCACAATCACCTGCCTGCCAGTAAATTAGGAAGTGCAGATCTAGCTAAACTATACAGTGTATAAATATATATACACAACAACTGGGATGCATATATATCCTCTACACAATGTAACTTTAACTGACTAGCCTGCCTGCCTGCCTGCAACACACTTCACAAGGCCGACATGCAGGCGGACTTTAATAGTGTGGGGCGTGTACTAAATCCCCTGAGCCATAATTGGCCAAAGCCACCCTGGTTTTGGCCAATTATGGCTCTTTGTTTTTTTGCAAGCTGTGATTGTCCAAGCATGTGGGTCATAGTGCATGCTTGGCCAATCATCAGCCAGCAATGCACTGCAATGCCGCAGTGAATTATGGGCCATGAAACGCAACTCAAATTTGGCGCAAACGGCCCAAAACGTTTGTAATACGACGAACGATCGAACATACGATGTTCGACTCGAATACGAAGCTCATCCCTACTCCATAATACACCACCCATACCTGCTTGTGATTAATGCATAACATTGATGGTTTTATCAGATGACTGGGACTAAGAACAAGAAAAATGGCCCAGTATTAGCTTGCACCTTCATTAATATAGTGGCCACGTTGCAAACACTCAGTGCTATAGAATGAATGACAGTGGACCTGTGCAAAGCAGTAGCTGCATACTGAATGCATACTGAAAATACTATATCAAATGACTTGTCTTGCACAGTTTGAAAGTTAATGTTGCCTCAGTCTAAAGCCCCATACACATGGTAGGACATCAAACAAACTTTTTCGTGGATTTTTGTTTGAAGGGCGTTGGCCGGAAACACCCATAGCATATACACGTCAGTACTTTTTCTGCAAACCTTCCCAAAATGACATGATTTTTCTGCTTTTTTCTGCTCTTTACCGCCACCCTTTGGTCAACTACTTCTATTGTTGGTTGATTTTAACATTGGTTCTGGGCATGCGTGTTTGTACTTTGGACTAAAGTCTGGTGGATTTCTATACACGATAGGACTTTGCACCGTAGGACTTTTGTTGCCGAAAAGTTTGTCCGTTTGCGGAGCGAAACTTTTGTTCGATGAAAACCCGAAAAAGTTTGTCCGATGAAGCGTACACACGGATTTTTTTGAAAACCTGCTCATTTTGAAGTTTGTTGTCCAAAAAGTCTGATCGTGTGTATGGGGCTTTAGTCTGCTTTACATCATTAGAATGTTATACAGGCTCATTGAGGGATGTATAGAAGCAGGAGTATTTTGTATATTATGTAGTGGGTCACAGTGGAAGAAGCACTTCCGTCTCAACCCAATGAAAAGCTATTATCAGGGAGTTTCTCGAATTTGGTGAAAAACTACAGAGTACCACTCCAACATCAAGCGAGTACAACAAGCAATACAGAAAGGCTTACAATTCACGCTGTAACTAAATTCAGGATTCTGAAATCCTAGCATTTTTTAATCCCAGTTGACCCATATATTCCCAAACAAGATGACAACTCATCCCCTTTAGTAATAGCTTCCAAAATGATCAAACACCCAAGTAGAAAACTCACTGTAGGCTACATGGTGATCCTGCTGCCGCTTAATAAAAAACATAATGTTCTAACATCACAGGGAAAGTTGGAGGCAAAATAGTTCACAGGTACAAGATTAACGTCTCAATATTTCCTACAGCTACACATTTATATTCAACTATTAACTTGGGAACCCAAATTACATTTAAAGATAAGAAATGTAGTTTAATTGAAATGAATGCCTTCAGTGTATTCTGTGTTTTAACGGAATACAGCAATAATAATTTATGTACGGTAGGTAGCTAGCTAGTTAAAAGGGAATATTTAGTATTTTTTGTGATTTCTTGTGTAATGGTTTAGATCAGTAGTCTCCAATCTGTGGCCCAAAATGGCTCTTTGCCTGCCTTTATCTGGCCCTTGGGGCACTTTTCCTACCACTGATACAAGACACTATTCCTCCCTCTAATACCAACAATAGGGCATAATTCCTGCTACTGACATAAAACGGCGGCACTATTTTCCCCACAGAAACCAACGATGGGGCACTAATCCTTCCACTAATACCAATGATTGAACATTGTTCCTCCCACAGACACCTATGACTGGACACTATTCCACTCACTGATACCAATCATAATCGCTATTTCTCCCACCAATACCAAGAATGGGACACTATTTCGTAGACTGACACCAACAACGGGGCGCTATTCCGCCTCCTAATACCAAAGATGCATTGTTTACTACCACTGATGACAGGACAATTTCTACGCCCACTGGCCACATTCCAGCCCTCCTAAAATCTAGAGGACAGTAAACTGGAGCTTTGTTTAAAAAGTTTGGAGACAGGTTGTCCTGTAAGTTTTTCAGGCAGGCCTGATCGGACAGTCTGTTAACACCTATGAACTGGCAGGTGTAAACAGATTTGTGTCTGTTTACACCCGCCTACCTCCAATCCAAAAAACAAACAAGGGGATCCGTCCTTCTCTGTCTATGCAGATAGGATCAGAGGGCAGTCATGTGTAAATGCACAGTGGAGCCTGTTTACAACCCAGCTGCCCATAGAGCAGGGTGGGCTTGGTCAATATCCGCTTTGCATAAACTGAGCAGACTCAGACCTGTCATGTGACCGCTCTACTCTGATCAGCAGGGGATTAGCGGACAGATTTGAGTGTGCACCATGTAAAATGGGGCCTTGGTTCTCCTTCTCACAAAGTCAATGTACTTATTGCATAGGTGTGCACACAGGGTGTGCCGGGTGTGCCCAGGCACACCATAATCATTCTGTGCAGTGCAGATCCCCCTACTTCCCTGGCTTCCCACTCCTTCCCTCTGCAGCACCTCCGGCTTCCCTCTGCAGCACCACAGCTTTACTCCTCTCCTCTCCTGCCAGCTGTTGCTGTGGAGATGTTTTAGGATAAGTGAGGGAAGGGGTCGGTAAATATGTATTTATCAGCCCCTTTCCTTTCTGAATGAATATGGTGAGTGATCGGTAGTGTGTGTTTGAGCTTTGGGGTGCACACCCTAATGCAATAGGCTGCGCACACCTATGACTTATTGTCAGTTATTCTTTAGTTGTAAGGAATGAAGTCTGAATTAACCTAAATCAGAAACTGAGCTCCCTCTAGTGGTTAACTTACAAATGTCTGTATTCAACACAACAACAACAAATATGGACAATAAAACACCTAAAATTGTGAAAGTCATAACAAAAATGTATTTAGATCAACTTTTACTAAAACCATTTTTTTTAAAAGTGATACTAAACTCTCAGTTTTCTTTTGTGAAAAATAAAAAACATGCTATACTTACCTGCTCTGTGCAGTGGTTTTGCACAGAGCAGCCCAGATCCTCCTCTTCTCGAGTCCCTCTTCGGTGCTCCTGGCCCCTCCCTGCTGTTGAGTGCCCCCACAGCATGCACCTTGCTATGGGGGCACCCGGGCCGCAGCTTTGTGTAGATTCAGACAGAGCTGCAGCCTGGCCCCGCCCCTTCTCTCTCTTCATTGGCTCACTGATTTTGACAACAGCAGGAGCCAATGGCGCTTCGCTGCTGTCTCAGCCAATATGAAGGGGAAGTCCCGGGCAGCCAAGTTTCTCATACAACATCACTGGATCGAGATAGGACTCAGGTAATTATTAGGGGGGGGATGTAGTACACAGAAGGTTTTTTATCTTAATGCATAAAATGCATTAAGATTAAAAAAAACTCTGCCTTTACAACTACTTAAAATTTCCTGCAAAATAAGATGCTTAATACCTCTCTGGCAGACCCTGATTTGGTCTACACATGATGCCAGGTTTCTCACTGAGCTCTGGGATTCCATCCTCCAGCTCCTGCATCACTACAGGATACAGAAGTGATGCTGGGACCAGCAGATGGAACCATAGAACATGGTGGGTGGTGGAGGCACACAAAACAGATTTATTGGACAGCATAGTTCTGCAACAGTGAAGACTTGACTTTGCGCCTGCTAAAGACATATTAGGTATCTTCTTTTGTAGAAAACGTTTATTTTTTATTTTTTACTACTGCAATTATATAATTTACACTTGCTGGAAATACATGATACCTCTATGAAAGGGGTTGTAAAGGTAAAAGTTTTTTCACCTTAATGCATTGGGGGCGGGGCCGAGTGATACAGTCGGCGTCTATGGCCGCCACTGCATCACGGGAGCGCGCCCGCAATAACTCAACACCATGCAAGCTCACTCGCATGAAGGTGTTGAGTCCTTGCTGGGGGGAGCCGAGACAGCCACCGAGGGACCCCAGAAGACCAGGTTCGGGGCCACTCTGTGTAAAACGAGCTGCACAGTGGAGGTAAGTATAACATGTTTGTTATTTAAAAAAATATTTTTTTTTATCTTTAGTGATCCTTTAAGTAATAAATGATCTACAACAGTAAAACAAATAAATGCAGTTTACCAAGAAATAATAATTAATTAATGATGCTATAAAACAGAATTGACACAAAATGGCTTAATGACATTAAAATATGGTTAAAAATTCAAGTATGTAATCTTAACTCAAAAATGTATCCTCTAATGCTCTCAGCTTCCTCCAAATTCCCCAATTACAATTATACCCACTGTCGTACTCAGTGGGCACTGCTGCCCACTGAACATGACACATTCAAGTGAAAGGGTCTTTAGAAGAGAAAAGCTAATGTAAACAAGGCTTTAGGGTCACTTTAAGCAACATTATTGTTACTACGGGTTATTTTATATAGTACCAACAATTTACTTAGTGCTTTAAATATTGTAATTCATACAAGTCTCTGCCCTCAAGAAGATCCCAATCTAAGGTCCCTTTCGTATATGCACAAACATACAAGGGCCAAATTAGAAAAGCGCCATATAACCTACCAGCATGTTTACCTACCAGTGTGGGAGGAAATTGGAGCACCCAAAAAAAAACTACACAAGCACAGGGCGAACATGTCAATTCCCTGAAGTTAGTGTCCTGCCTCGGATTCAAAATGAGGACCTCAGTGCTGCAGGGCAGCAGTGCTAACCACTAAACCACTTAGAAGCTATTGATAATATATGAGTCGTCAGATTCCTGTCTGTTTAAAGTATAAACATATTCTGGAGCCAGACAGACAGAAGAAGACATTTTAGTGTCTTCTGGTTTCTTGTATAGCACTAACTGCATTTGATGTAACTAGAACGGACAGGTAAATGGAACTCTGTCTTACTATTCTTCCCCTAAGGAGAAAAGTAAATGGTTAGGAAATAATCACAAACTGCTAAGGAAATCAATAAAGAGCCACACAAATATCAGGCTCAGTATTTTATTCTTTACTTTCCCAACCATAAATTCAAGTATTTCTCTTCTCTTTATGCCATTACTTTCCTCATATTACAGATGTCCAACTTCCATAATTATTGCATCTTATTTTACCAGCACCTCCCTACATCTGGTTATTATTTCTGCTCTACAGTTGTGTAACTGACAGTGAAGAATCATTTTTATTTTGTTAGGTGGCACATATTATGTTTCTAAGCAAACATCAATGTAGATGACCCAAAACAGTCTAAAAGGGCCATTGGAGTATTAGATGTAAACAGGGCCACATTTCCATCCCTGGAGACTGCATTCACATAATCGTTGGTTGGTACCCAATGCAACACCCATCTGCTAAGATCACTGCTTTTACATGGAACTTTTTTTTTTTAACCGCTCCTAACCTGGCTTGGAATACTATGACTGGTAATTAATACATTATATGAGATGACTACATTTTTACTTATACAAAAAAAGGAGGTAGGCCTATAAGGCCTCATTCACACAAACTTACTACATCATACACCCATGCGAGGGCCGTGTTTGCAGTCCAATTCATATCAATTGGAATGCAACAACTACATGGACACAGCCACTGCTCCCAATTTGACAGCCGTGTACCCTACATTCAGGACTGTGCACCCACACCCACACAGCTGTAAAATTGGGGCTGTGCCCATGCAGTCTCTGCATCTCAAATTACATGAATGAGACTGCAAACACAGCCCTTGCATGGGTGCCTGCTATAGTATGCTCGTGTGAATGAGGCCTTACACCCCACTGCTTTTGTTTTCCCATGATATGTAAAAACATAGTAATTCTTATGCGGGCAAACACAGCCTATGCAAGGGCGAACGCTCAAGTTTGCCTAGGTTATCAAATCCTGACTTTACAGGGAAGCTGCCTCTTTGACTATGTCCTCCATAGGTACACATGGAAAGTAGTTTTCATAACACACAATGAAATGTGACTCTTTTCTAGCCAACGGGATAAGAAGCTGCAAGTATGTATGTCATTAAATATACATGTGGTACTCTATAAATAACCCTTTAAAACATACAGAAACACCTGTATCCTTTGAATTAAACATTATATATATATATATATATATGTATATATATATATATATATATATACATACATACATACATACATACATACACACCACACAAATTAAAAATGTAATACATACCTTTTCACTCCATGCCCATAGGCCAACTCCAAGAAAGGCTATCCCCAAAAACTGAAAGAGATAAAGAGCAGGGGGTTAATTTGCATATTTTAGAAACAGACACAAATATTTCATATGAGTCTATTGATCAATGTTTTCACACAAGATTCACACTTTACCACATAAAATTAAATTAGAAAATATGTCAAGTTAAAGTTGTGCGAATCTTGGGTAAAACCAATGATAAATAGACCCCTAAATATAAGAGCTTGTTATGATGGGCATTGAGCCATACATCTTGACAAATACAGCTTTCTGCTCAGTAACTGTATGTGCGTTTATCTGACTCAACACTCATATAATACTATGGTAATAATCCCACCTGAGATGAAATTTGTGTTCAAGAAATGTATTCCTTGGTATCAATTACGATGCTAAGCTTACCCAATAGTACCTGAAATGCTTTTTTAGATGATCCATTGCCATACAATTCTCCTCATTAGCGACCCACTTAATTAGCGATAACTGTTAATTCATGTTAAAAAATCTTTATTTGCTAACTTTACTGTAAATAGTAACCAATTGCACCCTGTAGGTACAAGTGTCCAGGGAGTTTACTACCATTATAACTTGAAAGGATAAGTTCACATTTCAAAACATGTCCACCCCCCCATCCCTGCCTTAGTGTGACAGTAGGCAGGGGATCCTATCCCCACACATTTTGTTACGATTCACAAACAGTGCAGCTGATGCGAAAACTCCGCCCACACAGCCACGTCATTCATTCACAATTTCCTGTGGATTAATAGACTACTACCATCTGTCAGCCACCACAACTAACGGCTTGTAATTCTGAGAGAACTGAAAGGGCGCTGACGAGCACACTTGTAGTTCATTCATAAGCCCTGCAGTATATGCAAATATGGGCTGAAAGTTGCAGGGCTTGGCTGCCAAAGCCTGACATCCACTGATCATGGGTGCAATGCTTTTCAAGCTCCTGCAGCAAAATATTATAAATGCACAATTTTTTCTGCAAAAATAGGAGCATTTATAAAAAAAAAATCTTTAAATATGAACTTTTCCTTTAAAGGGGTTACAACAAACATGTTATACAGTGCAGAAAATAAGTATTTGAACACCCTGCTATTTTGCAAGTTCTCCCACTTGGAAATCATGGAGGGGTCTGAAATTGTCATCGTAGGTGCATGTCCACTGTGAGAGACATAATCAAAAAAAAATAATCCAGAAATCACAATTTATGAATTTTTAACTATTTATTTGTATGATACAGCTGCAAAGAAGTATTTGAACACCTGTCTATCAGCTAGAATTCTGACCCTCAAAGACCTGTTAGTCTGCCTTTAAAATGTCCACCTCCACTCCATTTATTATCCTAAATTAGATGCACCTGTTTGAGGTCATTAGCTGCATAAAGACACCTGTCCACCCCATACAATCAGTAAGAATCCAACTACTAACATGGCCAAGACCAAAGAGCTGTCCAAAGACACTAGAGACAAAATTGTACACCTCCACAAGGCTGGAAAGGGCTACGGGGAAATTGCCAAGCAGCTTGGTGAAAAAAGGTCCACTGTTGGAGCAATCATTAGAAAATGGAAGAAGCTAAACATGACTGTCAATCTCCCTCGGACTGGGGCTCCATGCAAAATCTCACCTTGTGGGGTCTCAATGATCCTAAGAAAGGTGAGAAATCAGCCCAGGACTACATGGGAGGAGCTGGTCAATGACCTGAAAAGAGCTGGGACCACTGTTTCCAAGGTTACTGTTGGTAATACACTAAGACGTCATGGTTTGAAATCATGCATGGCACGGAAGGTTCCCCTGCTTAAACCAGCACATGTCAAGGCCCGTCTTAAGTTTGCCAATGACCATTTGATCCAGAGGAGTCATGGGAGAAAGTCATGTGGTCAGATGAGACCAAAATAGAACTTTTTGGTCATAATTCCACTAACCGTGTTTGGAGGAAGAAGAATGATGAGTACCATCCCAAGAACACCATTCCTACTGTGAAGCATGGGGGTGGTAGCATCATGCTTTGGGGGTGTTTTTCTGCACATGGGACAGGGCGACTGCACTGTATTAAGGAGAGGATGACCGGGGCCATGTATTGCGAGATTTTGGGCAACAACCTCCTTTCCTCAGTTAGAGCTTTGAAGATGGGTCAAGGCTGGATTCTAACAACATGACAATGACCCGAAGCACACAGCCAGGATAACCAAGGAGTGGCTCTGTAAGAAGCATATCAAGGTTCTGGCGTGGCCTAGCCAGTCTCCAGACCTAAACCCAATAGAGAATCTTTGGAGGGAGCTCAAACTCTGTGTTTCTCAGCGACAGCCCAGAAACCTGACTGATCTAGAGAAGATCTGTGTGGAGGAGTGGGCCAAAATCCCTCCTCCAGTGTGTGCAAACCTGGTGAAAAACTACAAGAAACGTTTGACCTCTGTAATTGCAAACAAAGGCTACTGTACCAAATATTAACATTGATTTTCTCAGGTGTTCAAATACTTATTTGCAGCTGTATCATACAAATAAATAGTTAAAAAAATCATACATTGTGATTTCTGGAATTTTTTTTTTTTTTGATTATGTCTCTCACAGTGGACATGCACCTACGATGACAATTTCAGACCCCTCCATGATTTCCAAGTGGGAGAACTTGCAAAATAGCAGGGTGTTCAAATACTTATTTTCCGCACTGTACTTACCTCCACTGTGCAGCTCGTTTTGCACAGAGTGGCCCTGATCCTGGTCTTCTGGGGTCCCTCGGCAGGTGTTTTGGCTCCTCCCAGCAAGCCCTAACCCCCTTCATGGGAAGCTCTCTCCAATGACGAGCTGCCTCAAGCAGGGGGAAACCATCGCGGGAATGAGCCCAAGAGTTTCGTGGCTTATGTAAGTAAAACGGGGGGGCTGGGGGGCTTGAGAGTGCAAGGTGTTTTTTCACCTTTTTTCACCTTAATGCATACGATGCTTATGCTTTACAAACCTTTAACCTCATGACCCATGTAGGAGCTTATAAAGCGTCGCCTATGGAAAATATAGGGTACTGAAGTTTGTTGCGTTTTCATGGGTGCGTGAAATTTTCGTTTTTTTACATGTTGGCTATCTATTTACTTGGTGCAAATTCATCATTTATATTTTACCAACAAAAGCAGGCGCAGGGTATATTATTGGGTTGACGTGACCTAAAATTTACTTTAGTATATTTTTAACAAATTTTTTTTGTGTTTCATAAAGAATGTGCTAATATTGTGTAACATAAAAAGTTGGAACTATCACTCGTTTATTCTGTAGGGCATCTGTTTTTAGAACATATATAATGTCTGAGGGGGGGGGGGGGGTAACTAATCTTCAGGTCAAAAATAATTTTTAACATGTAAACAAAAAAATGCAAAAAACGGCTCTGGCAGCAAAAGGGTCGAGGACTACCCCTAAAGACTATGTCACGTCTTTAGGGGTTATCAGACAACACAGCCTTTATGAACTTCTGCTTATCATTTCCAAGTCCACACCCAGCAGCAATGGGAGATAACTCAGTATTCTGTATCAGTCTCCTGAAATACTGATGAGACAAATTTTGGCTTTAACTTCACTGAATTATGCTAACAGATTGGATTGCTGTTACAAATGTCATTGCATAATATGAGTTCACGCTATTGCAGTCCTGCAAGCTACGCCTGTTTTGTTTTTACACATTCCCCCAGATGCAAAGACACACAAAACAAGACACACCTTAATTATAGAAGTTCAACTTTGCAAAGACATACGTGAGTGGCAGGTTGGTAACAAAAGTGTTAATTGAAATTATATTTCGCAAAACAGAAGAACTTTTGCATAAAGCGGTAGTAAACCGCTACAAAAAAAAGAAAATTGGGCCCCCTGCAGGTTTTACTCATAATATACTAGTAGGCACTGCATACTAGCATATTAGAACAGACTTATGCCGCGTACACACGGTCGTTTTTTGCGATGAAAAAAAACGTTTTTTTTAAAACGTCATTTAAATTGATCGTGTGTGGGCAAAACGTCGTTTTTTGTCTTCAAAAAAACGACCAAAAAAAAATTCCAACATGCTTGAATTTTTTGTGTCGTTTTTCAAAACGTCGTTTTTTGTTTCACAAAAAGTCACCGTGTGTAGCAAAAACGTTGTTTAAAACGACGTTTTTCAACCCGCGCATGCCCAGAAGCTAGTTATGAAGCGAGCTTCAATGGAAAAGAGTGGTGAACGTAACCTCGCTTTTTGTGAAAAAAACGATGGTGTGTATGCAACATCGTCTTTGAAAAGTGACGTTTCAAAAACGTTGTTTTTCCTTCACAGAAAACGTTGTTTTTTTTCATCACAAAAAATGATCGTGTGTACGCGGCATTAGAATCACATGGAGCCCTCCAGCGCAGCACTGTCAAGGCTTACGGCTGTATGAAGGGCCTGGGTCATAATGATGTCCCTCCTGGGCATGCGTGCGGGAGCCCTGGCTACGGCACGGCATTTCACAGCACACTGTATGCCCGGAATGCAGAGCGTCACTGTGTATGTGCACAATTTCTGCGTTCCGAATTTGTTTTTGCATGTGCAATTTTTATGTGTCCTGGTGCATTGCTGTGCTTTTTCCCCCCTTCATCTCAATTAAGGACATTTGTTCTAGTCCGTTTTCGGTGCTTTCCAGTGCATTTTGGTGATTTTTTTTTTGCGTTTTACCATACAGAAAAAAATGCAGCATGTTCTACCTTTGTTGACTGCACTGGAATGAACTAGGGCCATTAGAATCCATGTTAAACACCGTTCAAGCGTTTTTGATGCAGAATAAAATGGGCTACATTTGTTGAGAAACAGCCCTAAAACCAACATTTTTTTACATGTATGTGCAAACCTTTAGGACATTCAGATTGTATCTAAACCCAAAGCCAAAAATGACATTTATTGTAGCTTACTAGTCCTTGGTGTGGTGGCTATTTTCTTTTTTTCAAGCTTTAGCTTTATTTTCACCTTGTAATCTTACATATTAAACACTCCCTCTCTCTCGGTGGCTACGTCACTCTTCCACTGTATCTCTGGAAGGAACCATGGTTGTCACCCTAGGCTGCTCTCCTGATAGGGGCTATTAACATGTTTGAATCTCTTCATCTTCATTACATGGGTGGCAGGGAAACTGGTACTTTACAAAAGATAGCTAGTAAGGAAGCTATTCTTCAGTACAGCTTAACAGAAGTGACAAGTCTACTGTATTTTTTGAAAACATCAAGAGGTATTTTCTGTAGACGGTGTGCGTAAAGGTTTCCTCCTCCAATTATCAGCTGAATCCTCCTATTCTCCCTCAAGCACCAGGTACAGCTGGCATACGGAGTCGTCTGGGTTCCAAACACAAAGGAAGAAAAAAACAAATCACGGCAAACCGTTGACGTCACATAGATTCTGGTTTATTAGAGCTGACAACCACAGTGAGATCCCTGTTGGCACGTTTTGCCCAACAGGGCTTATACATAGGTATTTCCTATATTTTGCTGAGAATGTTCTTTGCTTACATTCTAGGCATTCATCACTTGAAACATACCGTATTTATCGGCGTATAACACGTCCCGGCGTATAACACAATTTTAAGAGGGAATTTTCTGGAAAAAATCATTTTTTTAGTCCAAATAGTAAATGCAGTTAAAATTAAAAATAAGATAAGCAGTAATGTACAGCAAGCAATGTTAGTGTCCGAGATCCAGGGAGCACAATGTGTTAAGGTCTCAGGACTCAGAGAGCAGGTCTGATCGTGTGTACGTGGCCTCAGACGCAGGCATCACTGACCGGGACTGTAGCGCTGCTTGGGGCTTCTATTCCCAAATGTTCAGCAGTCTGTGGTGAAGGGGAGGGTGAGAAAACCCGTAAACACGGGCAGCGCTGGCCGAGACTGTAGCGCGGCTAGGATGGAAACAAACACACGCACACGCCATCTACGTTCCTCTATGGCGGGTGACGTCACACGTCTGTATATGCCCCATACACACAAGCTGAATTTCCGCCAGCAAAAGTCAGATGTGAGCTTTTCATTGGAAACTCCGACCATGTGTTTGCTCCATCAGACTTTTGCTGGCGGAAACACACGTTTGGAAACAATTCGACTCATGCTTGGAAGCATTGAACTTAATTTTCTTGCCTTGTCGTAGTGTTGTACGTCACCACGTTCTTAAGGCCTCGTACACACGAATAAATCTGTCTGCTCGAAACGGTCGGCCCAACCGTCCCAGCAAACAGATTTGACCGTGTGTACGGGCAAACAGACGGATTTGGCCACCCGACAGATTTCAAAGCATGCTTTGAAATCTGTCGGCTGGGAACCCGTCCGCCCGACTTGTCTGCTGGTTAGTATGCTAACCAGCAGACATGTCTTCTCGCACACGCGCCGAATGATTTTGACGCATGCGCGGAAGTGTTTAACTTCCTGGTGCGGTGACGTGGCGGTGTCAACGTCACCGACACGTCAGCACGCTGTCTGCTGGCGGGGATTTTGGTTTGCTCGTGTGTACACGCGAGCAAACCAAAATGCCAGCAGACAGATTTGTTCAAATCGGTCGGACAGACCGTTTTGAACAAATATATTTAATTGTGTGTACGAGGCCTAACGCTCGAAAGTTCAGAGAACTTTTGTGTGACCGTGTGTATGCAAGCCAAGCTTGAGCGGAATTCCGTCGGAAAAACCATCCAACTTTTTTCCGAAGGAAATTCCGCTCATGTGTACAAGGCAATAGTCTTTGACGGGCTGCCAGCAGAGGGTCTGAGGACACCTCAGTTTCCTTTATTATATATACAAGTAGTAATATGGGGTCCTCTCAGCAGGATCCAGGTTGGATCTGAAATTCGATTAATTAAACTGTTAACTTTTGATTAACACCAAATATGAGTAGGTTACAGTTTGGGAATAACTTACTAGACACTACAGTAGAATAGAAATAGAGTGGATGATATTATGGGTTATGACCTAAAGAAAAAAAGGGGTTCTTCCTCACGTAAGGATAATGATGGCACCATGCTAGCATTTCCGTTAAGCCCCAGTGGTCAACCAAACATGCTAGTCCTCTCACTTATGGCCTAAAACAGAAAGCCCTTTATCAATCCTGCACTACTGTTTTAGGTTTGTTTGTACTCATCAGTTCCATACATGAAAGTGGCGATATTACGGCTGAAAGTATTTCAGTGGAGAGCTGTTTGACTCCTATTGCCCCCTCACCATAGTCTCTCATAACTTAAAAAGCAGAGATCGGCACCCCAAGCCTTATACATGAATTGTGTTCCACTGATGAGAGGAAGAATAGGGAAGATGAAATAACAGTCCTGAACATTGAACTCTATTCATAAGCATACAGCTCCTTTGAAACGCGTCATTGTTGCCAATATTTTCTACTTGGAAGTACTGCGTACTGCAAAGTTTTGACTTGGACATTTCCCCTTCAAGGAAGTGGAAAAAGCGGGGAACATTTTTAGACGACATGAAAACCACTGGCATGAGACTTTAGTCATGTAATTCTGCAGTTTATTAGCTTCTCCCGCTGCCAAAAGTAAATATCTTAAAGGCTTCAACAGAACATATAACACTAACTCATACACCAAACAAAAAAGCAAAAGAAATAGTGTAACATCATAAATATCAATGAACAGGGCACTTAATACCAACTGGCATTTATAATATTTTTAGGGCAAGTTACAGCTTAAGGAAGAAAGAAAATGGAACAATCAGGCTTAAATATAAGGAGAGAAAATTACTTACGGCTTACAGTTAAATCCCATTTATTGGACATGGTGCAATGAATGACCATGCCTCTTTAAGGAATGGATAAAAGAAAGTAAACCACAGTAAGACAGTCCTGGTGTCAGCTCATCGCAGATAGTCACACAATACGGGTGAAATGGCCAGAATGGGAGACTGATCTATTGTCTATGGCAGGGGTGTCAAACTCAGTTTTATTGCGTGCCGCTTCAGCAGTATGGTTGCCTTCAAAGGGCTGGTTGTATCTGGGGTGCACTACATTCAGAGTGCAGAGTTCAGGAGTGTGTTATGTACAGAATGCAGAGTTCAGGGGTGTGCTGTGTACAGAGTGAAGTGTTCAGGGGTGCACTATGTACAGAGTGCAGAGTTTAGGGGTGTGCTACGTACAGCATGCAGAGTTCATTGAGTGCTAATGACACCCTCTAGACCAGGTGTCAAACTCAATTTAATTGCGGGCTGCATCAACAGTAAGGTCGCCTTTACAGGGCCAGATTTATCTGGGGTATGCTACATACAGAGTGCAGGGTTCAGGAGTGCTATATGTACAGAATGCAGTTTAGGGGTGCGCTACATACAGATTGCAGGGTTCAGGAGTTCTATACGTACAGAGTGCAGAGTTCAGGGGAATGCTATGTACAGAGTGCAGGGTTCAGGAGTGCTATATGTACAGAGTGCAGGGTTCAGGAGTGCTATATGTACAGAATGCAGAATAGGGGTGTGCTACATACAGATTGCAGGGTTCAGGAGTGCTATACGTACAGAGTGCAGAGTTCAGGGGCATGCTATGTACAGAGTGCAGGATTTAAGGGGTCCACTACCAACCGAGCGCATAGTTTATGGTTGTGCTGTGTTCCGAGTGCAGGATGTGCAACCCTAATTACCAACACTCCCAAAGCTTTCTTGCATTTCTTTTTCCTACCTGGCCCAGCTCTATTACCGCCCTGTGTAGGCGGCGCACCTTTTAGGGAGATTGTTCTCTCTCTCTATGGAGATGTGCCCTTGCCGTGCCCCATTGTAAGCGTGTGCAGGGATCTGTTAGATTCAGGAGCCACTGATAAAATCTATCCATTGTAAACACAGAAGGCTTCTGTATTCACAAGTGACAGCTAGGAGCGTGAGGGGAGGGTGAGAGCCGGAGGTGGCAGAACGTAGTTCCACCACATTCTAGCTGGATAACTGGGTGTGAGGGCCACATAATAAGGCCTGGTGGGCCAGATTTGGCCCACGGGCCTTGTGCTTGACATGTGTGGTCTATGGGTACCTCAAAGTATTTCTGCATATAAACTTGCCAACAGCCTACCAGCTGAGAGGCCCTAATTTCTTATAGATTGTGAAGCTGGGTAAATATGCTAAAGTAGAACAAAAGGCAAAACTTGTTTTTACGCTTTGGACAGAATAGGAGAGGGTTATAACCCCAGAGACTTTTTTTGCCACCATGGAGATTTTACTTTGCTTCCTGTCCCATAGCCTAAACAGGAAGTGAGAGGAAATCCTTACAAAGTGCAGGAATCCCTGGTTGTCACCAGGACTAGTGTCTCAATCTGAAGATTTCCCATTTATTGCTTTTCTGATGACTACCAAAAATTAGGGATTTTTTTCCACTCTGGGTGATCATGGTAAAACAGGACAAATAGAGATGGTGAACATTTCCAATGGGGGACCAGACAGTAATAAAAAAACGTAACCATTCTATCCACACGCAAAAAAAACATTGTTACAGCATACTTTAATGATTACAGAACTGCATTAATTTGTGGTCTCTATATCTTCCTGGAGTTCAGCTGTAACTGATAACATATGTACTATGAATACACAGTTACATCATATGTGGGTTTTCTTCTCCTCCCATCTGGAACAACTTAGAGTTCTGTAGGCGATGTAGTGAGGTTTTCAGAATTTTTCTAATAACGTATTAGCTCAATGACCAGAGATATCACGTGCACTAAGATTGTACAGTTCTCGGTTTGTGTGTTTCCTCCAGATGCTCTGGATTCCTCCCACAAATCAAGAATATATTGGTTTTAGATCAAACTCATTCTAGAGAATGTACGAATGTCCCTTTAGGAGTGTAGTTGGGACCAGGGGCGGCCCGTCCATTAAGGGCGCATGGGCATAGCCTCCCCTATTCATCGCGCCACCCACATATCCATGCGTGCAGCCCCTTTCAGGACAGCAGGCGCATGAATTCCAATGTGGGGTGGGTGGTTTGTTTGAAGCGCCGATTAGAGCTAGCCGCTCGAATGCTGCATACACACGACCGTTTTTCGGGTTCTAAAAAATTATGTGTTTTTTTACATTGTTCTATAAAATGACGGCGCATTTTTTTACGTCGTTTGCGTAAGGCGTTTTCCGGCGTAAAGTTACCCCTGGTATGTATAGGCGTACACAATGTTAAGTATGGACGTCGGGACAGTGTCGAATTTTCCGTTGTTTACGTTGTTTGCGCAAAACGTTAGCGAAAAGGGATTTGCGTAAGTTAAGTTCACGTCGAAAGCATTGACCATTTGCGACATGAATTCGCGCATGCGAACTGGGATACCTCCACGGACGGCGCATGCGCCATTAAAAAAAACGTCATTTAGGTGGGGTCACGATGATTTTACATAAATCACGCCCACACCTTATACATTTGAATTGCGCAGGCTTACGCCGACACATTTACACTACGCCGCCGTAACTTACGGTGCAAAATTATTTGTGGATAAGGAACCTGCCGCTCTAAGTTACAGCGGCGTAGTGTATCTTAGATACGGTACGCCTGCCTAAAGATAGGCAGTTCTTTGTGGATCTGGCCCTTAATAGTTTACTGATTCCTTATTTATTAATTATTAAAAATAGATAAAAAATCAATCATATAATGTGCCTGCAGTTTAGTTTCATTTTTAAACTGGTTTCATGTTTCTGTGAAGTAAAGAGACACACAGAACAAAAACAAACAAATACAGGGCAGTGTTTTGTTTTTAAAATGAATCTGATTGGTTCTGAGGAGTTTTAGACACACAGTAATGACAGCTTGGACCACAGTGAAAAGCTGCCATGAGATTTTTCATAAGGAGCCAGACAAGCAGGAAGTGTGGAGATCAGAGCAGAATTACAGCAACTTCAAAGCAAAAACGAACAATGAGGACATAAAACCAGGACTGCAGTAAGGTAAAGGAAGCTATTTAGCTAAAAAAATATTTCCTTTAGTGATCTTTTAATGATATTAATACATCAATGTAAGCCATAAAGATATATATATTTGCCATACTTAAGCTATGTTTACCATAAAGATATATATATATATATATATATATTTGCCATACTTAAGCTATGTTTACCATAAAGATACGTATATATATCTATAGATATAAATATATCTATATCTTAATTTATTTTCCATACAGAAATACATTATAAAACTAAGACATCATCAACTCTTAAGACAATTAGGAAAGCTTAATTTTTCTGTTGATAAATTGTACATTTTGGTTTCAAAAAGCAGAACAAAATCTTTGGATATCATATAAGTCTAGTTGTCTTTTACGTGCTGCTTTTTCCACAGTGTCCAATAATTGTCTACTAGACCTTTAAACAGTTTTCAGTAAAGGTACAGTGACTCTGACTGTCATTCCTATGATTTATCAGGCATCTACTTTGTTTTTACTAACCAGCGCTGTAACACCACCTAGTACAGGCACCATAGCAACAGAGAACTCAATCAAGTAAAAATTACAGTTTTGATACAGCTCATGTGGATACATGCATAGACTTCATTTGTCAACAGTACCAGAAAAGACAATATCAGAAGTAAAAAAGCAAAACATGCCCAAACAGAAAGAGAAAATGTTGGGTCGCATGTTGGAAAGCATTACACATTTTCAACACACTGGTGAATAAAAACCTTTTCTACATCAGTTATGTCTACCTACCTGCAGAACACAATGCTCACTGCTGGCGGCTATAGCTGCTTTTAGTGATTGCATGAAAAAAATCTGACAGGTAGGTTGTACTGAAACTTACAGATGGATCAATTTCAGTACAACCAGACTGCCCATAGATGGAATCTTGGCCGGTCTAGCTGAACTGGCCACATTCGATTCAATCTATGTTGGGCTTAAAGGAGTTGTAAAGGAAAAAAAAAATTTTGCTGAAATTACTGTTTACAGGGTATAGAGACATAATAGTTAACTTATTCCTTTTAAAAATGATTAAAAATAAATAAAAATCAATCATGTATTGTACCTGCAGTTTCTAGTTTCGTTTTTGCATGCTGTTTCCTGGTTCTGTGATTTACAGAGACACAGAGCCAATACAGGGCAGTGATGGTTTGTAAAACGAAACTGATTGGTTCTGAGGGGTTTTAGACACACAGTAATCACACCTCCTTGATTAGTGACCACAGAGAGAAAGCTCCCATGACTTTTTTCATCAGGAAACCGACAACCAGGAAGTGTCCAGAACAGAGAAGGATTACAGCAACATCATAGCAAAAACGAACAATGACGACATGAAACCAGGACTGCAGAAAGGTAAAGGAAGCTATTTAGCTAAAAAAAAAAAAAAATCCTTTAGTGACCCTTTAAGTCCTGTCCCTTTCTCTAATACACACGTGTCTAACACAAGGCCTGCGGGCCGAATCTGGCCCTCCAGGCCATTTCATGTGGCCCTTGCACCAGGAGAGCTCCACCCCTCCTCTGGTCCTCTACTTTCTGCTTTCAAGCAATGCATCCAGTTTCTTCCCAGCAGCAGCATAGGGGGGATGCACTGTGATGTAAGGGAGAGTGAGGGACTCAACTTCTGATGGTGGATTGGCTCTTGACATCTAATGTAAGGGCATTTCCCCAATTATATGTAACAAGTGCAGAGCCTTCTCTGCTCAGAGCTGTCAAAACGAAATAAAAAAACTCAGCCTCAATAAAGAGAAACAACATCTCTTGGTTCTTTAAATGAAAGGAATGCAGGGCCGCGCAATTGTCAGTTAAAGCAATGCAGTGCCGAATCGCAAAAAGTGGCTCGGTCTTTAACCACCAAAATTGTCCGGGGCTTAAGCGGTTAATTACCACTAAAAGAAAGCTTGATTTGTGTGAAAAACAAGCGATAAGAATTTCATATGGGTACAGTGTTGCATGACTGCTCAAGTGCGACAGCGCTGAAAGCTGAAAATTGGCCTGGGCAGGAACGGGGTAAAAGTAACAAGTAGTTAAAAAAAATGGCTCCTAGGTTCAAAGCAATTGTCAAACCCTGTTTATATATATATATATATATATATATACAGAGCTTTTTTTCTCAGAAAATAGGTACAGGAACTCAACCACGACCCGTTCAGATTTCAAAAACAGTAGAAGGGTCTTAAAAGGGCATTAAATACCAGAATTGCATTACATACAGAGTGCAGAGTTCAGGGGGTTACAAAGCTGTCACTTGCAAAGACAGAAACCAAACTTCTGTGTTTACAAGTGATTGTGGTGAGCAGGCAACAAAGGGTCTGAGCCAAAGGTGGTGGAACTGAGTTCCCCCAAGTTCCCCCAGAAAAAAAGCCCTGTATATATATATATAAAATCATATACTGTATAATCCACAGTAAACTCCCTTCAAAACAGCAAAAGATGCTTGATATATCATCCACTGGTTTCCTGTGTTAGGGCTCTTTCACACATGCGGACCGTATGTCCAATTTTTCATCCATCAGTTTACGGATGAAAAAGGGACATGCATTGATCCCTATGAGATTGTGGGTGTCAGCGGATGAACATCCGCTGACACCCAATCTCGCCCGCTTCCGCAATCCTCTGATTCTGCAGACGGAGGAAATCTCTATTTTTCCATCCGCCTGCAGATCGGATCGGGTGAACACTGACAGACGGTCCGTGTTCATCCGATCCCCCCCTAGGGGAGAGCGGAGACCTGACAGGGCGGTGCAGGGACACTGTGCAGGGACCGCCCTGTCATCCGCCGGCTCAGCGGGGATCAGTGGAGCAAACGGAGGTTTACGGGGCGGATGATCACGGATCCATCCCATGTGAAAAGCCCTTACTGTGTGTGTGTGTGTGTATATATATATATACAGTATATATACTGTGTATATGCTGTAGAGCCCGCAAAACATAATTGTATGATGCCATGTGTCAAACAATTTCAGTCTGACTTGAAAGGTTGGAAAACACTCAGGTAAGCAATAAAATATGTATGCTTTGTCAGTCTTCAGCTGGGTGTCTTTTTTTCCATTCATGCCAGGTACTGTTCCGATACAAGTGCCAAAACAAAATTATAAAGGGGGTGTGATCTCTAGAACTAGAGAAGCATAAGGAGGCATCAGCTCATCGGAAAATAAAAACCATCTCTGGCTCAGCTCTGCAAGGTACTAAGCACGCGTATTTTCAAGGAATGATTTGATGGCTTTAATTCACTGTTTATATCATTATGGTTGCGAGGAGGTTTTCAAAAATAGAAATGCATATTTCAAGAGCTTTCAGGCATCAAGGAAGTATTCCTAATTATTTTCTGATTCAAGATTCAAGATTCAGAATGCACAGGTTCATATACTGTTCCAGTAAGAAGAAAAATGATTTCTTGCAGGTATCCTGCCGCAACCTCTGGAACATCACATTAAAATAAAGATTCACTCTTCTACCATCTAAACGAGCCTTTCGCAAACTTTTCAACACAGAGGAACCCTTGAAATGATTTCCGGTCTCAGGGAACCTCTGCTAAAAATGACTATAGCTACAACTCATAATACATTAGTTTAATGGTCAGTGGGAAGAATGCCCCTTACACTTGCGGTCATTGGGAAGAAATAGCCCCTTACAGATGGCTAAAAAGATCAATGGTGTCAGTGGGCAGTTATCAGAGAGGCAGAAATTGCTCCTTGCTCAAGGAACCTCTAGCAACCTTTGAAGGACCCTAGGGTTCCATGAAACCCTGGTTGAGAAATAAACACACACATAAAAAAAAAAGGTAAAATGCTAAAGTGCTGTAAGCTGGGTGGTCAACTTAGTACTGCAAGTTTGCCTTCCGCAACTTTACTAGCAACTTTACTAGCTCAATGGCCTGTAGAACCACTGTAGCAGCATTTCTCCATTCACATGGCCTTATGTACACTGGACGTTTTTACAGCTGCTGGTTTTGGCTTCAGACATTTTTTTTTTCTGCAATCAATAAACTCCTCTGCATGTTATCCTATGTCTCCATGAATATATAGTGAAAAAATGTTATTGCGCTCATTAATGTGACAAAAGAAAATAAAGCTGCAATCCAAAAGTGTTATACTACACAGAAACCATATGACCAAAAAATTGAGATTGCGCTAAGTATTATATATAGGTGATTTAAATGCTGATTAAGCATGTGCACAGATAAATAAGTCCATCAACATATATAGAAGTTTATAATCCAGTGATCCCACGGGTGCTGACAAATCAACTTGGAAAAGTGTGGTATAGATGAAACCTCCACCGAAATCATATATAGCCTCTTACCAAAAAGACATGATATATAAGCCTGATACGATCTATGATGCCGGGTGATGGTCACAAGGAAGCTCCACTGCATACAGCCTGGTTTACAGATGTAAAGTGTCTCCCGACGGGTCATCAACAGGCACATATAAAACACAAGGCCTCACATAGCATAAAACCCTTTTTATTGAGAATAAAAAGAGACGACTTGCACTTACATCAAGAGTGAAGAAGCATCGCATAAAACACAGCAGCCGGCTGGCTTAGAACAAACAGCCCGTATTCCGGGTAGAGCGATTGGAGCACGCGGTGACGTCAGAACGTCTCCTCCCTACGTTTCGTCTGAAAGACTTGGTCACGGGATACAGGCGGCATTCTGACTCACCGCAATAAATGTAAACAGACGTCACATGCAGCCTCGATGTGGATGAAGACACCCCACCGCACTGTCGCCATATTAGTTACTGGATAAAGTTAGGCATAATGCGCGAGGTGAACCGCGCGTCGCCCACACTCAAAATTACATGAAAAAGGAAAAAATAAAAACTACAATAGCTATTTAAAATGCATAAACGCGGAAATGATTCCAAAAGGATTTTACCGCAATTATCACGGACTATAATAATAAAAAGATTACAATCAGCCATATATTGATTTAAAATCTACTGACGTATTCCTTATTGAAACATATTGAAAGAACGCCAATATCACTCTGAATGACATACTCCAGTAAACATAGCTGTGTATTCAGAATCTCTTATAATAAGCCTAACATAAAAAAGGTTATATCAAAACTGAGAAACGCAAGATACCATGAAAAAATCTTAGTGTCTATAATTCCATGGACTGCACTAAAGACCATGAGTTTATACAAAATGCCATGCAAATATACATGGAAACTAAAAATTAGTCCCCATAAAAAAGGAGGACTGGGGGAGCCCCGACTGGCCCCAATGTGTAGATGAAACAAAAAATTTGGGGCCCTCAGCGTTAGCTGAATTCCACATCGAGCCTGCATACATTTGTAACTCAAATATACTTTAGTAGATAACATAAAAAGAACTAAACTGAATAATTAGGAAAACAAGGAATAAACAATATAATACATATCAATCATGAATTAGCTATGAAACAGTTGACGTCAACTTCTATGTTTAGGCCAAAAGGTGTATAGCTTTTTAATTTATAGACCCAAGACATTTCCAATTTGGAGATAGTTCTCACCAGATGACTCCCTCTCCAGTGAGGGCTGAATTTATCTATCCCCAAAAATATAGTGCCTTTTGGATTTTGTTTGTGTTTAGTGAGGTAATGTTTGGATACCGAGTGCTTGGTGTACCCCAATCGGATATTGTTAATATGTTCATTTAATCGAACCTGTAGGGGGCGTTTAGTCCTGCCCACATATTGTAGGCCACACGGGCACTGCAACATGTAAACTACCCCTGTGGTTGAACAGGTGATAAATGGTTTGATCGGGTAGTGTTTTGCTGTACAAGTGGAACTAAATGTAGTGGTTCTCCTGGAAGTACACCCATTGAGGGAGCATACCTGGCATTTGCCACACTTGTAATATCCTGTGAGTTCTGCAAAGAACTTAGAATCCGAGCTAGGAGGGTTTAGGATGTTAGGAGCTAATTGCTCTTTGAGGCATGGAGCACCTCTGAAAACCACACAAGGCCTTTCGGGTAGTAGCCCACCCAGAACCTTGTCGTTTTTCAAAATATGCCAATGTTTGCCAACAATATGTCTCACATTGGCATGTTGGCATGAGTAATTGGTAATGAAGGGGCTCCTAAACTGATCTCTATTTCCTTTGTTTGTTTTGACCGTCAAAAGATCGGTCCTGTTGATTTCATGAACAGCAATCAAAGTATCGGATAAAAATTCTCTTGAGTATCCCTTCTCCAAAAACCGTTGAGTGAGAACATCAGCTTGTTCAATAAAAGTAGTATTTTCAGTACAATTTCGTTTTAACCGAAGGTACTGGCTTTTCGGCACTGATCTTAACCATGAAGCATGATGACAACTGGTATTAGGAATGAATGCATTTCTATCAGTGTCTTTAAAGAATGTCGAAGTGACAAAATGGCCGTTTGAAATGGAAATGGTCAAATCTAGGAAATTAATCCTGTCAGGACTGATCTCTCGACTCAAATGGATGCCTCTATCATTTATGTTGAGGGAATCCATAAAGTTAACAAGATCAACCTCTGGGCCATCCCACAGGAGGAGGATGTCATCTATGTATCTAGCCCACAACAAGACTTGGGGTCTAGTTGAAACACAGACGACATCCTCCTCCCATTTGGCCATGTAAAGGTTGGCCAAACTCGGGGCGAACTTAGCGCCCATGGCGACACCCTTGTCTTGTTTGTAAAATCGCCCATTGAACCAAAAGAAATTGTGGGAGGCCGCATATTCTAATAGTTCCATAATGTAAAGAACCTGCCTGTGAGGCAAACCCGAGTCCCTTTCTTAGATAATGGGATACTGCCTCTAAACCCAGATGGTGGGGGATCACTGTATACAGTGAAGTGACATCCGCCGTCACCATCAGTAGGTTTTGAGTAGGGGTAAGACCCGTCAATAAATTGATAATGTGCCTAGTGTCCTTGACATATGAGGGCATCTTGCGTACCAATGGTTGTAAAAAGAAATCAATATACTTGCCCACCCGGGAGGTGATGGAATCAATTCCACTAACTATGGGCCGTCCCGGGGGGCAAGAAGGATTTTTATGTACCTTTGGGAGGTAGTAGATAATCGGAGTCCTAGGGGACTCTGGTATCAAGAAAGCTTGTTCTTTCTTGTTAAGAATATTTAACTCAAAACCTTTGGTAACTAACTTAGTAAGCCTCTTTTTATATTTATTGCCAGGATCTAGGACAAGTGGGGTGTATGTATCGGTATCGGAAAGTATACGGTACATCTCCTGCATGTAATCGACCTTATTGAGGACGACAATGCCACCCCCCTTATCAGCTGGACGAATAATGACATTTTTGTTTGCACATAAAGTTTTTATGCCTAATTCTATAATTTGTTTATTCCTTACATTTTTTACACGGATGTCATCCAAGTCCTTCAACAATAAATCCTTAAAAACCTTTAATGAAGGAGCCAGATGGCCAGGTGGATTATATGTAGAGGCATTGGATAGGCCCGAATGTACATAGTTCTGAGAGAGGGTTTTGGATGGATTGAATGGGTTGGAGGCTAAATATCGTTGAATATTAAGCTTCCGAACATACTTATGGATGTCCATGTATGTATTAAACTTGTTTAGGTTTTTTGGGGGGGCATATTTTAATCCTTTATCTAAGACCGCCAATTCTGGATCAGTAAGTGGGTGAGAGCTTAGATTGAATATGCCAGCACCAGCTACTTTCTCGACCTTTTGGGACTGAATGCGCCAGCCCCCTCTGGTCCCTCTTTTAGTTCTCCTAACCTTTTGATACCTTGTCCCACACGGGGAAAATCCCATTGAGAGGGACCTTGGCCACCCAAAGGGATGTATCCCCCTGTGGCGCCCAAACCAACATATGGCATCACCGGAGTCTGATAAGCTACTCCCTCGGGATTATTGCCATCCACCAGAGGTAAAAAACTGTTATATGTTGAAATATTGTAGTCACTGTCCTGGTCATCTGTGTAGTGAACCACACCATTATCAATATGACCTGGTGGCCATTGGTAATTCGAGGTCCTCACCTCAGTTGACCCTTGGTATCCCTGATAGTGATTCATGGGATGATTAGCACTATTGTAGAAATTCGGTGCTGGTGTCCGAAGTTGTCCACCCCTTCCTCTAACTGTTGGGGCTCCTGTGTGGGGACGTGAACCCCCGCGAGGTCGAAAACCCGGAGGGGGGAAGGGTATACCTCTCTGTCCCCCTCCACCACCTCCACCTCTTCCCGTATTAATGGGATAGGTGGCCGGAGGTTTTCTATGGGTTTTTAAAGTTCCTCCTCTTGGGGAACCACTACTACCAGACTGCCCCTGAATGGAATTACCAATATTAGAATACAGTGGAGTGCCAACTGCATTGATGGAGCCCAAACTGGGAAGGTTAGTGTCCATGGCTTGATTGGATGTGGCTTGAAGTTCGGCTAGCATTTTTTTCTGCCAGTCAAAAACTACATGTGATTGATAATCTCCCATGTCCCATCGCAGACTGCGGGGCACCATCTGCTGTTTTATATAGGTGTCTAAAAAGACAATGTCCCACTGAGTATGTAATTCGGAAATGGTTAGATTTTTGAGCCTCGTGAAAAGACCCCCCAAATCTCCATCCCCATCTTTGAATGATTCAAAAACCCCTTCTGTGTTAACCACCCGGGAGGCTCTGAATTCAAAGATATCCATCATAAAACCTAAATCAAACTAGTGTCCAGATGGAAAAAAACAATAACAATTAACAGCAGCAATAATGTGTATATGAACAAACAGTGAAAAAATGTTATTGCGCTCATTAATGTGACAAAAGAAAATAAAGCTGCAATCCAAAAGTGTTATACTACACAGAAACCATATGACCAAAAAATTGAGATTGCGCTAAATATTATATATAGGTGATTTAAATGCTGATTAAGCATGTGCACAGATAAATAAGTCCATCAACATATATAAAAGTTTATAATCCAGTGATCCCACGGGTGCTGACAAATCAACTTGGAAAAGTGTGGTATAGATGAAACCTCCACCGAAATCATATATAGCCTCTTACCAAAAAGACATGATATATAAGCCTGATCCGATCTATGATGCCGGGTGATGGTCACAAGGAAGCTCCACTGCATACAGCCTGGTTTACAGATGTAAAGTGTCTCCCGACAGGTCATCAACAGGCACATATAAAACACAAGGCCTCACATAGCATAAAACCCTTTTTATTGAGAATAAAAAGAGACGACTTGCACTTACATCAAGAGTGAAGAAGCATCGCATAAAACACAGCAGCCGGCTGGCTTAGAACAAACAGCCCGTATTCCGGGTAGAGCGATTGGAGCACGCGGTGACGTCAGAACGTCTCCTCCCTACGTTTCGTCTGAAAGACTTGGTCACGGGATACAGGCGGCGTTCTGACTCACCGCAATAAATGTAAACAGACGTCACATGCAGCCTCGATGTGGATGAAGACACCCCACCGCACTGTCGCCATATTAGTTACTGGATAAAGTTAGGCATAATGCGCGAGGTGAACCGCGCGTCGCCCACACTCAAAATTACATGAAAAAGGAAAAAATAAAAACTACAATAGCTATTTAAAATGCATAAACGCGGAAATGATTCCAAAAGGATTTTACCGCAATTATCACGGACTATAATAATAAAAAGATTACAATCAGCCATATATTGATTTAAAATCTACTGACGTATTCCTTATTGAAACATATTGAAAGAACGCCAATATCACTCTGAATGACATACTCCAGTAAACATAGCTGTGTATTCAGAATCTCTTATAATAAGCCTAACATAAAAAAGGTTATATCAAAACTGAGAAACGCAAGATACCATGAAAAAATCTTAGTGTCTATAATTCCATGGACTGCACTAAAGACCATGAGTTTATACAAAATGCCATGCAAATATACATGGAAACTAAAAATTAGTCCCCATAAAAAAGGAGGACTGGGGGAGGCCTGACTGGCCCCAATGTGTAGATGAAACAAAAAATTTGGGGCCATGGGCGCTAAGTTCGCCCCGAGTTTGGCCAACCTTTACATGGCCAAATGGGAGGAGGATGTCGTCTGTGTTTCAACTAGACCCCAAGTCTTGTTGTGGGCTAGATACATAGATGACATCCTCCTCCTGTGGGATGGCCCAGAGGTTGATCTTGTTAACTTTATGGATTCCCTCAACATAAATGATAGAGGCATCCATTTGAGTCGAGAGATCAGTCCTGACAGGATTAATTTCCTAGATTTGACCATTTCCATTTCAAACGGCCATTTTGTCACTTCGACATTCTTTAAAGACACTGATAGAAATGCATTCATTCCTAATACCAGTTGTCATCATGCTTCATGGTTAAGATCAGTGCCGAAAAGCCAGTACCTTCGGTTAAAACGAAATTGTACTGAAAATACTACTTTTATTGAACAAGCTGATGTTCTCACTCAACGGTTTTTGGAGAAGGGATACTCAAGAGAATTTTTATCCGATACTTTGATTGCTGTTCATGAAATCAACAGGACCGATCTTTTGACGGTCAAAACAAACAAAGGAAATAGAGATCAGTTTAGGAGCCCCTTCATTACCAATTACTCATGCCAACATGCCAATGTGAGACATATTGTTGGCAAACATTGGCATATTTTGAAAAACGACAAGGTTCTGGGTGGGCTACTACCCGAAAGGCCTTGTGTGGTTTTCAGAGGTGCTCCATGCCTCAAAGAGCAATTAGCTCCTAACATCCTAAACCCTCCTAGCTCGGATTCTAAGTTCTTTGCAGAACTCACAGGATATTACAAGTGTGGCAAATGCCAGGTATGCTCCCTCAATGGGTGTACTTCCAGGAGAACCACTACATTTAGTTCCACTTGTACAGCAAAACACTACCCGATCAAACCATTTATCACCTGTTCAACCACAGGGGTAGTTTACATGTTGCAGTGCCCGTGTGGCCTACAATATGTGGGCAGGACTAAACGCCCCCTACAGGTTCGATTAAATGAACATATTAACAATATCCGATTGGGGTACACCAAGCACTCGGTATCCAAACATTACCTCACTAAACACAAACAAAATCCAAAAGGCACTATATTTTTGGGGATAGATAAATTCAGCCCTCACTGGAGAGGGAGTCATCTGGTGAGAACTATCTCCAAATTGGAAATGTCTTGGGTCTATAAATTAAAAAGCTATACACCTTTTGGCCTAAACATAGAAGTTGACGTCAACTGTTTCATAGCTAATTCATGATTGATATGTATTATATTGTTTATTCCTTGTTTTCCTAATTATTCAGTTTAGTTCTTTTTATGTTATCTACTAAAGTATATTTGAGTTACAAATGTATGCAGGCTCAATGTGGAATTCAGCTAACGCTGAGGGCCCCAAATTTTTTGTTTCATCTACACATTGGGGCCAGTCGGGCCTCCCCCAGTCCTCCTTTTTTATGGGGACTAATTTTTAGTTTCCATGTATATTTGCATGGCATTTTGTATAAACTCATGGTCTTTAGTGCAGTCCATGGAATTATAGACACTAAGATTTTTTCATGGTATCTTGCGTTTCTCAGTTTTGATATAACCTTTTTTATGTTAGGCTTATTATAAGAGATTCTGAATACACAGCTATGTTTACTGGAGTATGTCATTCAGAGTGATATTGGCGTTCTTTCAATATGTTTCAATAAGGAATACGTCAGTAGATTTTAAATCAATATATGGCTGATTGTAATCTTTTTATTATTATAGTCCGTGATAATTGCGGTAAAATCCTTTTGGAATCATTTCCGCGTTTATGCATTTTAAATAGCTATTGTAGTTTTTATTTTTTCCTTTTTCATGTAATTTTGAGTGTGGGCGACGCGCGGTTCACCTCGCGCATTATGCCTAACTTTATCCAGTAACTAATATGGCGACAGTGCGGTGGGGTGTCTTCATCCACATCGAGGCTGCATGTGACGTCTGTTTACATTTATTGCGGTGAGTCAGAACGCCGCCTGTATCCCGTGACCAAGTCTTTCAGACGAAACGTAGGGAGGAGACGTTCTGACGTCACCGCGTGCTCCAATCGCTCTACCCGGAATACGGGCTGTTTGTTCTAAGCCAGCCGGCTGCTGTGTTTTATGCGATGCTTCTTCACTCTTGATGTAAGTGCAAGTCGTCTCTTTTTATTCTCAATAAAAAGGTTTTTATGCTATGTGAGGCCTTGTGTTTTATATGTGCCTGTTGATGACCCGTCGGGAGACACTTTACATCTGTAAACCAGGCTGTATGCAGTGGAGCTTCCTTGTGACCATCACCCGGCATCATAGATCGGATCAGGCTTATATATCATGTCTTTTTGGTAAGAGGCTATATATGATTTCGGTGGAGGTTTCATCTATACCACACTTTTCCAAGTTGATTTGTCAGCACCCGTGGGATCACTGGATTATAAACTTTTATATATGTTGATGGACTTATTTATCTGTGCACATGCTTAATCAGCATTTAAATCACCTATATATAATATTTAGCGCAATCTCAATTTTTTGGTCCATGAATATATAGGCTGTTATCAGCACTTGGCAGAGGCCTGGTCTAGCTTTAAAAAAAAAAAAAGAAGGAGGAGCTTTTTCTCTATGAAAATGCTCTGCTGCGTACACCCGATCGGAATTTCCGATAAAAAAAGTCAGATGGACTTTTTTCATCGGAAATTCCGATGGTGTTTGGACCCCATCTGACTTTTTTCCGTTGGTGTTTAGAAATAGAACATGTTTTATTTTTTTCCGATGGAAAAAAAAAAGCGATAGGAAATTTCTATCATCTGTGTGCAACTCCGATGGAGAAAAAACCCACGCATGCTCAGAATCAAGTCGACGCATGCTCGGAAGCATTGAACTTAATATTTCTTGGCTCGTCGTAGTGTTTTTTACGTCACTGCATTTTGGACGGTCGGAAGTTGTTCTGAGTGTGTATGCAAGACAGCGTGAACGGAATTCCGACGAAAAATTCCATTAGATTTTAGGCCATCAGAAATTACGATCATGTGTACAGGGCATGACTCTGAAAAAAGCTGAAAACAGCTTAAAACCGCTGAAAAACACAGCTATTCAGAGTTTATCAGCGTTTTTGAGCCATAAGCTTATCCGGGAGTATAGTTTTGCTAAAAAAAAAGCTAAAAAACTCACTCTACAGCTTACGTTACTGGATTTTTTTTATAACGTCCAGTGTACATAAGGCTAACTTCAAAATGGAAATGAATCTTTTAGATGCATACACACAGCCTTACTGCTCAGTCCCTCCTGTTTATCATTCAGGTATTGCTGTAGTGCATCAATTCACCCTGTACTTCTTATTATTAATTTGGTGATAGCAGAAACAGCACTGATTATGTAGGAGACCTATACCCAACACACATACTGCAGGCTCCTTGCTGCCTCTAGTATACAGAAAGCTTGATGATGTTAAAAGTCTTGGACATCGAAATTCCACTGGCAATACAAGGAGAGAAAGGAAGTTACATAACACAGAGGAAGTACACACTTAGTGACCCTGTAAGGTGCTCTCTAGAATCCTGCTGCACTAGTCTAATATTTAAGATGAAAGTTGTATTAAATCCTCAGTGTTTTTGAGCTTAGCACAATAAACTAGGGCCGTTACTGATTAAAAATGTTGTGTTCGATAATCGTTTTTGTTTTTTTATCGATTAATCGACTAATTTCGATTAATTATAATGCACAAACATTTTTCGGATCACCATCATATATAATCCCTACTGTAATATCCACAGACATCTCTCCCACTGTAATATTCACATACATGTCCCCCACTGTAATATCCATAGACATCTCCCACACTGTAATATCCACAATCACCCCCTCTGTAATCCACAGACATGTCCCCCACTGTAATATCCATAGACATCTCCCACACTGTAATATCCACAATCACCCCCTCTGTAATCCACAGACATGTCCCCCACTGTAATATCCACAGACAAGTCCCCCACTGTAATATCCACAGACATCTCCCCCATTGTAATCCACAGACATCTCCCCCATTGTAATATCCACAGACATCTTCCCACTGTAATCTACAGACATCTCCCACACTGTAATATCCACAATCACCCCCTCTGTAATCCACAGACATGTCCCCCACTGTAATATCCATAGACATCTCCCACACTGTAATATCCACAATCACCCCCTCTGTAATCCACAGACATGTCCCCCACTGTAATATCCATAGACATCTCCCACACTGTAATATCCACAATCACCCCCTCTGTAATCCACAGACATGTCCCCCACTGTAATATCCATAGACATCTCCCACACTGTAATATCCACAATCACCCCCTCTGTAATCCACAGACATGTCCCCCACTGTAATATCCACAGACAAGTCCCCCACTGTAATATCCACAGACATCTCCCCCATTGTAATCCACAGACATCTCCCCCATTGTAATATCCACAGACATCTTCCCACTGTAATCTACAGACATCTCTCACACTGTAATATCCACAATCTCCCCCACTGTAATCCACATACATCTCCCCCACTGTAATATCCACAGACATCTCCCCACTGTAATATCCACAGACATCTCCCCACTGTAATATCCACAGACATCTCCCCCACTGTAATATCCACAGACATCTCCCCCACTGTAATATCCACAGACATCTCCCCCACTGTAATATCCACAGACATCTCCCCGACTGTAATATCCACAGACATCTCCCCGACTGTAATATCCACAGACATCTCCCCGACTGTAATATCCACAGGCATCTCCCCCACGGTAATATCCACAGGCATCTCCCCCACGTTAATATCCACAGACATCTCCCCCACTGTAATATCCACAGACATCTCCCCCACTGTAATAACCACAGACATCTCCCCCACTGTAATATCCACAGACATCTCCCCCACTGTAATAACCACAGATATGTCCCCACTATCTCCCCCACTGTAATCCACAGACAATCCACTGTAATATGGTCGACATCTCCCCCACTGTATAGGAAAATTAGTGCTTGTCTAGTCTTACCAGAGAAGGCGGCCGAACATGAGCAGTTGAGGCCAGGTAATGACGTCAGCGTGCCACTCTAGGCTCACCTAGGCTGCCGCCGAATGGACCAAGGTGGCCGCTGCTCCGGGAGCTTTCCTATGGTCAAGGCATTAGCGGAGCTCCACGGATCACGTGGTGTGTCGATCTGCATATGGTGACCCATTCGGGTGACGGATCATTTACGAGGCAAATTACCTTTGGGTCATACATGATCATTAATTAAGCATAAGGCTAATGTGTTTTTTCAAACAAACTTATTTCATAGAGCAGGGGTCTCCAAACTGTGGCCCGAGGGCCAGATGTGGCCCCTTTCCAGCCTTTATCTGGCCCTTGGGGCACTATTTCTCCCACTGACACCAGCATTGGGGCACTATGTTTTCCACTGATACTAATGATGGGATACTATTCCTCCTACTAATACCAATAATGGGGCACTACTTCTACTGACCACCAACCCTGAGGCCATATTTATTCTCACTGAAGCTGGGCTTGGGACATCCGCCCCTCCCAAAGTCTGAAGGACAGTAGAATGGCCCTTTGTGTGAAAAGTTTGGAGACCCCTGTCATAGAGCAATGATTTTTTGACTCTACATAGCACTGACGCAGCAGACTAGGCATATAAGCAATAATTTCCAAATGTGCACTATTAAGCTTCATTAAATGTGGAGCACATCTGTGAGCACAGGATACGTAACATCCACCTACTGTGTGTCTATTGGTATCACAGTGGGCCTAATGCATTAAAATTGTCTTTAGCGATCATACTCCAGCTCTTGTTTTTCCAGTCAAATATTAAAAGGGAAAGTCTAGCTGCTATGGCAACACAGACGCCATCAAAAACATTTTTAGATGAGACCAATGTTCCTTTTACTTGCATTATCAGCCCCTTTCAGTAGTAATTGATATGTTGCCAGGTCTGGTCTATAATAAACCAAAACTCTTAACAGTTACAGTACTGTAAATTACATATATAAAGAACAGTAAAAGCTGCACTCTGGCCAAATAGCTACCCAAACTAATGATATACATACACGTGTACTGCTTTATTTATCATTTAGTGATTCACAAACCCTGACACACTGCAAAGACATAGGGCTCTTTATCACAGTTAAAGTATACGATGGGGCCAACTCCCTGCCCTAAGCTGTTAGGGTATTCAGGACCGGTGCTACCACTAGGCAAACTAGGCAGCCGTCTAGGGCGCACTGCTGCCTAGGTCACCCATTCTCTAGCGTTCCTACTCTCTTCAGCCGCTGCTCCGTTCGCACATAGTGTCAGGCCGTGTACACATGGCAGAGAACCTCGACGGGCAGAACACATCGTTCCGCCCGTCGAGGTTCTCTGCCGGCCGCCGAAATCGGCGACCCGCCCGTCGGGAATGGCAACCAGCCATTCATCCAGACGGGCCGTCGAGCAAAAAGAGAGCGTGCTCTCTTTTCGCTCGACGGGATTCCCGACGGGCGGTGCGAGCCAAAAGCGTACACACGGCCGAGGTCCTCGCTGGAAAGCAGCTTCCAGCGAGGTTCTCGCTGGTTTCCTCGGTCGTGTGTACGCCGCCTCAGAGACGCAGCAGCGGTGGAGGACTGTGTCCTGACTCCTGAATGAAGAGAAGCAAGCAAACATTCATTCATTAATGGGAACTGGTAGGCTGCATTAATGGACATTGGTAGGCTGCATTTGATAGGCGCTGCTGAGGCTGCATTTGATGGGCGCTTCATTAAAAAGGTGGGGTATACATAAGCATGGAAAAGGGGGTGGGGTCAGGGGTGGAGCAAAAAGATGAGGTTTCACCTAGGGCAAGGATCAAACTACGGCCCTCCAGCTGTTTCGGAACTACATTTCCCATGAGGCATTGTAAAATTCTGATATTCACAGACATGACTAAGCATGATGGGAATTGTAGTTCCTGAACAACTGGAGTGCCATAGTTTGGAGATCCCTGACCTAGGGTGTCAAAAATTCTTGCACCAGCCCTGAGGGTATTACTATACTGATTGTACGCTGGATTATGTAGGATATTCTATCTATCTATATACAGTGAGGGAAAACATTTTTTGATCCCCTGCTGATTTTGTTTGTTTGTCCGCTGTCAAAGAAATGATAAGTATAACATTTCAATGGTAGGTTTCTTTTAACAGTGAAAGACAGAATAACAACAAAAATATCTAGAAAAACACTTTTCAAAAAAGTTAAAATTTATTTGCATTTTAATGAGTAAAATAAGTATTTGATCCCCTATTAGCAAGATTTCTGGCTCCGAGGTGTCTTCTATACAGCTAACGAGCTGAGATTAGGAGCACTCTCTTAGGCCCCGTACACACGGGGGGACATGTCCGCTGAAACATGTCTGACGGACCGTTTCCAGCGGACATGTCTCCTCCGGATTTTCATCCGACGGTGTGTACACACCATCGGATGAAAATCCCCTCGGCCAGGGAACGCTGTGACGTGGCGGTGACGTTGACGCCGCCACGTCACTAAACGAGGAAGTGAAATACCGATCAGCCGGAGAACATTTGTATACAGGCGGCGGTACGATCGCTCTGTCCCGATTTTTACTTTTGGATTTTTATATACTCTTATCTTATTTTATTTCTATACTGTGCCATAATATTTGTTGGACTGTATTTTATTTCAATAAACCCACGCTGGTTATACGTACTTTACGATTGGAGATTCTCTCTTTTACATCCCACATCCACCACATCCACTATTTGGACGGCCGAGCTTGGATTAAAAGCAGTTCCTGGACACAACAGAGGATACCTATCTGGGACAGTGAGACCTGCACACCGGGATTTATCCAACTATATGCCTTCATATAGCACCTTGAAGGTAAGGGAACTACATTACCTGTTGGGGATGTCCAGTACTGAATAACATCTTGGGAGAAGTCATCTATCATATTACTATCCAGCCCGCCAGCTGTTGCCGGCCAGATCCTGCCTGGTGCCATTGATCTAAATCCAGCACATCCCCCACTACTCCTAAGGGAACTCACCCTTACTCACCCTTGGTCACAAAATAAGTGTTTGACACACGGAACTTTATCGATGATCATCATTGTTTCCTCACTGTTATTTGCATTTAGCTATTATAGCTCTGTTATTCACATAGCACTTTGAGGTTTTGCCTTTGTAATTATTATTGTGTTTTTGCAGGACCTATGCACCACCTTTTGTAGCGCTTATCACTTATTTTACCTATTTTTCATTTTGTGTTTTGTGGTCACTACAGATTGAGCTGCCCCAATTTGTGGTTGCTACCCACTCTTCCACCACTGTTTACTCACAGTAGCGCATTAGACTTTTCCATAAACACTTCCACGCATGCGTCAAATCCATTCGACGCATGCGCAGAGATTTATGTCCACTGGTTAGTGTACTAACCAGCGAACATATCCGACGAACATGTCTCCGGCGGACAAATTTCAAAGCATGCTTTGAAATTTGTCCGCTGGGAAAACATGTCCGCTAGCCCGTACACACGATCGGATATGTCCGCTGAAACGGTCCGTCGGACCAGTTTCAGCAAATATATTCGATCGTGTGTATGTGGCCTTACCTGTATAAAAGACACCTGTCCACAGAAGCAATCAGACTCCAATCTCTCCACCATGGCCAAGACCAAAGCGCTGCCCAAGGATGTCAGGGACAAGATTGTAGACCTACACAAGGCTGGAATGAGCTACAAGGTCATCACCAAGCAGCTTGGTGAGAGTGGTGCGATTATTCGCAAATGGAAGAAACACAATTAACTGTCAATCTCCCTCGGTCTGGGGCTCCGTGCAATCTCACCTCGTGGAGTTTCAGTGATCATGAGAATAGTGAGGAATCAGCTAAGAACTACACAAGAGAATCTTGTCAATGATCTCAAGGCAGCTGGGACCATAGTCACCAAGTAAACACTGGTAACGCACTACCCCGTGAAAGACTGAAATCCCGCAGCACCTGCAAGGCCCCCCTGCTTAAGAAAGCACACGTACAAGCCGTCTAAAGTTTGCAAATGAACATCTGAATGATTCAGAGGAGAACTTGTGGTCAGATGAGACCAAAATCGAGCTTTTTGGCTCAACTCGCTGTGTTTGGAGGAGGAGAAATGCTTCACCACGTCAAAGGAACAATGGATGGGGCCATGTTAAATATTGGGTGAGAACCTCCTTCCCTCAACCAGGGCATTGAAAATGGGTCGTAGATGGGTATTCCAGCTTCACAATGATCAAAAACACACAGCCAAGGCAATAAAGGAGTGGCTCAAGAAGAAGCACATTAAGGTCCTGGAGTGGCCTAGCCAGTCTCCAGACCTTAATCCCATGGAAATATGTGGAGGGAGCTGAAGATTTGAGTTACTAAACGTCAGCCTAGAAACCTTGGAGATGGTCTGCAAAGAGGAGTGGGACAAAATCCCTCCTGAGATGTGTAAAAACCTTGTGGCCACCTACAAGAAACGTCTGACCTCTGTGATTGCTAACAAGGGTTTTTTCACCAAGTACTAAGTCATGTTTTGTGAAGGGGTCAAGTACTTGTTTCATTTATTAACTAGATGCCGACCAGCCACCGCCGGTTCTACGACGGCAGGTTGGCTCTCCTGCGCGTGAGCCCGTAGCTTTACGTCGGCTCACTACGCCGCCACTAGGGCCTGACTCCCACGCATGTGCCCGGCAGTCGTGATCACCGCCGGGCACCGCGATTGCTCGTTACAGAGCGAGGACCGGGAGCTGTGTGTGTAAACACACAGCTCCCGGTCCTGTCAGGGGAGAAATGCCTGACCGTCTGTTCATACAATGTACAGTCATTTCCCCTAGTGCGTCCACCCCCCCTACAGTTAGAACACACCCAGGGAACATACTTAACTTCTTCCCCGCCCCCTAGTGTTAACCCCTTCCCTGCCAGTGGCATTTTTATAGCAATCAATACATTTTTATAGCACTGTTCGCTATAAAAATGACAATGGTCCCTAAAATGTGTCAAAAGTGTCCGAAGTGTCCGCCATAATGTCGCAGTACCGAAAAAAACTTGCTGATCGCCGCCATTACTAGTAAAAAAAAATATTAATAAAAATGCCATAAAACTACTCCCTATTTTGTAAACGCTATAACTTTTGCGCAAACCAATCAATAAACGCTTATTTTTTTTACGAAAAAAATATTTTGTATATATATTTGTGGGGGATATTATGGTAAAAAGTAAAAAATATAATTTTTTTTCAAAATTGTCGCTCTGTTTTTGTTTATAGCGCAAAAACTAAAAACCGCAGAGGTGATCAAATACCACCAAAAGAAAGCTCTATTTGTGGGGGGAAAAAAGACGCCAATTTTGTTTGGGAGCCACATCGCACGACCGCGCAATTGTCAGTTAAAGCGACGCAGTGCTGAATCGCAAAAAGTGCTCTGGTCTTTGACCAGCAATATGGCACGGGGCTGAAGTGGTTAAAATGTAAATCGATTTATAACTTTTTTGAAATACACTTTTTTGGATATTTGTGTTGTTATTTTGTTAAAATAAAAATATAGACTGATCATTTGTCAGTGGGAAAACTTAAAAAATCAGCAGGGGATCAAATACTTTTTTCCCTCACTGTATATGCACACACAGTTTACATTTTTTTTATTTGCACATATGTGTGTACTAGCCCTTTTACATATTAAAAAGGGTCAAAGGAAGTTATCTACAGGGGATTGTAAAAATGTAGATTTGTCTGATCAGACTTGATGAATAGTAAAAGGTCCTTGGGGGTTTTGAATGCAATTTGGCCAGAATCTAATGATGACATGAAAAGGGGCCCCAAAAAAAAAAATAGGGTTTTCTTCCGTCTGCAAAATCTGATCTGTGTGGAGGCAGGCGATTACGGGTGTCAGCGGATGTTTATCCGCTGACACCCGCAATCACATAGGGACCAATGTATGTCCATTTTTCATCCGCAAACGGATGGATGAAAAAGCAGACATACGGTCCGCATGTGTAAAAGGGGCCTAAGTCCACATAAATTCTGTGTTGTCAACACAAGCAACAAGAAATTAAGAGCAGAGTGCTTTTTGGTTCCTCAACATTTATCTTTCTGAACTTGCAGGGTCTTGAACCTCTTCATGCCGACCGTACGCAAATATGCGGCCTTGGCTTGAACGGGTTGTACTGGGGTAATGCATGCCACTGCAAGCATCACCCCAGTACCGATTTTTAGAGCCATTGGTTGTTTTTTTTGGGGGCTAACAACTGATGTGGCTAACAACCCATTCGATGGTTATCTCTAGCATCGGGAATGGACATCCCCCTCCCATGGCAAATCTTGAACATTCCGTAGGCCTCTTCTATGAACTCCGAGCTTTAGTTATTTCCATTGATATTCTATTGGATTCAAGTCAGGTGATTGGCTGGGCAATTTTATTTTATTTTTGAAACCAATTAAGAGTTTCCTTGGCTTTGAGTTTGGGATCAATGTTTTGCTGAAATCTCCACCCATGTTTTATCTTTATCATCCTAGTAGATGGCAGTAGATTTTTATCAAGAAAGTCTTGGTACATTTTTCAATTCATCTTTCCTTCAGTGACATGAAGTTTGTCCATTTGCTGAAAAACAGTCCCACACCATGATGTTCCCACCTCCAAACTTCACTGTTGGTATGGGGCATTTTAGGGGTGATGTTCAGTGCCATTTGACCTCCAAACATGGTGTGTATTATGGCATCTAAAGAGCTCCATTTTGGTCTCCTCTGACCAGACTATATTCTCCCAGTATTTCACAGACTTGTCTAAATGTTGTGCAGTAAACTTTAAATGAGCTTCAAAATGCTTTTTCTTCAGTAACAGAGTCTTGCATGGTGAGCGTGCATATAGGCTATGGTGGTTGATTGCATCACTTTTTTTGATTTCTTTGAAACAATTGTACCTGCTAATTCCAGGTCTTCTGAAGCTCTCCACAAGTGGTCCTTGGCTCTTCGACAACTCTTCTGATATTTATTTTCACTCCTCTGTCAGAAATCTTGCAAGGGGCACCTGATCATGGCCGGTTTACGGTGAACTGATGTTCTTTTCACTTCCAGATTATGGCCCCAACAACAGTGCTCTGGAACATTCAGAAATGTAGAAATGCTTCTATAACCGATGCCATCAGTATGTTTTGCAACAATAAGGTTATGAAGCTCTTGAGAGAGCACTTTGCTTTGACCTATCATGAGATGTTTCTTGTGTGACACCTTTGTAATGAGACACCTTTTTATAGGCCATCCGTTAAACATGAACTAGCTGATATTAATTTGCACTGACAAGGCGAAAGATTGCTTTCAAATTACTGATAGATTTCAGCTGGTGTATTGGCTTACCATGCCTTTTTGCACATCCCTTTCTTCATGTGTTTAATGCTTTTTCGTGTTTCATTCTATTTTATTAAACATAATTTTTGATCTTATTTGTTTTGGTTTCTTTGTATGTATAGATTGTATAGGTTGTTACTGACACGTCGTGAAAATGTCATGTCAATGGCACCTTTAGAAATATATTTACCTTGAAAAATGGTGACGTGTTTAATACTTTTTTTACCCGCTGTATATTGTTTACTAATAAATATATATATATTGTGACAGGAAGTCAGGTAAATCTGTGGGTGTTGTCACAGACGGGAGATACATTTCTGCCTTGTTTAGACAATACACCAATTACTACCAGGTGTCGGCTACAGAGGTAGCCAGAAATGTTTAGGGTGTTGGAAAACTTCAGCTGTTAAGAATGAGGCAATTAGGGTCTCTATAAGTCATCCAGAGGATGACTACTGATTGCTGCATCCTGAGGCTTTTTGAGTTAAGGAGAGCAGTGAGAAAGACTTCTGAAGAGGTGAGGTGGTAGTTGATTTTTCTGTGTGATAAAAATCAAAAAGACTATTGTTTCTCTGCTGTATGACCAGCAGTGTCTGCCCAGCAGTAGGCTGTGCAAGGCTCCATAGATAGGTTCCTGTGTGGTGAAGGTAGATGCCCCAAGTGGCCAAGGTTCCTGTGTGGTGAACGTAGACGCCCCAAGTGGCCAGAGTTTATTTTAACTGCCCGCATTCTCCACCATGTGATGTGTAAGGGGTTAGCTCGGTAGCAGGGGTGTGTGACCCCCTGGATGGGTTCACTACATGCTGGACTATACAGAGAGGCAGCCGAAGATGGTTGAAAACAAAGAATTTGGTTTATTCTTCCATATTGCTGGAAACAAGTGCAAGCATCCAAACAGCATAAACAAAACAAAACATAAAATAAACCCTGACCACTTGGGGCATCTACCTTCACCACACAGGAACCTATCTATGGAGTCTGGCACAGCCTACTGCTGCGCAGACACTGCTGGTCATACAGCAGAGAAACAATAGTCTTTTTGATTTTTATCACACAGAAAAATAAACAACCACCTCACCTCTTCAGAAGTCTCTCACTGCTCTCCTTAAAGGGTCACTAAAGGAAAACATTTTCTTAGCTAAATAGCTTCCTCTACCTTACTGCAGTGCTGTTTTCATGTCCTCATTGTTCGCTTTTGCTTTGATGTTGCTGTAATCCTGCTCTGTTCTGGACACTTCCTGGTTGTCTGTTTCCTTATAACCACAGTACTGGGAGCTTTCTCACTGTGGTCACTAATCAAGAAGGTGTGATTACTGTGTGTAAACTGAAACTAGATTGGGCTGAGGGGTTTTAGACAAACCATCACTGCCCTCTATTGGCTCTCTGGCTCTCTACATCAGAGAGACAGGAAACAACAGCAAAAACAAAACTAGAACTGTAGGTTGATTATATGATTGATTTTTAAAAAATGTTTTCCTTTAGTGACCCTTTAACCACTTAAGACCCGGACCAATACGCTGGCAAATGACCCAAGGGGTTTTTGCGATTCGGCACTGCGTCGCTTTAACAGACAATTGCGCGGTCGTGCGACGTGGCTCCCAAACAAAATTTGCGTCCTTTTTTTCCCACAAATAGAGCTTTCTTTTGGTGGTATTTGATCGCCTCTGCGATTTTTATTTTTTGCGCTATATACAAAAATAGAGCGACATTTTTGAAAAAAAATCAATATTTTTTACTTTTTGTTATAATAAAAAACCAATAAACTAAATTTTAGTCAAACATTTAGGCCAAAATTTATTTAGCCACATGTCTTTAGTAAAAAAAAAAATCGCATTAAAAAAAAATTAGCTACCTAGCGGGAACAGCGACACTAATACAGCGATCAGAAAAATGATCGCTTAGTGATGCTGGCAATAGGGAGTGAAAGGGTTAACTAGGGCAGTGATCAAGGGGTTAAAACTTTATTGGGGGGGGTGGGGGGGGCTACCCTGACACTAACACTGACTGACTGTCACACTGTCTGTCACACTGACACTAAATACAGTAATCATACATGTATGATTACTGCATTCAGTGACACTGTGACAGGGGGGAGGGGGGGGGGGGGGCGATCGCGGGGGTTAAATGTGTTTGTGTCTGTGTGTAAGTGTGCTGTTGGTGCAGACTTACTTGTAGTGTTGTGATCTCTCCTCAGCGGCGCTTGAAACAAACGCAGAGGGAGAGATCACGTCGCTTCCTCCTTCCTGTGTTTACACAGGAGGAGGAAGTGACAGGGCGGGCGGGCGCGCGCATTGGCTGGGAGCGATCCGGAGGGGGCGGGTGAAAACGGATAGCCGCCCCCACTTGTCGGATCGCTCCTGCAGCCGCGCGGACCGCCGCATGTACGGGGGGGGGGTCCGATCGGACCCCCGATCCCCCCCAAGGCACCAACGTATATATACGTTGATGTGCCTGTCGGTGCCATTCTGCCGACGTAAATGTACATGCGGCGGTCCTTAAGTGGTTAAATCAAAAAGCCTCAGGATGCAGCAATCAGTAGTCATCCTCTAGATGACTTATATAGGCCTTAATTGCCTCATTCTGAACAGCTGAAGTTTTCCAACGCCCTAAACCTTTCTGGCTACCTCTGTAGCCGACACCTGGTAGTAATTGGTGTATTGTCTAAACAAGGCAGAAATGTATCTCCCGTCTGTGACAGCACCCACAGATTTACCTGACTTCCTGTCACAATATATATACACACACACACACTATCTTGTTTTTTTATACTGGGTATAAAAAAGGTTAGCTTTATAAGGGATTTCCTTCAATGGATGAAAATGAAAAGTGCTGTAGTAAGCCAGAAAATCACTTTAGAATCTACATATGCAGAGAACACAGTATTCTCATGGAAACGTCACTGTGGCCATATGTTCCATTAATAGGGCACATCATTAAATATCCTTATGCAGCTTTGGCTATTAATATAGCAATTTTCAGACAGCATGGAACAACCTTTTCCTAAACAAATGTATTTACAGATACCGATCTCAGACACCAGAGTCTCTAAACACCAGCAATCTGACGACTTCCAATATAGCCATCAACGAGTATCATAGATATAAGTATCAGAGAATGCCTTTAGACTGCCCAGTCTCTGTCCTTTGCTTGAGGTGTGGTGAGGCTGTCAGAGACCTCCTGCATACTTTTTGGTCGGAGGTGCACTAGATCACTCAAAAATGTACTGACTCTATGAAGTACCCATGGACCATGCCTGGCTCCTCCCACATCACCATACCATACCTCGGAAGACCTATAAAAAGGTCTGTTCTGGCTCATTTATTGAATGCGGCTATAAGCTGTATGTTGGACTGTTGGAAGCAGACAAAAAAACACCTTCTATATTAGTTCAGTGGTTGTCCAAGGTTGAAGAGATTAATAGAATGGAGGACCTCATCTTGACTAGTGTTAAATTTTGTGATATTTTCTTTAAAAAAAATGGTTTTACGGGCATGAATTTACTTTCTTCACCAAATACAAGTCCATCCTGGAGGGCTTGGGTGCTGCGTTGTCCTCTGAGACAGTGATAGGGCCCTGAGGGGACAGAGACATTCCATCCTTCCCCGCTCCTCGTTCCTTTTCGCCATTTTCTTGCCATGGGTCAGCCTTTACTCTTCCCCTTTTCCTTCTTTGTCATTTCCCTTTCCCCTCCTCGCTGTTATTTCAAAAAATTTAGGGGTAGTCGTTATCCTTTAGGGGTGGTCGTTATCTTATGACCCCCATTGTATGGTTATGCTGTTGATCTGATGCACAGTATTCGTTTTTTCACCTGCTAGAAAATGACTGTAAAGCCGGTTTTTTAACTGATGGTGTGTAGACACGACTGACCATCACTCAGCTTTATTGGTCAACTGATGGAAAAATCCATCAGACCGTTCTCATCGGTTTGACCGATCGTGTGTACAGGGCTTAATAGTTGCCACACAACATTGTATAACATTGTATGAGGATATGTAGATGTAATTTTGTTGGTGTGACCTTTGGCTTGTGTTGTGCTCTGCACTGTTTGGTATGCATCTCCCTTATTGTAAAATAATCTATACAAAAAAAAAAAAAGACTGCCCAGCTTCATAAATTGTATTATATTCAAATGTTCACTGTGGATTATTGACCCCTTTTTGCCTGTAGAGCCCTTTACAGTCACTTGGTGTAGGTGTTTGGGGGTGATGGCGCTGTCACTATTATGTTGTTTAGACTAGCCCACAAGTATATGGGTAGAATTAGTGGGACAACATTCCCTAAGGTGTATAGTACCACAGGTGAGGTGGGAGTAGTGGTGCTAGTAAGTGCTAACAATGTGTCATCAATGAAAGTGAAAGTATACACATGTGCATATTAAACATAAATATGTGGTAGATTATAAATGTGCACTAACATCAATCCATAAAAGTTGTATTGCAATAGGTTTCAAATAACATCTATTTGCAGACCATGCAGTGGTTAAACCTTAAAACACAAAATAAAATATTGTGACAATCGGAGTGTCATCAGTATATCCACAATAATCAATACTAAAATAACCATGCAATGAAAAAATAATAATCATGGGGAAACATATATGAATATGAGTTGGAGTGAACTAAAAGTCGACTGACATAAAATAGTCCATCAGTTACAATCGAGTGACTCTGTGTGATGTGACAAGGAAGGTGCACCTATATACATAGGTGTTACGTCAGGTGGGAATCGCGGTGAATCCGGTGCTCCCCCTCAAGGGTCCCCACTCACCAAATGTAGTCACCCCTACAGGGGTATAAGGCGTGTCAGGTCACAGTATGTGTTCTTCCCATATCGTGGCACCTTCTCCTGGGTTCCAAAGGTAATAGCCAAAATTCCTGGTATATCTCCTTGGTATAGCTGGTTATTTGCACAGCTCCTCCAAATCAAAAAAGAGAGGGGACTTCCATAGTGTAGTATGTAAAATGAGGTACGGCTTTATTGGCACTACTGAGCAATACTCAGGCACAGGCGCAATATACAAAAAGTCAATATAGGTATTAAAAGTTAGTAAACTTAAAAAATCATGGCACCATGCATAGCTGAAAGTGGATAAATCAGCGGTGACAGAACGAAAAAATTAAATTAAAAATTAAAAACAAGGAAAAGGAGTAGTACCCTATGATTTGCCAAACATAGGTACTCCACAGTACAGGCACTAAAGGTTCCGGATGTGGATCAATCCAGCATGTGAACGGCGTGCGTTCCAAGCTGACACGCTGGTGATCCCGGAAGTGCGTGTAGGTGTGCGTGTATCCGCTTTACGCACGTTTCGTAGTCCTTACGTATTCTGAAGCGGGTACACGCATACCGCGACTTGCAGGATAAATAGGCAGCGTCACCATGGCAATTAGATACGCTCGATGGGGCTGTCCAATCAGAGCAGCCTAATAGGTGTCCAATCAAACGTTGTAGTTTGCACCTATTGGAAATAGGAATAGCCGCCCCTAGTCATTCAGGCAGTGTGTAGCGGGTTGGTTGTCCAATCATAGGACAGGGCTTAAAGCATTAGTGGGTGTATAGCTTGTCCAAAGTATTTGAATGGCGGGATCGGTGTCCTATTTGAAGTTTATACATCACCAACCTACAGGAAAACGAAGCCGCTAGTTAGCCGGTCAGACAGAATACAGTGTATTAAGTAAACGGGTGTATGATGGAATTTACACATATGGTGAGCAGGTGGCCTAAGCGCACATATGCTTATATGGTATTAAATATCCAAAGGGGGTTAGTATACCCCGAATGTTTATATCAATTGCCATGTTGACGGCCCTAATTCACAAAAAACATAAAAAACATTACAGGAAGTATCCCATTACACTGTTATTAATCGAGAGGTACACTAATGGCAGGACATTGTATTAGGCATACTAGACATTAAGAGGATGAAGCTGTTAAGGTTATCAAACGGGCTTATCCATAGGCACAAAAAAACACACATACAGTCCTGAGCACGCAGTCATAAGAAAATGTGATTAATATAGGGAGTAATAAAAATTGCATAAAAAGGAGGATGGTATCTTCAGTGGTTGAGCCATCAGTCATGTGGCCAAAAAACGCATGAATATACAATGCAGAGATGGATATTCTGCATTTACACGTAATAATTGGTCGTTCATGTGTACCATCGCAACTGCGGTGGTTCCCACAAACTAGCGATGCATATATAATAAGGTGGGTGGATTGCAGATTATAATTCCATTGTAGACCCCCTATAAGGGCCCAAGGGTATTATATAACTGCTATATCAAACTGGTATTAGGTCCGAACAGAGATGGGAACCAAGCTTAGGAGAGTGTACTCATTAAAAAATATGATATGTATAGATACCCAACTAAAGAAAGTAAATGAGGTCATGAGAGAGGATATTGGGGGTAAATTTACTCTATGATCAATAATTGATATATGATATGCAGGGGTAAATTAGCATATATAAATAGAGAGTGTAGCATACATAAGGTTAGAGGTGGAATGCGTCAATGGGCTTATTAGGGGTTAGCCAAGAAGCAGTTAAGATCTATATCTGCATTTAATCCATGCGGCTTTAAAGATCCTAAACGATAGATCCAGCTAGTTTAATTCTGGGAAATTGCGGTGGTTTTATTTCCGCCCCTCCAGTTGTCTTTAATCAGATCTATGCCATAGAAGATGAGTTCGGTTGGGTCCTGTTGGTGGAATCTCTTAAAGTGTCGGTAGAGGTTATGCTTGGTGGATCCCTTTTTGATCCTGTTGATATGCTCCCGAATTCTCACTTTGAGGGGTCGAGTAGTACGGCCTACGTACTGTAGGTGGCAGGGACATTCGATGACATAAGTCACATGGGTGGAATGACATGTGATAAGTTCTTTGATTTTATATTCCTTGAAATCAACCCTCGACTTAAAATTGATTTTTCTCCTAGGTTGCTTTTTGCTCACCCTACAAGCCAAACATTTTTGGCATTTAAAAAACCCCTTCAGTTCAGGGCAAAGGCTAATAGATTTTGGAGGGTCGATCACGTTGTGTACAAGATGGTGGCGTAGAGAAGGGGCTCGCCTGTAAATGAAAGTAGGTGTTTTCTTTAGGATTTTATTCAGAGTGTGGTCTTCTTGTAGGATCGGCCAATATTTTTTGACTATGCGTTCAAATGTTTTATATTGTGAGTTAAATCCAGTTATAAGGGCTACATCAGACGTAATAGATTTATTTTTAGCTTTGGGTTCCAGCATGATGTTTCTGTCCATTTTTAGGACTTCTTCTTTCAGTTTGATCAGGTTGCTTTCTTTGTACCCCTTCTCTTTAAACCTCTCGATGATGATGTCAGCTTGATCAATGTAATCGCCAGTGGACTTCGTTTTCCTGTAGGTTGGTGATGTATAAACTTCAAATAGGACACCGATCCCGCCATTCAAATACTTTGGACAAGCTATACACCCACTAATGCTTTAAGCCCTGTCCTATGATTGGACAACCAACCCGCTACACACTGCCTGAATGACTAGGGGCGGCTATTCCTATTTCCAATAGGTGCAAACTACAACGTTTGATTGGACACCTATTAGGCTGCTCTGATTGGACAGCCCCATCGAGCGTATCTAATTGCCACGGTGACGCTGCCTATTTATCCTGCAAGTCGCGGTATGCGTGTACCCGCTTCAGAAGACGTAAGGACTACGAAACGTGCGTAAAGCGGATACACGCACACCTACACGCACTTCCGGGATCACCAGCGTGTCAGCTTGGAACGCACGCCGTTCACATGCTGGATTTATCCACATCCGGAACCTTTAGTGCCTGTACTGTGGAGTACCTATGTTTGGCAAATCATAGGGTACTACTCCTTTTCCTTGTTTTTAATTTTTAATTTAATTTTTTCGTTCTGTCACCGCTGATTTATCCACTTTCAGCTATGCATGGTGCCATGATTTTTTAAGTTTACTAACTTTTAATACCTATATTGACTTTTTGTATATTGCGCCTGTGCCTGAGTATTGCTCAGTAGTGCCAATAAAGCCGTACCTCATTTTACATACTACACTATGGAAGTCCCCTCTCTTTTTTGATTTGGAGGAGCTGTGCAAATAACCAGCTATACCAAGGAGATATACCAGGAATTTTGGCTATTACCTTTGGAACCCAGGAGAAGGTGCCACGATATGGGAAGAACACATACTGTGACCTGACACGCCTTATACCCCTGTAGGGGTGACTACATTTGGTGAGTGGGGACCCTTGAGGGGGAGCACCGGATTCACCGCGATTCCCACCTGACGTAACACCTATGTATATAGGTGCACCTTCCTTGTCACATCACACAGAGTCACTCGATTGTAACTGATGGACTATTTTATGTCAGTCGACTTTTAGTTCACTCCAACTCATATTCATATATGTTTCCCCATGATTATTATTTTTTCATTGCATGGTTATTTTAGTATTGATTATTGTGGATATACTGATGACACTCCGATTGTCACAATATTTTATTTTGTGTTTTAAGGTTTAACCACTGCATGGTCTGCAAATAGATGTTATTTGAAACCTATTGCAATACAACTTTTATGGATTGATGTTAGTGCACATTTATAATCTACCACATATTTATGTTTAATATGCACATGTGTATACTTTCACTTTCATTGATGACACATTGTTAGCACTTACTAGCACCACTACTCCCACCTCACCTGTGGTACTATACACCTTAGGGAATGTTGTCCCACTAATTCTACCCATATACTTGTGGGCTAGTCTAAACAACATAATAGTGACAGCGCCATCACCCCCAAACACCTACACCTTTACCCTTATACTCCTTTTGGAGTTATATTTAGGGGGGGCTGCAGCCACAATTTCATTTCTTTACCCTTGTTCAAGCTATCCTGAGCGCAGCTCTCAATCTCAATTATCCTTTACAGTCACTTAGCACAGCTGTAATAAAGTTTCCCAGACATTATTGCCAGGGATTGTGCTTCAGTGATTACAGTATTCACTTCACTGTGACCCAGTTTGTTTGACGCAGGTTAGCGACACTAAGAATTGAAAGTTGCACGAGTAATCGTGAAGAATCAAAATCACAATCTTTTTCCCTTCCCGATCTTCAAAACAGCATGTCACGATCTTTCTAACAAGTGCAGAGAGATCTTACAGCTGGAAAAACAAAATCCAGGCAGCCTACAGTTTTAATATAGCACGCAAATAAGTATAAACAACGTATCTTTTCATTCTTTTATCAAAACAAAGAACTGTGGCGTGTAGATGAAGGATGTTTAACCATTTAAAGACCAAGGGCCAGATTCACAGAGCGATTACGCCTGTCTAACTGGTGTTAGACTGGAGTAATTTCAAATTACGCGCGTTTTTTAGCTAGTCGAAAACCTCAAACCATGAATAGATGGCTGCGGGCTTCAATTCGACTGGATTACGTGTTCGTACGTCTTCAGATCTATGCTGCACTAAAATTGCGGCCACTGGGTGGACTTCCCGTCGTTTTCCGCGTCGGGGTATGCAAATGAGCTTTTGCCGCCGATCCCCGAAATTACGATCTTCAATCGCAATCTCTTACGGCACCTTTAGTCATCTTTTTTTTGTGTAACACTATACCAGCCTTTTGCTGCTCTAATATTAGACAGCCCATGTTAAAGCGGAGGTTCACCCTAAATATAAGATCTCCCATGTGATCCAGCATACTGGCGTCAGCGCCAGTATGCTGTTTTTTTTTTTTTTAATCCCACACTTACTGTATTATCCTGGAATTTCATTTTTTTTCCCCCGCGGTGGACGGCGCCAGTATAGCGCGTCACATCTTCCGAAAATACCCGATATGGACTCGGGTAATCTCGGCGAAAATGCGGCGCTTGCGCACAGACCTAGGAGCTGACTGCGCAGGCGCCGTATTTCTCCGAGTCCTACGGCTATGGCGCGTCACGCCCTCTGAAATAGGACTCGGAGAAATACGGCGCCTGCGCAGTCAGCTCCTACGTCTGTGCGCAGGCGCCGCATTTTCGCCGAGATTACCCAAGTCCATATTGGGTATTTTCGGAAGATGTGACGCGCTATACTGGCGCCGTCCACCGCGGGGGAAAAAAATGAAATTCCAGGATAATACAGTAAGTGTGGGATTAAAAAAAAAAAAAACAGCATACTGGCGCTGACGCCAGTATACTGGATCACATGGGAGATCTTATTTTTAGGGTGAACCTCCGCTTTAAGTATGGCCATCGTTCCCGCGTCGAATTTCTACGTTTTCCGACGTCTTTTATTATTTTTTACGTAAGTCGTCCGGGAATAGGAATGTTCGTAAACGACGCTACTCAAACAACGAATGACGTAACGACGTGATTTCGCGCAATGCACGGCGGGAAATTTCTGAACGGAGCATACGCAGTTCGATCGCCGCGGGGACGCGCTTAATTTAAATGCTTCACGCCCCCTAATCGCGTATTTCGATTACGCGGCGAGAAATAGACTACGCCGCCGTAGCGTACGGGCAAAAATCTACCAGAATTCGGTGTAGAGCCTGGTAAAATACGGCAGCGTAGAGTATTTCGATTACGCAGCGCAATATTAAGTGTATGTGAATCTGGCCCCAAACCTTTACTGAGATTTGTTGTTTACAAGTAAAAAATCATTATTTTCCGCTAGAAAATGACTTGGAACACCAAAGTATGATATATTTTTTTTTAGCAGAGAACGTAGAGAATAAACTGGTGGTTGTAACATTTTATTGCACAGTGGTTTTTCAAATACAATTTTTCAAAAAGAAATACATTTTAATAATAATAAAAAAAAAAACAGTAAAGTCAGCCCAATTTTTTTGTATAATGTGAAAGAACATGTTACACCGTGAGAATCGTGATCTTTATTCTAAGCATTTTAGCCAGAATCGTGTAGCGCTAATAAGCAGGCAACCAGAATTATCAGAAGGAGACGAGCAATGGCATATGTCTATTGGCATTGGTTTCCTTTAAGGCAGGCATGTCCAAAGTCTGGCCCGGGGGCCAATTGTGGCCCGTGATCCGGTTTAATGTGGCCCCACTGATAATTTGGACATACATCTCTTTTGTAGCCCAGAACGAATCCCTGAACATCGCACATTCAGGGGCTGCATTCATGTCAATGGTAACCTGCATTCATGGTACCTGTGAGGCTGCATTCAGGTACTTGTGAGGCTGTATTCATGGCAATAGTGAGGCTGTACTCATGGCAATGGTGAGGCTGTATTCAGAGGCTGCATTCATGGCAATGGTGAGGCTGCAAGGTTGCAGATGGGCACTCATTAGGCTGCATTGATGGGCACTGACCTGACTTATTTTGCTTCACAGTTCTTGATTTAAAATTTAAGTTTTACCTGAAACTTCCCACGTAAAGCAAAGGTGCGTGTTATACACCAATAAATACGGTATATCCAAATAACACATCTGAGCTCATCCTTAGCCTCCTCACCACACACAGCAACAAAGGCAAGAAAATTCTTGTTGGGCAGTGTATTAGTTAATTTGCATTTAATTTTAATGGTTCGAAGACTGTCAGGCAAAATGGTCGGCCCTTACACATGTTCACTTCATCAAATCTGGCCCTCTTTGAAAAAAGTTTGGACACCCCTGCTTTAAGGGCTTAGTATACTGTACCTAGTATCCACCAGGATTTGCAGACTAAAAGATGAGGGTTAATGTTCTTTAATGTCAGCTAACTTTTCTTATGCCACGTACACACGATCGGTTCATCCGATGAAAACGAACCGATAGGTTTTTTTCGGCAGATATCCGATGAAGCCGACTTTCATCAGTCTTGCCTACACACCATCAGTAAAAAATCCGATCATGTCCAACGCGGTGATGTAAAACACTACGACGTCCTGATAAAAATTAAGTTCAATGCTTCTGAGCATTCGTCGACTTGATTCTGAGCATGCGTGGATTTTTGACCGATAGATTTCTCCACAGACGATCGTTTTTTTTTATCGGTTTTTTAACCATCAGAAAATTTTAAAACAGATTCTATTTTTTTTCACCGCTGGAGAAAAAAAAAAACGATGGGGCCCACACACAATCGGTTCGTCAGATGAAAACGGACCGTTTTCATCAGATGAACCAATCGTTTCTACAGGGCATTACATTTTAGTGCTGCTCTGACCTTAACAATCCCAGACTTGCAAAGAGATGATAGATTTCCCTGGTTGATAGAGGTGTCAATAATAACACTTTGCTCAGAGCTAAAAGTATCTCGCAATTACATTACAAATGTGCAAAATATGTTCAGTACTGAGCAAAGCTTCATCGACCACAATGAAATCCTCCTTTACGTGGCAGAATTTCCATCAACTAGGAATGCCAAGTGCAGTAGTGTTCCCAAAACGTACCTTCCATAAAGCTGTATAAGACTTGTGTCCTAAGGGTGCCAAGAACAAAAAGTGATTGCAAAAAAAAAAACGGTCAAGCTGTTAGAGGGTAATATGGTGTCCCTCTATCTTCCTTTATTTTTCGTTTTCAATTTTGACACTGATAATGGGGAAATTCTTCCCCTTCTTTCTCTTTTTTTTCTCTGATAGGCACCTTTTAGAGCATGGGTCTTCAAACTACGGCCCTCCAGTTGTTCAGGAACTACAATTCCCATCATGCCTAGTCATGTCTGTGAATGTCCGAGTTTTACAAAGCCTCATGGGATGTGTAGTTATGTAACAGCTGGAGGGCCGTAGTTTGAGGATCCCTGTTTTGGAGGGTAATAAAATGTCCCTCTATCTTCCTTTATTTTTTGTCCTACAGCTTGGCTCTGACAATAAGGAATTCTCCTCCTCTTGGTGTTTTTTTTTTTTTTTTTTTCTTCTTCTTCTTCTTTTTGGAAGGGGTTCTCTTTCTCCGGCATCTCATCATCCAGATAACTATTCCCATAGTGCCCTATCCTCTAGCCCAGGGGTCTCCAAACTGCGGCCCGAGGGCCAGATGTGGCCCTTTGCTAGCCTTAATCCGGCCCTTGGGACAAAATTCCTTCCACTGATATGAGGCACTATTCCTCCCACTGACACAACAATGGGACACTATATCTTCCACGGATACCAATGATGGGATACTATTCCTCCTACTAATAGGTGGAAAACTCCTCCTATTGACCACCAACCCTGAAGCCATATTTATTCTCACTGATGCTGGGCCCATGACATTTTCTGCCCCTGCTGGCCACAATCCGGCCCTCCTAAAGTCTGAAGGACAATAAAGTGGCCCTTTGTTTGAAAAGTTTGAAGACCCCTGCTCTAGCCCTATCTCCCCTTGGCTTATTTATTTCTTGATATTTCTTTTAATCTAGAAAAGGTAAGCTAGCTTTAGGCTCCATTCACATCTAGGCGTTTTGTCGCCTTACGCCCGACGCTGAAGCAGCCCTAGATACGCTGGAGGGGCGAATTAACATTGTCGGCTATGGAGATGGTTCACATCTCCACGCCGAACGCCCAAACGCCCATACGCCTGAAGCTCAAACAAGTCCCGGACCCTTTTTTTCAGGCGTATCGGGCGTACGGGCATAGCCGGCAATGTTAATTCACCTCTTCTGCAAAAAATCAATAGGCGTTTTGTCGCCGCAAATCGCGGGGACAAAACGCCTATTGATTTGTCGCCGCAATACGCCGCTACAGCGTAAGCCTAGATGTGAATGGAGCCTCAGGACCAGGGACAACGTATATGAGATAAGGGGATATATAACTACAAGAAGTGTAATTATTATAAATATGAGAGACTTTATGAAGGGGGTTATATTGAAATTGTTTATGTGTGTTTGTATAATGTCTGTGTTTTAAATGAGATATATTTATTCATTGGTATGTAATGTTGGAAAATTAATAAAGAAATCTTTATAAAAAATAAAAAATAAACGGTCAAGCTGTATTATATTTTTCTGTATTACCTGAGCAAATCTATTGATTTGAATATGTCATATATCATTATTGATCAACACTATTCCAAAAAGCAACTAATTGAACTCAATTATCTTATCCATAAATACTGTGTAAATACACATGTATAAACCATTCAAAAATGCGCAATGGTGTCCAAATGGTGCATGTCATTTAAAAATGATTACCGGGTAAACGTGACCAAAATAAATATTTTACATATAGTCAAGCAGGGTTCTTCTTCTATAATGGAACTATGCCTTTAATAAATAGAAAGTATTACTAACCTTTGGAAATGATTTCACTATAAAACAATTACCATCCTTGTTGCTCATCTAGTGAAAGAACAGTCCCTGCTGAGTAATGTATGCTTAAGGTTCTTATCATGTAAGCCATTTTATTTTTAGCGCCTGTCCATCATGTTACCAGACAAGGTGATTTACAATAAAGCACCAGGAAACGAGAAATGCACAGTTTAACACTCCAATTCCTTTTTTTAAGATTCGATTTAAGATATACTGTATAAGGTTAACAATATTATAGATAATGACAGCAGATATCGGAGGCAGCGAATAAGCCAAAGGCAAAATTAAGGGAGCAATGCAATGATAACGGTAAGTATAACGCACACTTAGGCCGGCCATACAGGGTACAAATTTATTTCCTGCAAAAATTTGACAGGTGAATCAGCAATTGTCTTCTCCCTGCGGGGTGGCAGGGAAAGCAGTCCCCGCTGGGAGAAGACAGTGATTATCGCTAGCTGCTACTAGCGATAATCGCAAGAGAATCCAGCAGGCTGGTTGTACAATCAACTTGGTACATTTAACCTGCCCATTAACAATTAGAATCTCAGCCGATTTCTGTTGAACCGGCCAAGATTCGAACTGTGTATGGCCAGCCTTAACCATAAGCCAATCAGATCTCAGCTTACTCAATGCATTCCAGCCAACTATCAACAATGATTGTCACTATTACTACACATTGCACTTTTTCTAGTTAATTCACTGCTAATGTTGAGAATTCCCAAAAAACATGCTATATATTTTTATTTCTATTATTCTGTTTAAATTCTGGTCCTGATATGTTGGCCAAATTCTATATGCTAAACCTTCCTTAAAATGAAGGACTGCTTCTGGCTCCCCAAGGCCTTGTGCACACAGCTGTGCACTCCATAATAAGTAGAATAATATGCTCCAAAAAGCAAGTAAGTGCTTTCCTCATCAGTTACATGTAGCATATGTGCCATCTGAAAGAAGTCCAGGTTATTATATGAAATCAGATGACCTCGTCCTGCCCTGGATATTTCACCAATCCTGCATTGCTCAAGCTAAAGAAAGGTTTTCGGACTAGGTAAAAGTAAGCTAGTGGTAAACAATGAAATTAAGTTAATTTTACTAAATATAACCAATGAATACCTTTACCTATTATCAGGGCCGCCATCAGGGGGGTACAGCACATACAGATGTAGGGGGCCCGGGTGTCCCAAGGGGCCCTGTCCCTTGGGAAGCCGGGCCTCAAGTTGCCACCTCTCATTTGTTCCTTTCCTTTCTGGGATGGCCAGTGGGCAGACCCTGGGGAATCTTGGTGGTTGGCCCCAAAGTTTCTTATGGCTGCATTGCCTACTATTATCACCATGGTGAGCAGCTAATATCAAGGCAAGGATCTAACAAAGTAACATAACAAAAAGAAATACCCCCAAAGTGGGACTTTAAAGGCCAAACACAGAGTCAGTATAAAAGATGTTTATCATTGGGACAAAGAAATCTGTTGGTATTTGTTTACAAATGTGCACTCGACACCTAAATGCATATAAAAGACAACATATGCATGTATGGTGGTGATGATGATGATGGTTTTGTTGAAAAGCCAGAAACGCGTTGGGCATTTCCATCATTTCTTGGAGAGTTTTTTATTTTACATAATATATAGTGTCTTGTTTTGTTCCCCCCCTTTTTTTGTCACACTCGGTACACAAATGCCCCTGGTGATGTTTAATGTATATGTACAAATACATGCATATGTTGTCTTTTTTATATGCATTTAGGTGTCGAGTGCACATTTGTAAACAAATACCAACAGATTTCTTTGTCCCAATAATAAACATCTTTTATACTGACTCTGTGTTTGGCCTTTAAAGTCCCACTTTGGGGGTATTTCTTTTTGTTGTACATTTATCAGGAATATGGCCATTTTCACAAAGTATGGATTTATGAGTACCTCTTCTTATATCTAACAAAGTAACATATGTTATATGACTTTGCCTACCCTTTCCTAAAGTCAACTGACAGCACTGCTTGCACTCCTGGTACCTAACCTGTACCAACTGCCAGTTAATGTGTGGCCCTCAGGGCCATTGCAGACAGTGGACTGTTTAGGTGATTACGTAATTTCTTTGGAGTAACTTCTTGTAGTTAATGGTTTGGTAATTTCTTTCACACAAGTCCTACTTTTTCTGTGTTGTCCATCCATTTTCTCTTTTTACATTTTCAATTTTTTCTCTGTGCTTTTATAATGGATCTTTCTGAGAGAGATATCAAATGTGCCACACGTCATTTTTAAGATGATTGTAGGGAGCACTTATGTGGAAGCATTGCGTTGTAAAGGAGTTGCAATACCCATGTTCTCTAGCAGTCTCATGTACCATGTTTCCAGGCTATGGCTGTCTCCATAGACATATCTCTAGTCTCAAACCACTACTGTAGCATGTTTACAGTCTCTGGCCATTTCCTATAGCATGGCACAATATAAGATCATTTCCTTTAGCATGTCTGCAGACTATCTCCGACCATCTCTTTAGCATGTCTGCAATCTCTGACCATTTGCTGTAGCATAATTGCAGGCCTTGACAACTTCTGTAACGTGTGCAGTTCCTGACCACCTCTTTAGCATGTCTGCGGTCCCTGATCATTTCCTGCAGCATGATTGCAGTCCTTGCCCATCTCCTGTAACAAGTCTGCAGTTGCCGACCATCCCTTTAGCATGTCTGCCGTCTCCAACCATTTCCTGCAGCATGGTGCAATCACAGACCATCTCCTGTAGCATGACTGCAGTCCATGACCATCTTTTGTAACAGGACTTGGCCCCTCCCCCATAGACATCATTGATGACGAAACACATATGGAGTGGCTTAGACAATACATCACCTCGTCAGATAAAAAGCTGTGTCCTAGGTGCCTGTGCTTTATAAAAATAATTTCTATCTGTTTTAACAGTGTCTTTCAGTGATCACATGACTTCAGGCTCTCAGCTCCTCCCTGCCTCATGTCAGCACGGGAATCTCGGCCCCGCCCACTGGAGATATCACATGGGGAGAGCAGAGAGCCTAGAGTCATCTTATCACTGGGAGACACTGTTAACCACTTAAGGACCCCCGCACGCACATATACGGCCACAGAATGGCACGTACAGGCACAAGGGCGTAAATTTACGTCCCCGCCTAAGTGTGGTTCGGGGGTCCCCCTGGCTCCGGGAGCGATCCGGGACGAGCGGGCGGATGTCGGCGTTTACCCGCCCCCCCGCGATCGCTCCCAGCCAATGCGCGCGCTCCCCTGTATGTGTCACTTCCCCCTCCTGTGTAAACACAGGAAGGGGGAAGTGATGTAATCTCCCATCGCAGCGGTATTTCCAACCGATGCGATGGGAGAAACACCAAACAGTAAGTGTGCACCAACACTACACTGACACACACTCACATAGGCATACTTAACCCCTTGCGATCTGCCCCCCCACCCCCCCTGTCACAGTGTCACTGAATGCAGTGATCTAATCACTGCATTTAGTGTCAGTGTGACAGGCAGTGTAAAATCAGTTAGTGTTAGGTTCAGGATAGCCCCCCCACCCCCCCTAATAAAGTTTTAACCCCCTGATCACCGCCCTAGTTAACCCTTTCACTCCCTATTGCCAGCGTCACTAAGCGATCATTTTTCTGATCGCTGTATTAGTGTCGCTGTTCCCGCTAGGTAGCTATTTTTTTTTATTGCGATTTTTTTTTTTACTAAAGACATGTGGCTAAATAAATTTTGGCCTAAATGTTTGACTAAAATTTAGTTTATTTGATTTTTTTTTTAACAAAAAGTAACAAAAAGTAAGATCAAATACCACCAAAAGAAAGCTCTATTTGTGGGAAGAAAAGGACGCAAATTTTTTTTGGGAGCCACGTCGCACGACCGCGCAATTGTCTGTTAAAGCGACGCAGTGCCGAATCGCAAAAACACCTTGGGTCATTTACCAGCGTATTGGTCCGGGTCTTAAGTGGTTAAAACAGGTAGAAATCGTTTTTTGTTTTTTAAAAGCGCAGCCACTAGGATGTAGCTTTTCATCTGACAGAGGGGATGATACAAAGATGAGATAGTAGCTTAATAGCCACTTTAATAGTATTAAAAAAGTTAGGGAAAGTTACATGTAAAAACACACATGACAAAACACATACATTGCTAAAAGAATGTGAACACTTCTATGGTTGTATTGTAAAACTATAAGTGCTATTATGTTGTATGCATTATATATAATGTCCGCTACATAAGGACTAAGCTACTCGGAGGAAGAGACAATGATGGAAAAATACACCCTGTAATTGGCAAAATTGTCCTATGAAGTAAAGAATTAAAGATGATACACAGAAAACATGAATGTTGCACCAAAATTCCAAATCCAAATGAACACGGACCAATAGCAATGGTGAAAGCAATCCAACACTGGAATAAATGTATCCGGAAGCTGGTAATAGTGGTCTAGAGGAGGTTCAAATGTCAGGAACAAGATGTGAGCATAAATGTCTTTCATATATACAATAGTGGGATCACTCTGTATCCTAGATTCGCTCCCTCGCACTAAAAGTAGATTCAGTCTATAAAGCACTAGGCTACCAATGAGAATCCCATGGGGTCCTTGTGGAGTGCATTTTCCGGACTAGGTGAGTTGTTACACAGTCAATATTTCTTTAACCACTTCAACACCGGGCCTATTCTGGCACTTCTCTCCTTCATGTAAAAATTAATAATTGTTTTGCTCGAAAATTAGTTAGAACCCCCAAACATCATATATATTTTTAGCAGACACCTTAGGAAATAAAATGGCGGTCAGTGCAACTTTTTATCTCACACGGTATTCGCGCAATAATTTTCCAAACGCCTTTTTTGGGGGGAAAAAGACGGTTTCATGAATTAAAAAATAACAAAACAGTAAAGTTAGCCCAATTTTGTATAATGTGAAAGATGATGTTACGCCGAGTAAATAGATACCCAACATGTCACACTTTAAAATTGCGCACATTTATGGAATGGCGCCAAACTTCAGATTTTAAAAATCTCCATAGGCGACGCTTACATTTTTTTTACAGGTTACTATTTTCGAGTTACAGAGGAGGTCTAGTGCTAGAATTGTTGCACACGCTCTAACGCATGGGGCAATACCTTCTCATGTGGGGTTTGAACGGCATTTACATATGTGGGCGGGACTTACATGCATGTTCGCTTCTAAACACAAGCTATTGGGGACAGGGGCATTTTAAATATCCTTTTTTTTTTACTTAATTTTTTTTTTACACTTTTTTTTACTTTTTTATCACTTTTATTCCTATTACAAGGAATGTAAACATCTCTTGTAATAGGAATATATTGTTACAGGTCCTCTTTATGGAGAGATGCGGGGTCAATAAGACCTCACATCTCTCCTCCAGGCTGAAAAGTATGAGATCGGGAAAAAAAAATCACAGATCTCATGCTGTCAGCCGGGATTGTGGCTTTGTTTACTTCCGGATACCCACGCGTGGCGTCACAACAACCATTTGGTCACCCAAAATCTCTATCGTCGCGAGCCAACGCCGGCCAATTCGTTCTCCGGGCACCTGATGGCACGGGAGAGCCCAGAGAAGCACCGGATGGAGGCAGAAGGGGGGGAAGTCCCCTCCCGCCACCTATAAGAACGATCAAGCGGTGAAACTGCTGCTATGAACGTTCTTATAGTGCACAGAATCTCCGCAGAAAACAGTGATATCTGAATGATGCCTGTAGCTGCAGGCATTATTCAGATATCACCACACAAAGTCGAGAACGTCATATGTAGTCGGTGTAGAAGTGGTTAATATAAAATATGAACAGGTACTTATCCAGTCCTAGGATACGTCATCAAACTCAATGCTTAGTCATTACAGGTTATGCCATGCTTCAAATCTTCAGGGTGATACTGTTATGGTCACATCAGAGGCGGTCACGAATAATCGACTGACCGGTTTACTGGACTCTCCTGGCTGCTTCAGAGGCTAAATCAAAAAGCGGTCTGTTCAGGGGTGAACTACGTACAGAGTTCACCCCTGAACTCTGTGCAAAGTTCGGGAGTGCCCTACATACAGAGTGCAGGGTTTTAGGAGTGTGCTATGCATAGTGTGCAGGCTTCAGTTCTCTTTTACAGGCTGTCCACATCTCACTTACAGCACTCCTCGACTCGGACCTCTGCACCACTCACCCCCTACCTTTCTTGCATCTCACCTACATGGCACAGCTCTAGTACCACTCAGCAGTGTAGGCGGCTCCGCCTATCTCTATCCCTTGCAAAGAGATCATTGGTCAGCATCTGTGCACCCAGGCAGCAAAGCTAACCACGTAAACCAGCATCTCCTGTGTCCCCACCATAAGTATAGGGCAAGCAGGGATCTGTGAGAGCCACCTAGAGGAAAGCTGTCCTTGTAAACAAAGGGTACAGCGGTGAGCGGGTAGAGGTGGGAGTTAGCTGAAGTTGCAGAACTCCATTCCACAATGTTCCAGCTGAAAAATATCCCCGATTGCGAAGGCCACATGAAATGGCCTGGATTGCTCACTCAATGCTGCTACTTAGGGTTGTCCCGATACCGATACTAGTATCGGTATCGGGACCGATGCCGAGTATTTGCGGGAGTACTTGTACTCCCACAAATACCCCGATACTAAAATAGAATACTTCCCCCCATATTGAAGCCATGTCCTGTCCCTCATACTTGTAGATATGATGCCGCCGCTGCCGCATACCGCCGTTAATCCCCCTGCATTATAGCGTAGCGCGCATTACAAGCTTTCGTTTTGAATACTTGTAATGCCCGCCATGTATTGACACTCCCCTTCTCGGGATTGGACGGATCCGTTCAATCCCGAGCAAGGGGGAGTGTCTATGCACGAATCCGCGTATAGACACTCCCCCTTGCTCGGGATTGGATGGGATCCCGAGAAGGGGAGTGTCTATACATGGCGGCGCGGGCATTACAAGTATTCAGAACGAAAGCTTGTAATGGCTGCAATGTGGGAGACATACATGGCTGCAATATGTGGAGGACACACATGGCTGCAATATGTGGGGGACATACATGGCTGCACATGTGGGGGACATACATGGCTGCAATATGTGTGGGACATACATGGCTGCAATGTGGGGGACATACATGGCTGCAATGTGGGGGACATACATGGCTGCATATGTGGGGGACATACATGGCTGCATATGTGGGGGACATACATGGCTGCAATGTGGGGGACATACATGGCTGCAATGTGGGGGACATACATGGCTGCAATATGTGGGGGACATACATGGCTGCATTTGGGGACACATTTTAAAAAAGTGTCAGTATTCGGTATCGGCGACTACTTAAAAAAAAGTATCGGTACTTGTACTCGGTCCTAAAAGAGTGGTATCGGGACAACCCTACTGCTACTATGTATACAACACCTTGTATTTTTTTTTAAAACGGAGGTCCACCCTAAAAAAGAAAATAGCTACAAAAAAATTGATATATATTTTTTTTTTATATACTGTACTTACCAGAAGTGGCTGTTACTAGGCAGATTTCCTAATCTGCCACTTCCATGTCCGTGGTGGGTCTTCTTTCTTCTCCTCCTCGCGCTGGATCCTGTGAAATGGGGAGCGGTGTCTTCTGGGTCCTTATGTGTGTCCCAGGAGATATCCACCCATTCACATAGCGCTGCGTGGCTCGCGCATGCACAGTAGAGAATTGGGCAGTGAAGCCGCAATGCTTCACTTCCTGATTCCCTCACCGAGGCAGTCGAGACCCGAGTGATTGCTCGGCTTCGCCTGCCGGCATCGCGGGCACCCTGGACAGGTAAGTGTCCTTATACAGTGTTTGTAGCTGCTGACTTGTATTTATTAAATTTTTTTAAGCCGGACTTCTGCTTTAATGAATACAAGACATTCCCTGACTAGATGAGATGGAGAGATGGAGAGGAGAGGGGGTGATCTCACAATAGGCACCTTGTCCAATCAGAAAAGGCCTTGTATTCATTGTAAAAGATCCAGGTTGTGTTGTGAATGATGTGTCGAACGAACGACTGCTTGTGGTCATTGTGTGTAGAAGGGAGGCCACTAACACAGAACCCAGAAAATCAAGACTCTTACTATATGTAGCATGGACTACTACAGTGATTTACAGTATCACCAGTTGCCTCCAAAAATGCATACTTAGATTGGGACAAGCTGGCCCAATCTAAGTATGCATAAAATGTCATTTCTGGACTTTAGCTTAAAGGGTTAATGTGTCAGCTTGTTCAATTATCCATGAAAGTCTATATACGCATCGCCACGGTAACAACATGATACAGGAAAAAAACAGGTATACAAAGGCTGCTGGCCGCTGCTAGACGAGCGTAGATCACGCTGAGAGAGGGGGGTGTTTCTCTCCGGTCTATCTGCTCTATGGTGTTGAGGAATTGATCATCTACTGCTCTTCCTGCGTAGTACCCAAGGCTGTGTACAAAAATGATTTAAGCCTGCTAAATGTGAGAAGAATAAGGTGTTTATTTGCAAATAAAGATCGTTTTGATGCCAGATCGGTGCTTCTCTTTATATGCTTTTGCCTCCATTCACATCTGAGCTGATTGTTTTTCAGGCCAATTTGAAGCTTTATTTTGTGCGTATTTCCAGGCATAAAATGTTCGTTTTGATGTAATTTGCAAGCAATTTCGTATGTGTATGCAAGCTCAAGCTTTTTTTGTTTGAGTGAAAGGAAAGCAGTATAATCTGTGACATCATTTGTATGCATTCTGAATTACCATAGGTGCCTTGCTGTGTAGCAGAGTATGACTCTCAACATGCTTCCCAATGTCCTCCCAGGACCTCTTGCTACCAGTGGCGTTGCGTGTATAGCGGGCGCTGGAGTGCCGCCCCCTCTGGCTCCCACACGCCAATGACAATATACATAGATTCATGCATGCATTCCATGAATCTATGTATTGCTGCCGAATATTCAGATGGCCGGCCCCCTGGGGTGAGCGGCCATCTGAATAACGGCGGCTGCGGAAGTGCCTATCAGAGCCAGCGGCTCTGATAGGCTTTCCGATTGCAGCCCTCAGGCTGTAGTCGGCTTCTGGATGCTTATCCTCAGGACGCACGGGGGGTGCGTTTCTTGGATAAGAGTGACAGGCATCTCAGCCAATCAGGTTACCGGTAACCTGATTGGCTAAAGCGTCAACGAGGGCAGAAGAACACATCGAGGGATGGAAGAAGCACGGCTGACCCCAGAAAGGTAAGTGCCAGGCGGGGGGGGGGGCATTTTACAGGGCACAATGGCAACAATTGCTGGGCACAGTGGTGACAATTGATGGGCACAATGGCTACAATTGCTGGGCACAGTGGTAACAATTGATGGGCACAACGGCTACAATTGCTGGGCATTGTGGTGACGATTGATGGGCACAATGGCTACAATTGCTGGGCACAGTGGCGACGATTGATGGGCACAATGGCTACAATTGCTCGGCACAGTAGTAACAGTTGCTCAGCACAGTGGTGACAATTGCTGGACACAGTAGTAACAATTGCTGGGCACAGTGGTGATGATTGCTGGGCACAGTGGTGACGATTGATGGCACAGTGGTGACGATTGATGGCACAGTGGCTGAGTTTGATGGCATGGCACAGTGGTGACAATTGATGGCACAGTGGCGACAATTGATGGCACAGTGGCTGCGTTTAATGGCATGGCACAGTGGTGACAATTGATGGGCACAGTGGCTGCGTTTGATGGCACAGTGGCTGCGTTTGATGGGCACAGTGGCTGCGTTTGATGGGCACAGTGGCTGCGTTTGATGGGCACAGTGAGGCTGCAATTGTTTTTTTTTTTCGTTTGTTTGCGCCCCTCCAAAAAATTTTGATCACCAGCCACCACTGCTTTTGTAATGCTCATCTCTGGCATAAAGACTGGAGTATGTACGAATAATTATCTCCACATCCAGCATAGCAAAGTCTTGCTTATCCATTTTTTTCCCGTACCTGGAATTCCTTGGAAGAGAGGAGATGGAGAGCAGGGCGAGCAGTTGTTCAGGCTTGTGGCCCATGTTTGCTGGCGATTTTATTAAAATCTATAGAGCCAAAAACATCTAACACGGCACGTAAAATTACTCATGTTTCAATAAGCTCAATTGTGGCATTGAAAGTACCGCATCAAAATCTCAAGTTCTAGGGCAGCGGTGCCCAACCTTTCGGAGCGCGAGGGCCACTTAAGTGACTTGGTAACTGGTCGCGGGCCACAATGAGCAGAGCGGGCGGATGTCAGGTCTATGCATATGCAGAGTGGACACAGCCCACTATACTCTTTTTTTTTTAGCTAGTCGGATTTGAGGTAGGACACAAGCCAGTGTACATCTGCCACTCCTTAGAGGTGAATCCACCTTAGAGGTCCAATTGGGTCGCACTGACCGTGTCAAAAGGGGCCCATGGCTGCTTTCACAATGATGCGCTGCATTTTAGCGGCACCGCGGGTTTAACACTGTGTATCTTTTGGCTTTTCTGCACTTTGCAATAGACTTCTATTATATTCTGCAGGTTTGGTGCACTTTAAGAAAACTTGCAGGTAATAACAAAAGTCTATGGCTCAGTGCAGATAACCCGCAGGTATACTGCTCTGCATTTGCTGATCAGTTTGAAAGCAGCACAGTAACCACTGCAGAACAGATATGCCCATATATATACAGTGGGGAAAATAAGTATTTGAACACCCTGCTATTTTGCAAGTTCTCCCACTTGGAAATCATGGAGCGGTCTGAAATTGTCATCGTAGGTGCATGTCCACTGTGAGAGACATAATCAAAAAAAAAATTCCAGAAATCACAATGTATGATTTTTTTAACTATTTATTTGTATGATACAGCTGCAAATAAGTATTTGAACACCTGAGAAAATCAATGTTAATATTTGGTACAGTAGCCTTTGTTTGCAATTACAGAGGTCAAACGTTTCTTGTAGTTTTTCACCAGGTTTGCACACACTGGAGGAGGGATTTTGGCCCACTCCTCCACACAGATCTTCTCTAGATCAGTCAGGTTTCTGGGCTGTCGCTGAGAAACACAGAGTTTGAGCTCCCTCCAAAGATTCTCTATTGGGTTTAGGTCTGGAGACTGGCTAGGCCACGCCAGAACCTTGATATGCTTCTTACAGAGGCACTCCTTGGTTATCCTGGCTGTGTGCTTCGGGTCATTGTCATGTTGGAAGACCCAGCCTCGACTCATCTTCAAAGCTCTAACTGAGGGAAGGAGGTTGTTGCCCAAAATCTCGCAATACATGGCCCCGGTCATCCTCTCCTTAATACAGTGCAGTCGCCCTGTCCCATGTGCAGAAAAACACCCCCAAAGCATGATGCTACCACCCCCATGCTTCACAGTAGGGATGGTGTTCTTGGGATGGTACTCATCATTCTTCTTCCTCCAAACACGGTTAGTGGAATTATGACCAAAAAGTTCTATTTTGGTCTCATCTGACCACATGAATTTCTCCCATGACTCCTCTGGATCATCCAAATGGTCATTGGCAAACTTAAGACGGGCCTTGACATGTGCTGGTTTAAGCAAGGGAACCTTCCGTGCCATGCATGATTTCAAACCATGACGTCTTAGTGTATTACCAACAGTAACCTTGGAAACGGTGGTCCCAGCTCTTTTCAGGTCATTGACCAGCTCCTCCCGTGTAGTCCTGGGCTGATTTCTCACCTTTCTTAGGATCATTGAGACCCCACGAGGTGAGATTTTGCATGGAGCCCCAGTCCGAGGGAGATTGACTGTCATGTTTAGCTTCTTCCATTTTCTAATGATTGCTCCAACAGTGGACCTTTTTTCACCAAGCTGCTTGGCAATTTCCCCGTAGCCCTTTCCAGCCTTGTGGAGGTGTACAATTTTGTCTCTAGTGTCTTTGGACAGCTCTTTGGTCTTGGCCATGTTAGTAGTTGGATTCTTACTGATTGTATGGAGTGGACAGGTGTCTTTATGCAGCTAATGACCTCAAACAGGTGCATCTAATTTAGGATAATAAATGGAGTGGAGGTGGACATTTTAAAGGCAGACTTAGGCCTCTTACACACAGATCAGTTTTTCTTCAGGTTTTTCTTTTCAGTTTACCAAATCCATCTAATATGAGGTCAAACCTCAAGAGTCTCAATTTGTATGCAATCAGGCAGGCCCTTGTACTACATAGTTTTGGTAAACTGAAAAGAAAAACCTGAAGAAAAACTGATCTGTGTGTAAGAGGCCTAACAGGTCTTTGAGGGTCAGAATTCTAGCTGATAGACAGGTGTTCAAATACTTATTTGCAGCTGTATCATACAAATAAATAGTTAAAAAATCATAAATTGTGATTTCTGGATTTTTTTATTTTTTATTATGTCTCTCACAGTGGACATGCACCTACGATGACAATTTCAGACCCCTCCATGATTTCCAAGTGGGAGAACTTGCAAAATAGCAGGGTGTTCAAATACTTATTTTCCCCACTGTATATATATACACTGTGATTTTAGTAATAAACTTACCATTAATAACAGTAATCTATTCCATCCAGAGCAGGAGGTCGCGGGCCACATCAGAGGGCTCTGCGGGCCACATGTGGCCCCCTGTCACTGGTTGGGCACCCCTGGTCTAGGGGATGTATGTAATCTGACCAACTCTTATATTTAGACAACATTTGTTGTTGCCAGGGTTGGGCTTTAAAATTGTTTCAGTTTATGCAACAACCAATCAGCAATCATCTTCTATAATCAAGCTGCGTAGAAAATGAAAGCTACAGTCTGGTTAGCAGATGATTACAATGCTATTAAATACATCCATAGGGGCTGCTAATCAGTTTTATGTTTCCCAGTGGAGAGATGTGCATTTGTATTACCATGTGTGCCCTGTTACACAAGCATTTATTTTCAGGCAGATGACTTGCTTTTGAACACAAACTCTCCTTTTTCCTGAAAAACAATACCATGGAATACAATGCACACAAACATTTCCTGTGAATAATTTCCATCCAAATACCTTTCCTTTTTGTATGTCATGAATTTTACTAGTCCACGAGCATTCAACCAGAAATCTAATTTGTTTCCATAGACTGGCTGAACTCTACAGGATCAACCACATCTCAGGGAAGCAGAACGTCCCAACAGCTACTAGTGGGGCAGGATATTTTCTTCAACACATTACACTCAAAGCAATGAGCAAACTCAGTAAAAAAAAAAGTAAGGGGTGGCTGGTGGAGCTGGAGGGGTGGTGAGCATGGGGGCCATTCAATGGTATCAATTTCTCTATCCTCCAGGAACTGGCTGCATGCTCTCGTCACGTGAGGCTGGGCATTGCCGTGCACCAGGAAGAACCCAGGACCCATTTCACCAGCGTAGGGTCTGACAATGGGTCCAAAGATTTCATCCCGATACCTAATGGCAGTCAGGGTGCCATTGTGTAGCCTGTAGAGGTCTGTGCGCCCCTCCACGGATATGCCTCCCAGACCATCACTGATCCACCACCAAACCGGTCATGTTGAACGATGTTACAGGCAGCATAAAGTTCACCGTGGCTTCTCTAGACCCTTTCACGTCTGTCACATATGTTTAGGATAAACCTGCTCTCAGCTGTGAAAAGCATGGGGCACCAGTGGCGGACCTGATAATTCTGGTGTTGAAAAATGCCAATTAAGCTCCACAGTGTCCGGCAGTGAGCACAGAGCACACTAGAGGACGTCGGGCCCTCAGGCCACCCCCATGAAGTCGGTTTCTGATTGTTTGGTCAGAGACATTCACACCAGTGGCCTGCTGGAGGTCATTTAGTAGGGCTCTGGCAGTGCTGATCCTGTTCCTCCTTGCACAAAGGAGCAGATACCGGTCCTGATGATGGGTTGACGGTGTTGTAAAGGTACAATATTTTTCCTAAATAGCTTTCTTTACCTTAGTGCTGTCCTCCTTCACTTACCTCATCCTTCGATTTTGCTTTTAAATGTCCTTATTTCTTCTGAGAAATCCTCACTTCCTGTTCTTCTGTCTGTAACTTCACACAGTAATGCACAGCTTTCTCCATGGTGTGGAGTGTCCTGCTCAACCCCTCCCTTGGACTACTGGAGAGTCAGGATGCCCACTAACGCACAGCTCCTTTCTCTATCTGCAATGTAGAGAGAGTCCTGACTCTCCTGTAGTCTAAGAGAGGGAGCGAGCACGACACTCCACACCAGGGAGAAAGCCTTGCATTACTGTGTGGAGTTACAGACAGAAGAACAGGAAGTGAGGATTTCTCAGAAGAAATAAGGACATTTAAAAGCAAAATCTAAGGGATGAGGTAAGTGAAGAAGGACTGCACTAAGGTAAAGGAAGCTATTTAGGGAAAACAAATTGTACCTTTACAACCCCTTTAAGGACCTTCTACGGCTCTGTCCAGCTCTCCTAGAGTAACTGCCTATCTCCTGGAATCTCCTCCATGCTCTTGAGACTGTGCTGGGAGATACGGCAAACCTTCTGGCAATGACACCTATTGATGTGCCATCCTGAAGGAGTTGGACTGCCTGTGCAACCTTTATAGGGTCCAAGTATCGCCTTATGCTACCAGTAGTGACACTGACCCTAGCCAAATGCAAAACTAGTGAAAAACAGTCAGAAAAGATCAGTAGGGAAAAAAATGTCAGACACCTCCACCTGAAAAAACATTCCTGTTTTGGAGGTCGTCTCATTGTGCACCTGTTGTTAATTTCAATGAACAGCAAAGCAGCTGAAACTGATTAACAACCCCCTCTGTATACACCCCTCCCCCTCTGCTACTTATCTGACCAGATCAATATCCCAGGAGTTCTGATTCAAAAGTGTTCTTTAAAAAAAAAAAAATGAGCAGTGGATATATGGGAGAAAGACAGAAAAGAGTAACTGCACTTAAAATGAGGGATGCCTCCACCTCTCACATGTCTCTTGCCTCCTTCCTTGATATATATGGTTGTAAGAAAAGGTCCTAAGGGATACACCTTTTTTATATGTTTGTACCTATATCCATGTTGTGGAGTCTACAAAACCCATATGGTTTTTCATTGTTTCTCTGCTTATTTTATGAATGTTCTCTGGGTTTTCAATTGTGATGCCTTTGTTACTCTTTTTAAAATGAATAAAAAGAATTTCAATACAAAAGATATATATATTTTTTTGGCAGTGTTATTAAAAAAATGAATATAATACTTACTTGCTCTGTGCAGTAGTTTTAACACAGAGCATCCCCAAGCCTCCTCTTCTCTAGTCCCATTCTAGTGCTCCTGGATCCCCCCTCACTGAGTGCCCCCATAAGATACACAACATGGGTCTCTGCCCCGCCCCACTCCCTCCTCTGCATTAAAAATCCTGCCTCTACGTTAATTTTTACTTTTTACACAAAGTTCCACTTATGTCAAAGTGAAGAAAAGGTCTTTAGCACACCAAGGATTCACTCGAAAGCGTCCAAAGATTTATTTCCATGGTCACATCATACACATGCAACGTTTCGGAGCCGCGCAGGGCCCTTTCGTCAGGTGAAGGGGCTCTGCGTGGCTCTGAAACTTTGCTGCATGTTTACCATGTGACCACAGAAATAAAGCTTTGAACCAATTTGAGGAATCCTTAGTGTGCTGATGACATTTTCTTCACTTTGATCATTCACGGTTTCCAGCCAATGGTCATTACAGTACACAGCATTACTGAACAGCTGGTTACTTAAATATGTGCGTGGCGAAAATTGCACTTTGATTCCACTCTAATGTCAGGTTCATTCTGTTTATAAACTTGAGTTTTAGAATAGCACTGTAGATAATTTCTATTCAGGTCTACATACTAATGATTCTGTGATGTGCTGTGTCCCTTGAATACTCCAACTGCAGCAGATTCAGTCTCAGAGTGCTGGAATCAAAAAACAGTTTGCATTTAAACAGGGTCATGCTCAAGTACACACAAAGATAAAGACTATGAAAAATAAAGGTGTAGGTGTAAACTTTCTAAACAAAGGGCAAGTTTACTATCCTTCAGACTTTAGGGGGGCCGGATTGTGGCTGTCAGTGGGAGTAGAAATTGTCTTGTGGTCTGTGGGAGTAAACAATGCGTCTTTGGTATTGGAGGAGGAGGAGGAATAGCGCCCCTTCAGTGGAAGGAATAGTGTCCCATCACTGGTATCAGTGGGAACAATAGTGACCCATCGTTGGTATCAGTGGGAGGAGTGGTGGCCCATTGTTGGTGTCAGTGGGTGGAATAGATCCCCATTGTTGGCGTCAGTGTGAGGAATAGAGCCTCATCGTTGGTTTCAGTGGGAGAAATAATGCCCTGTTATTGATGTCAGTAGCAGGAATTTTGCCCCATTGTTGGTGTCAGTGGGAGGAATAGTGTCTTGTATCAGGGGAAGTAAAAGTGCCCCAAAAGCGGGATAATGGTAAACAAACGGCCACATATAGGGGCCCAATGACTTCTTTGCAGTGAGTTAATGCGTATTATGTCATGCATCAATAAACGGGCAACCAATCCACCCTGCCTAACATTGCACATTAACCTTTTTTTGTAATGCAATCAAAGCTACACACTACAATGTTGTGCCATGCTACAATATACACTATATTACCAAAAGTATTGGGATGCCTGCCTCTAAACGCATGTGAATTTTAATGGCATCCTTACTCTGTAGGATTCAATATTGAGTTGGCCCACCCTGCGCGGCTATAACAGCTTCAACTCTTCTGGGAAGGCTGTCCACAAGGTGTAGGAGTGTGTCTATGGGAATGTGTGACCATTCTTCCAGAAGCACATTTGTGAGGTTAGGCACTCATGTGGACGAGAAGGCCTGGCTCACAGTCTCCGCTCGAATTCATCTCAATGCTGTTCTATCGGGTTGAGGTCAGAACTCTGTGCAGGACAGGCAAGATCTTTCACCCCAAACTCGCTCATCCATGTCTTTAAGGACCTTGCTTTGCACACTGGTCCAAATCATTTCGTGGAGGGGGATTATGATGTGGGGTAGTTTTTATGGGGTTGGGCTTGGCCCCTTAGTTCCAGTGAAGGGAGCTCTTAAGGAGTCAGCATACCAAGACATGTTGGACAATTTTTCATGCTCCCAACTTTGTTGGAAGAGTTTGTTGTTGGCCCTTCCTGTTTCAACATGACAGTGTACCAGTGCACAAAGCAAGGACCTGGGGACATGGGGTGGAGGAACTTGACTGGCCTGACCTCAATCTGATAGAACACCTTTGGGATTATTAGAGCAGAGACTGTGAGCCATGCCTTCTTGTCCAACATCAGTGCCTGACCTCACGAATGGACTTCGGAAAGGATGGTCAAACATTCCCAAGGACAGGCTCCTAAACCTTGTGACCAGCCTTCCCAGAAGAGTTGAAGCTGTTATAGCTGCAAAGGGTGGGCCAACTCAATATTGAACCCTGTGGACTAAGACTGGGATAGCATTAAGCCCAGGTTCACACTGGGTACGATTTAGTTCGATTTGAGATGCGATTTCACATGTGAAATCGCATCTCAAATCGGCGGCAATTGCCGGCAATGACACCGTCCTAATCGGTGCGACGCCGCATCTGCGGTGCTGCACCGATTTCAAAAAGTAGTTCCTGTACTACTTTTTGCGATTTCAGGACGCGATTTACAGAAACCTGCACAGATATCTCCTAAATCTCGCCGAAATCGGGACTGCCAGAGGGAGTGAAATCGCGCGATTTCACTCCCGCAGCCCAGTGTGAACCAGGGCTAAAGTTCATATGCATGTAAAGGCAGGTGCACCAATAATTTTGATAACCTAGTGTAGGTGTGTTGCTATAACCACAACAGAGAAGTATAATAGGACCCTAAGGCTGCATTCACATCTGAGCGACAAGTAAAGCCGCGTACACGGCTTTACTTGCCGCGATTACATTCATTTTCTTTTTTTTTCCAAATCATCCCCATTGATGTCTATGGCCGAACGCCAATGTCGCCTGAAAAAAAGGGTCCGGGACTTTTTTTCAGGCGACAGGCGTTCGGCGTTTCAGAGATGTGAACCATCTCTATAGACATGAATGGGGATTCGCCCCTACAGCGGCATGAGCGTCGGGCGACAGGCGATTTGTCGCTCAGATGTGAATAGCACCACTCTTTAGGTAGGAGGGAATATCTAATTTAGCGTAAACAAAAACAAAAAAATCTTCACCCAATTGTTTTTAATCATATGCAATGTACCTTTGAACCTGCCAGAAAATTCACCTAATCCAGGAAGAGTTAATTCCCCAAAACAACCCCGTACCTCCTTGTATGTCATAGAGCCCCCCCTCTTGGAGTGTCAAATTGCTTTCAGTGCTGGCCCAGCTCCTTCACCTCCCTACATAACCTTGTGTGTAGCTGTAGGGGGAGTGAATGGGAATACCATAGACATCTCTGAAGCCCCGTACACACGACAGGGAACCTCGACGGGCGGAACACATCGTTCCGCCCGTCGAGGTTCTCTGCCGGCCGTCAGAATCTGTGACCCGCCCGTCGGGAATGGCAACCAGCCATTCATCCCGACGGGCCGTCGAGCAAATAGAGAACCTGTTCTCTATTTGCTCGACGGTTTTCCCGACGGGCGGGGCGAGCAGAGAGCGTACACACGGACGAGGTTCTCGCTGGAATGCAGCTCCCAGCGAGGTTCTCGCTGGTTTCTGGCGAGAACCTCGGCCGTGTGTACGAGGCCTGAGGCCGCATACACACGGCAGGGAACCTCGACGGGCAGAACACATCGTTCCGCCCGTCGAGGTTCCCTGCCGGCCGTCGAAATCGGCGACCCGCCCGTCGGGAATGGCAACCAGCCATTCTTCCAGGCGGGCCGTCGAGCAAATAGAGAGCGTGCTCTCTATTTCTGCTCGACGGGCTTCCCGACGGGAAGCTCGCCGAGAGTGTACACACGGCCGAGGTCCTCGCTGGAATGCAGCTTCCAGCGAGGTTCTCGCTGGTTTCCAGCGAGAACCTCGGTCGTGTGTACGCCGCCTCAGTCTGCTCGGGCTGCCACCTCACATCCAAGGTGGCTGTGTCCACATGCGGTCTCAGAGCAAGTAGATGTGAACACAGGTGAGTCTTTTAGAGGTAAATAAAATGTATAAAATACATTAATTGCACATATAATCATATTGAAAGGGTTTTGTTTAAATGATCTGGCAACAGGGTCTCCTAAGGTATAAGCTTTTTTATGTTTGTCTGGAGCCTACAATTAGTCCATAAATAAATGGTTTTATGTTGAATAAAAGGCAAAATTATACAGAGAATAACTAAAAGCATGCCTGTTCTACTCCATTAAACGATTTTACTCAGTGTAATAAACAAATCTGTTGTAATTGCCAAGAATCCTTTCATTTGCACCTTTCATTTTCCCCAGACTCATCCCAAAAGCCTTGTGCATCACATAAATAACATTCACCTGCTGTCTGCATGTCATGTAATCAGGCCCACAGGCATAAAGCTAGCATTGGCTTTACTTAGCACTGTCAGATCATACTTGCACTGAGGTCCATCATTACAGCTTCTTATGTAAATACGTTTCTTGAGGTTAATTAGTGCCTGGATCCAACATTTATATATTGTGATTCAGTGTATGCAGCTGTATTTATTTCAGTAATACAAAGAATCAAATTAAAACAAAGTAGAACGCAGAGCAATGTTAACATAGTCAATCTTTTTTTCCATTTGGCTAATTTTTTAATATAACTGTTTTGATGTCTACAGTAGCTTCAAGCTATGACGATCATATTTATTATAAAAAATAAATAAAGACTATTGTCCCCTAACAGTGTTTATTTCCATAGATATTCTGCACCTCTACATCTACAGCAAATGAAAGAGTAGCATTTTCAATTATGTTTTCTGCCCAAGCCATCCAAATGTATTTATCTGTCACTTACCCAACCTTTAATCTGCACCTCTCTGATCAAAAAAAAATGCATTCTGAGCTCTGGTGCCCTGTAACATCACGTGACCATCCTGGTAACTTCAAAGCCAATCATGCACTGCCTTACCGCATCAAAATAGGGCGTGTTTTACGTCTGTAGACCCAGTGGCGTATGCACAGTATGGCAGACATGGCTAGTGCCATGGGCGCACACATGAAGGGGGCGCTGGTGAGTAATTGTCAATCTACACTCTGCTCAGATGACTTCCAGCAAAACACACAGGCGGTGCTCTTCTCTCCTGGGAAAGGCTAGTAAAGTGTGTTTAGTGTGTGGGTGAGGTGACTCCCCCCTTTGGCACATCACAATGTTCTCCCTGCAGGGTGGGCGCTCACTATCTGGTCCGCGGCCGTGCAGTGTATACAGGTGGGCGGGAGGAAGTGGCTGCAGAGGCGGCTCTCTAATTAGGCGATCGCATAAGGCCTCGCACTCAAAGGGCCCACCGATCGCCTAATTTAAGAGCCACCCCACTCCAGCTGACTACAATGCCACTGAGGCGGTGCTGCACTCCGGCCAGCAGAGTTTTAATGTTGCCTGTGAGTTCCATTGCCAGGCAGTGGAGAGAGGACGGGCCGGCCAGCACTGTGTTGTCCGGGGGAGGAGACTCATTCCAGCAGCCGGAGCAAAATGAAACTTATTCCCGCTGCTCCGGAGGAGATGCAGATTGCCTTCCCCACTCCTCACTGGATTTCTCCGCTGAGCGATCCTGCCCGCACACCCGGAGGAATCGTCTGACTGGTAAGCTAAGCAGAGCTGCAGAGGGGCAGCTCAGTCCTGTGCCAGTGTGTCAACCTGTGCATGACAGCCACTGACCCCTCCATCTGCCCTGCCCTTACCCCGTAAGTGCCATGGTGCTGGCACTGCCTGCAGATTGGCTTCTCCGCTGCTATCTCCCTCACTGACACCAGCATCAAGATGGTGTTCCATCTCGGTGCTGGTGTCAGTGTTCCCTATCTCGGTGCCGGTGTCAGTGTTCTCTATCTCGGTGTTGGTGTCAGTGTTCTCTATCTCGGTGTTGGTGTCAGTGTTCTCTATCTCGGTGTTGGCGTCAGTGTTCCCTATCTCGGTGCTGGTGTCAGTGTTCCCTATCTCGGTGTTGGTGTCAGTGTTCCCTATCTCGGTGCTGGTGTCAGTGTTCCATCTCGGTGCTGGTGTCAGTGTTCCCTATCTACGTGCTGGTGTCAGTGTTCCCTATCTACGTGCTGGTGTCAGTGTTCCCTATCTACGTGCTGGTGTCCGTGTTCTCTATCTCAGTGCTGGTGTCAGTGCTCTCTATCTCAGAACACTGACACCAGCACTGAGATAGAGAGCACTGAGATGACAGTATTAGGCCGCGTACACACGAGGAGATATGTCCGCTGAAACTGGTCCGCAGACCAGTTTCAGCGGACATGTTCGATCGTGTGTATGGCCTAGCGGACAGGTTTCCAGCGGACAAAAGTTTCTAAACATGCTTAGAAACTTGTCCGCTGGAAACCTGTCTGTCGGACATGTCCGATGGTTAGTACGCCCAACCATCGGACCGAAATCCCCCGCATGCGTCGAATTGATTCGACGCATGCGTGGAAGCATTGAACTTCCTTGTTTGAGCACGTCGGTGTGTTATACGTCACCGCGTTCTCTGTCCGCGGGGATTTTGGTCTGATGGTGTGTACACACATCAGACCAAAAGATCCCTTCAGACATGTCCGATGAAATTGGTCCGTCGGACCTGTCTCATCGGACATGTCTCCTCGTGTGTACGCGGCCTTAGTATTACTGACAGTATTATCTGAAAGATGGGTTTCAAATGTTTTGACAGGGGCCCAGTTTCAGTGCTTGCCATAGGCACCATTTTCTACACCTCTGTGTAGACCACACCTACCTTATTACTGGACGCCAGGACGCCTCTCTTTTTTTTTCACCCACTTTCCTACTTCTTACTTTGAAGAATATAACTTGTTGTTGTCTACAGTAGCTAGCTATGATGATCATATTTCATAAATGTAAGAAAATTAAAGACGATTGTCCCCTAACCAAACTGATTTTACTAAACATTCTGCATCTCTACATCTGCAATAAATTATTTTAGGTACTTATAGAGATTAAATTAAATCTCCCATGCATTTATTAGTATTATTTTGAACTCTAGTGATTGCCTCTTTAACCTCTTGACCTCCGTAAGGTTTACCCCCCTTCATGACCAGGCCATTGTTTGCGATACAGCACTGCGTTATTCTATCTGACAATTTTGTAATTTAGTAACACTAATACTGTGATCAGTGCTAAAAAGTACCATCGCTGTACTAATAACACTTGCTGAAAATGGGGTTAACATCAGGCACGATCAAAGGGTTAACTGTGTGCCTAGCCAGTACTTGTGTACTGTGTGGGAGGTGCTTTTTCTTAGGGGAAGACATTGATTCATGTTCCTGCTTTGCAGAAACACAGGTTCAATGTCTTCCCTACTGACAGAATGACGATCTGCCTTGTTTCCATGGACAGATTGCACTTCTGGCTCTCTGCCTTATGTTCGGTGGGTGCCGGCGGACATTGAGTCGGCGGTACCCGCAGATCAGCTCCCGCTGTATATATTCACAGCGGTTGTGGGTTGTCGGTGGCGCGCATGTGCCCTCCAGACCCGGATGTACAGGATCACATACTGCAGGGGTGGCCAACCAGTGGCCTGGGGGCCACATGTGGCCCGCGGAGCCCTCTGATGTGGCCCGCGACCTCCTGCTCTGGAATGGTGGGTTGGCAAGCCCAGATTGCAGGTTGCCCACCCACCATACCACAGCATCCGTGTTGTGAATGAAGCTGGTGGTAGAGGAAGGAAGCGGCTGTGGAGCAGAGCCCCATAAGCCAATGCTTCCTCTACAGTGCTGGCTTTTGCCACAGGCGGAGTCTATGGTAAAGTTTAGCTAACCCACAGGATAGACACAGGTGCCTACACTGCACCCATGGTGTGGGTAAACCGCAGCACATCAGTCTTAGGCCCTTTTCACACGATCAGCCGGACCAAATGGGACCCTCAATTCACCTCTATAGAGCGACAGATGTCCATTTACGCTCGCCTGCCTCCAATCCGAAAAACAGAAGGGAATTTGTCCCCTTCCATCTGAGCAGATCTGAGGGCCTATTGAGTAGCTGTCACCTGTCATCCCTCCGCTCTACTCATTGTGGCCCGCAACTGGTTACCAAGTTGCTTTAGTGGCCCTCGCGCTTCAAAAGGTTGGGCACCCCTGACATACTGGGTATGTGATCCTTCGCAGCAGAGTCAACTTTCCGCCATATATGTACAATATACGTTGGGCAAGCAGTTAAAGAATAACTAATTTTAGCACAGTTACCCTTTAGGAAAATGTGTGTCGTTCTCCTCCTAGTCTCATGCTTCAATGATCAACAACTCTTCCATTCATATGTTTGCCTCTTTTCTGGGCAAGTTGGTCCTTACTGATGCAGAGATCGAAGTTGATGTTGAGACATCAGTGCCACTCTCGGCATCAGTACGCTGTGAATGAAGGGTGCTGTAGTGATGCCTCCTCAGGGTAGGGAGGCATGATGCCCTGCACTCACAGCATGTGTTCAGTCTTTCAGGTTGAATGACATTCTGCATCATTCAACACAGAAATCTTGTGACAAAGAAGAATTGCTGTAGAGGGCTACCCTGGCATGAATGTGAGAAATAAATGCAGAGTGAGAAAGAGCCAAGAGTATTTTTAACCCTGCCTGGAGTGTCAATTAAAGAGAGGCTCCACGGTAACGGTACGTTATGTCTAATTTCTGGAGTTCATCTTCAAAATAATGTACAGTGTTACAGTACAATAAATCCAGCTCTGGTATCTCTATGATGGACAGCACAAGGGTAGCTTCAGACTGCAATGGAAAGTTAAAGGGTCACTAAAGGAAAAAAAATTTTTTGCTGAAATTACTGTTTACAGGATATAGAGACATACAAGTTAACTGATTCCTTTTCAAAATGATTAAAAATAGATAAAAATCAATCATATAATGTGCCTGCAGGTTAGTTTCACTTTTGAACTGGCTCCATGTTTCTGCAAAGTAGAAATAGACACACAGAACAAAAACAAACAAATACAAGGCAGTGTTTTGTTTTTAAAATGAATCTGATTGGTTCTGGGAAGTTTTAGACACACAGTAATGACAGCTTAAACCATCGTGAGAAAGCTCCCAGCACTGTGGTTATAAGGAAAGAGACAGGCAGGAAGAGTGGAGAACAGAGCAGGATTACAGCAACTTCAAAGCAAAAACGAACAATAAGAACATGAAACCTGTACTGCAGTAAGGTAAAGGAAGCTATTTAGCTAAAAAAAATAAAAAATTCCTTTAGTGATCCTTTAATACTAATATCATCAATTGTAAACCAAATCAGGGTCAGTTGTTGAATGACTACTCAACACAGCTACTTTATGTAGAAGGTTTATAAATAAAAGAATATAAAATGTTTTGTGTCAGAAAAAAAATGCTACATATTAGGAATAAATTGAATATGTAACATTGATAAATATAATGCTAGTAAATTACACAAGGTCAGTAGACCATGAGAAATATTTATGATGGAAGTACAATCAGCGCTTCCTTGAAATACCATTCGCGCCCCTCTCGTCTGTAAATGTAGTGTGAAAATAAATTCACAGCTTGACTGGACACATTAAAGTTCACCTTTTCAGGAAGAATTTCATGTTTAAAAATAAAGAGAAGCCTTTTCAAATGTATTTTCTGCCCAAGCCACCCCAATGTGTTTATCTGTCACGTATCCAGTCCATGGCAACCGAGCGTTTGTACGAGGCTTTCAGGTTTCTCATCTGGAAAAATAGAGAACCTGCTCTCTATTTTCTCGTTGAGATTCTTGTCGGCCTGTTTCTCGATAAGAAATCCGAGAGTGTGTATACTTACCTGTTGCCGTGGAAACCCGCGCATGCTCGAAATGACTTTGACGCATGCGCGGTACTGCCCACGGCATAAGTAGGGCGAAGCAAGATGGCGGCGACTGCGTCTAATGTGACAAGCGCATGCTCGTCGTACGCGATGACGTCACTGCATTCTTGTCTTTCAAGAGAACCATGATTCTTTTGAAAGGTCTGTGTGTACACTCGGGTGTCAAGAGATTCTTGCCAAGAATCTCGTTGGAAAAAACAAAGTTTTTTTTCGTGACAAGATTTTTGCCCATGTGTACGAGGCCTGAGCCCTGACTTCCTGTCGTGTTCATCCAGAAAAATAAATATCCCATCATGCATTGCCTTACAGAATAAGGCACGTTTACGTCTGTTGACAACACCTCCCTTATTACTGGACCTCTCTCTTTATTTCTACCCACTGCAAGGACACCAAAAAAACAACTGTTCTCTATGTGCCCTGTTCACACCACAACGTGTGGATTTTTCATGCACGTATGGTGTGATCGAGCCCTTTAGGCCTTTATTTATTTATTTTTACCTGGAGATGGGTTTTTCAAGCGTATCTCCCCTGGAGCCAGACAGGTTTAACTTTTTACTATTCAATCAATACTAAAAACAAAGGCCTGGTTTAATTACACTTTAAGGCGGCGTACACACGACCGAGGTTCTCGCTGGAAACCAGCGAGAACCTCGCTGGAAGCTGCATTCCAGCGAGGACCTCGGCCGTGTGTACGCTCTCGGCGAGCATCCCGTCGGGAATCCCGTCGAGCGAAAAGAGAGCACGCTCTCTATTTGCTCGACGGCCCGCCTGGATGAATGGCTGGTTGCCATTCCCGACGGGCGGGTCGCCGATTTCGACGGCCGGCAGAGAACCTCGACGGGCGGAACGATGTGTTCTGCCCGTCGAGGTTCTCTGCCGTGTGTACACGGCCTAACTGATTGAGGACCGTTGCACGACGATATACGTCGACAAAATGGCACGGCTGGGCACAAGGGCGTACATGTACGTCCACTTTAAGATCCTAGCCATGGGTCGCGAGCACGCCGTCCGCGGCACGCTCACGACCCAGTCCTCTTCTCCGTGACCGTCCCCGCCGGGTCACAGAGAGGAAGAACGGGGAGAGGTAAGTGTAAACAAACCTCTCCCCGTGCTTCCTAGTCAGACTGTTACTAATCGTCTGTTCCCTGTCATAGGGAACGACGATCAGTGACGTTACACACCAAGCCACAACCCCCCACAGTACGAATCACACATTAGGGCACACTTAACTCCTACAGCGCCCCCTCCTGGGTAACCCCTTCACTGCCAGTGTCATTTTTACAGTTACCAGTGCATTTTTATAGCACTGTTCGCTGTTAAAATGACAATGGTCCCAAAATACTGTCAAAAGTGTCCTATTTTTTTCAAAATTTACGCTCTTTTTTTGTTTATAGCGCAAAAAATAAAAACCGCAGAGGTAATCAAATACCACTAAAAGAAAGCTCTATTTGTGGAAAAAAAAGGATGCCAATTTTGTTTGGGAGCCACGTCACACGATCGCGCAATTGTCAGTTAAAGTGACGCAGTGCCAAATTGCAAAAAGTGGCCTTGTCTTTAAGCTGCATAATGGTCCGAGTCTTAAGTGGTTAAAGTGATGCCAAACTCTGGTTAAAAAAAAAAAATTCTATTTAATGTGTTAACTCAAAAAAAAGGATTTTTAATAAACAGCTTACCTGTAAAATCCTTTTCTTGAAGTACATCACGGGACACAGAGCGCATAGCCATTACACTTGGGTTATATGGGTACCTTCAGGTGTGGACACTGGTGTAATCAATTTCACAGGAAGTTTCCTCCCTATATAACCCCCTCCCACTGGGAGTGCTTCAGTTTTGTAGCAAGCAATTCTCCCGAGGTAACACAATGTTCCCCAAAAGAGGGGTGGGAGCTCTGTGTCCCGTGATGTACTTCAAGAAAAGGATTTTACAGGTAAGCTGTTTATTAAAAATCCTTTTTTCTTTATCGTACATCACGGGACACAGAGCGCATAGCCATTACACTTGGGATGTCCTAAAGCAATGCTCTATGAAGGGAGGGAGACCGTAAGGCCAAGAATAGCCAAATAAAAACATTGTCAGGAGAAAAAATAGCTCCACCAACAGAAAAACAAGGGGGTCGTGAACCGGGCCAGAGGATTCGATACTGCTGCCCGTAGGACCGCCTGCCCAAATACTGCGTCCGTAGCTTTTGCGACGTCCAACTTATACAATTTAATAAACGTATGTACGGAAGACCAGGTTGCCGCTTTGCAAACCTGTGCCATAGAGATCTGATGGTGTGCCGCCCAGGAGGCACTCATGGCCCTCGTAGAATGGGCTTTAACTGATAAGGGAGGTGGAATGCGCTTCAGACCATAGGCCTGAAAAATCAGCTGCTTAATCCACCTAGCCAAGGAAGACTTGGCAGCCGGCTGACCCTTTTTGGGGCCATCCGGAAGAACAAAAAGCACATCTGTTTTCCGAATCTTCTCTGTAGCCCTGAGATAAACCCTCATGGCTCGGACCACGTCCAAAGTATGAAGCAGTCTTTCCTCTCTGGACTGGGGAGTAGGAAAGAAGGATGGTAGGACTAGGTCCTGATTCAAGTGAAAACTGGATATGACCTTAGGAAGGAAAGAAGGTTGAGGCCGCAGAACCACTCTGACCTTATGCCGAATCAGGTACGGTACCCTGCAAGACAAGGCTGCCCGCTCGGAGACCCTTCTGGCCGAAGCCATAGCCCCCAAGAAAACCGACTTTCGGGTTAGCAGCACAAGAGGGATTTCTGTCAGAGGTTCAAACGGTTGTCTTTGTAAAGCTGACAAGACGAGTTTTTAAATTCCAGGGGCAGCGGGGAGCTCTAATAGGGGGATTTACATGCAAGACCCCCTGCAAGAAGGTTTTCACAAGCGAATGCGCGGCAAAAGGCCTTTGAAACCATATCGATAAGGCAGACACCTGCCCCTTTAGAGTACTAAGAGCTACTCCCTTATCAACGCCAACCTGGAGGAATCGCAAGATCCTGTCGATAACACTTACGAGGATGCCCTCTTTGAGACTCGCATCACTCCCCATAGGTCCTCCAGACTCTGTAATAGATATTTCTAGAGACTGGTTTCCTAGCCAGAATCAACGTAGATATGATCTGGGCTGAGAGGCCTCTGCCCTTAAGAATTAGGGATTCAGCCGCCAAGCCATCGAATCTAGCTGCTGTGAAGCAGGGTGGCATATCGTGCCCTGAGATAACAGGTCTGGGCGCAGGGGGAGTGGCCCCGGTGCCCCTACCGACATCCTCACGATGGGCGCGTACCCAGCCCTCCTGGGCCAGGCTGGGGCCACCAGGATCACAGGCCTGCGCTCCACCCTGATCCTTCGTAGAAGGCGGGGAATCATCTGCAGTGGAGGGAACGCATACAGGAGAGACAACTGGTGCCAGGGGCAAACCAACGCATTGGTCTCGTAGGCCGAGGGATCCCTGGCTCAGGATACGAATTTGTCCAATTCCTTGTTGACTCTCGTTGCCATTATGTCTACATCGGGAACTCCGAATCCTTGGCAAATGTCTTGGAATACCTGGGGGTGAAGAGACCAATCCCCCGGGAGCAATTGTTGAAGATTCAAAAATCTGCTTGAGAATTGTCTATCCCTGGGATGAACACTGCCGAGATGCAGGGTACATGGCAGAGGTGTATTTAGGTTTTGTGCTGCCCTAGGCCTGACTAAACTCGTGCACCCCCTAATTTAAGTATGACCCACCCCTTCCTGTTAAGGCCGCACCCTGTGTTGTTTAAGACCCACCCTGAAATTTTTGAGTGAGGACACTAGTTCTGAGGGCCTGGGGGGGGGGGGCAATGGATTCCCTTAATTTACTTAGATCTCCTCTTACTTCTTGGTTGCCCATAGAGCAGGAAGTGAGGGGAAATCTTCGCAATGGGACAGGGATGGTAAAAAATAAACTGACAGGGGCTATAACCCTCCATTATTCTACCCAAAATGGAAAAAAAAGTGTTGCCTATAGTTCTACTTTAAGTAGATGGTGCAGCAGAAACACAGTAAGGAAGGTTTGTGGTCCAGGAGGATAAAACAGTAAAAATTGGAAGCCCCCCCCCACACACACACACAGTTGCGGAATGTCGGCCGCCCGCATACCAGAAGCAGCGCGGCCGCTTTTTGGGGGCATTAGACTCATTTTCCTAACAGTGTAGCGCAAGCCGGCGGGGACTCTTTTCGTGCTGCCCCCCTGCAAAGTGCTGCCCTAGGCCTGGGCCTTGTTGGCCTAGGCCAGGATACAGCTCTGGTACATGGGCTTCGGCCCATGAGAAATCAGGTTTACTTCCCTTTGAGCCACTAGGCTCCTCGTGCCCCCCTGGTGGTTTATGTATGCCACCGCCGTGGCGTTGTCGGACTGTACCCTTACTGGCAGACCCCGAAGGGGGAGAGTCCAGACGACCAGGGCCAACCGAGCAGCTCTGATCTGTAGGATATTACTGGGAAGCAGTCTTTCTGCCTCCTATCACTGTCCCTGCTGGGTCAGTCTTCCTAACATTTTCCATGTGATGGGGCAAAAGGATTTCCCCTTTGACAAATATTGAGGGACCAGCCACCAGAACAGGCTGCACCGGACCCCTGAGAACTCTGGTATGGATCTGGGCATAGGGCACTGCTTCGAAGGCGGCCACCCTCTTCCCCAGCAGTCGTATGCCTAGGCGAATAGTTGGCCTCTTCTTGCCTAAGACTATTTGAACTGTTTGAGTCAATGACCTGACTTTTGCGTGAGGAAAAAATATCCTCTGGCCGACTGTATCTAGCCGAAGGCCTAGAATTCTAACTGTTTTGTGGGTTGCAACCTTGATTTTTCTTGGTTCAAAACCCACCCAAACTCCTCTAGAAGCCGAACTGTGCGGACTACTGCATGATTGAGGTTGGAAGCTGATCTGTCGATAAGCAGGAGATCGTCCAGGTATACCAGGACCAAAATGCCTTCTGTCCTTAGGACGGCCAGCACCGGGGCTAACACCTTTGTGGATACCCGCGGAGCTGTTGCCAACCCGAAAGGGAGGGCTACGAACTGGAAATGACGTTGATCTATCATAAAATGAAGAAACTTGTGATGTGCCGGGTAGATTGGCATGTGCAGATAAGCATCCTTTATGTCTATAGATGCTAGAAAGTCGTCATGATGTAGGCTGGCTGCCACCGAACGTATGGATTCCATACGAAAGGTCTATATCTTAGAAAGCGATTTAGGCGTTTGAGGTCTAAGATAGGCCTGACGTCACCATTGGGTATTTATGAAAAAGGTTGGAATAGAATCCCAGACCCCATTCCTGGGTTGGTACTTCTACAATTACTCCTTGGAGCCAGAGGCGATTCAATGCCTTTACGAGAGAGGCCCTCTTTAATGGGCCGCTTGGAAGACTTTGACTCCCGAAAATGAGGAGGGGGGACTTCTCGAAATTCTAGTTTGTAGCCCGTGGCTACCACGAACCGAACCCAAGAGTCGGGAATTCTGGCTTTCCACACTTCGGAGAAAAACCGAAGTCTTCCGCCCACCCAAGAGAGTGGGGGCGCCCCTTCATGAATCTGACTTGATGACAGGTTTAGCCGGCTTGCGAGACCATGTTTTTTGCAGGGTGCCTCTGCTGATCAGTTCTTTAGCCACAAAAGATGACGCATATGAACCAACAGCAGAGATAGACGGGACGCCCGTTGAACGGAGTCCTTAATAGCATCTATTGCAAAGCAGAGAGCCCTTGGGAGGTCTGCTAATTCACGAGTCTGCTGAGCCGGCATGTCCTTTTAACAACTGTTTCTTTAAAGCCTGACAAACGCCAATGGCTGCCACTGCTGGCTGAACCACGGCACCTACTGTGGTAAACGAAGCCTTCAGTAGGGTCTCCAATTTTTTGTCGGCCGGATCTCTGAACATCTGGACATTTCCAACCGGACAGGTCAGGGATTTACTCACGCAGGAAATGGCCGCGTCCACAGTAGGGAGTGCCCATTTCTTTGCAAATTTTTCTTCCATAGGATAGAAAATAGTGAACCTTTTAGGAGGAAAAAAGATCCTATCAGGTCGAGCCCAATCCTGAAAAAAACACGCTCTCCAGAAGGGGGTGAATTGGAAAAGACACCCAAGTTAATGGTGCCTTTAAAGAACCTAATGAGGATACTGCAGGGGCTAATAGTTCTGACACTGGAAGTTTTTTAAAAGCAGTGCGAACAATATCTGTCAGAGACTGGATCCACAGGCTCTCCGCTTGAGAAGCCGAAAAAATGTATCTAGAGTGGAACCCTCCATGTCTGACCCGTCGGGACTCTGGTCCGCTTGATCCCCTTGTGGGTCCTGTTCCTCCGGCGAGGAGACCCCGCATCTGAAAACACCAATCTAGGTGACGGGGATCTAGCCCGTTTGCCACCTGGCAAAGAGCGGGCAATCAAAGCCGTTAACCTTTCCTCTAGCCCACCCAGGGTGGTCGCTAGCATTTCTTCCGTTACGTAAACAGGCATAGGTGGATTGGGGGCCGCCTCTGCCCCCAGCACCCTCAATGGCTCCTGTAAGATGCTACTCGGTGGCCTATCTAGCGAGGGTGGGACCATCCTGACCCAAATCCTCTGACCCCGATGGAGACTTGTTCTTTGGCACCCTTTGCAGCCTTAGCTGGTCCTGATCCCTTGGGAGCCATTGCACAACCTTGAGACACCCCTGTAGCCAACACCCGACTGTTGTAGCTAGGAGTGAACAAATAAGAACAGGCTATGGAAAAAATTTATTTATTTTTTTTACATTTTTCCACGCTCTGGAATGTGGCAATACCGAGGAAATCCTGTGAGTATTGCAACACCAATGCCCGTTAGCTGGAGCCCAAGGTAGACTCGGATGCTGCCGGATCTAAGGCTGAGTCCCTTTAAGAAAAAAAAACTTTTTTTTTTTTTTTTTTCTTGGTCAAAGTGGACTTTAAGTCCAGACCTGAAGATCCACCAACCGCCACTAGGTGTCACTGCATGCCAAAAAAATGGCACAGCTGCGCGCTTTGTGTCCTTCCTCCCTCTCAGAAGGGAAAGACCAGCCGGCCCGCCCCCCCTATGCACGAGGACGCCATAAAAGACGGCGTGCACGCGCGCGCACACGCGCGCGCACCCTCCCCACGCTGAAATCAACATGGAGGAAGCAGGGAGCAGAGGAGAAGCATGGACCAACGCCAGCAGCCCAAACTGACACCAGGTAAGCACTAATTCTCAATGTAGTGCACACATAGAGGAAGCTGTCCCCATAGGCTTCCTTTGAAACAGGAGTTTCACCAGCATCCCTCTTTATAGTACGTGGGGGCTGCAGTATCCATGCTAACAGGCAAATCTGGGGGGAGTAGCAAAATATATATCTTAAACAAGCATACATATATCTACATGTTATCTGGGTAAACATTAGTACATCCCATCCTGCCTCAAAAGACATAGTGGAGATAGTGGCTGATGCACAAGCATACCATTAGCCAACCCAGAACCCCCAGGGGGATACCTACTGTCGAACCAAGTCCCGCAGGTTCCCTCTTACCTGCTCCACGCCGCAGGGTATTGCAAACTGCAAGAGGCCCAGCCTTCCCCCATCTCCGTGGGTATTGTCTTGGACCTTCAGGGACCGGGGTCCTGTGTTTAAGGAACCCACACCCCTGGACCTATATAGCATCCTGGCATCAGTGGCGTTTAGTTCTTGGGAGAGACTAAGGCACTGGAGCCCAGAATCCAGCCCTCCAAGGAGAGGCATTATAGGCAAAACCCCACTCCAGCAGGGCCCGGGTACCGTACACCTTGGCTTTGAATCACTTCGGACGGATCCGGCTAGCTATCCTGGGTCCCGAGACCTCCGAGGGACAGCTAGACGTGACCAACACCTAAGACACTGGCGAAAAAACTGAAGCACTCCCAGTAGGAGGGGGTTATATAGGGAGGAAACTTCCTGTGAAATTGATTACACCAGTGTCCACACCTGAAGGTACCCATATAACCCAAGTGTAATGGCTATGCGCTCTGTGTCCCGTGATGTACGATAAAGAAAGTACCTTCTATTGCTCTCAGCCTCCTCCAAATGACATTATTGTTGGCTGCTGGGTTCCAACTTCCTGTTAGATGGTGGCTACATTGTTCTCCATGGTCCCACTATATGTAGGAACATAGTCATCCTGTTTTTCTCGCTCCCAAGATGGACTACGGGATTTGGAGCACGCATAGAGCATTACACAACTAACATTAACTGCTTGTTCCAAAAAAAAAACGGATGTGAAAAAATAATAATAATAAAAAAGGAAGCGGCTCAAGGGTCCTGTGCGTCTTTGACTTTGTTTCAGGTCCAAATTCAGGCAAAAATTGCCCTGATTTGCCCCTGAAAGCGGAAAATAGGGACGCACCAGACCCTTCTGTGAGCCACATTCCGAATTCAGTGTGAACCCAGCTTAAAGTGGATGTAAACCCCAAAAAAATGTTTGTTTGTTTTTGATGTCACAATGTAGAGTATAAGATTTCCTATCATCTGTGCCCAGTCTTGCCACACAGAGTTAATCCAGAGCTGAGAAATCCTTTTTTATGCTCAGTGAAAATGAACAGCCTTCCAGATAAAACCCTGCTTAAATCAAAAGTCCGTTTTCTTTCTTTTTGCTTTGAGTAAGAGGTTATTTACAAATATAGCTAGGACATGTTTATCATATGTTATGTTTTGTTTATCATAACATGAGGTGATATAACATCATAACACATCCTAGTAATATACAATGAACTTTGGATCACCTCTTGTTATGATAAACATGTCCAAGCTATATTTGTAAATAACCTGTTACTGAAAGCAAAAACAGAGAAACGGACTTAACCTAATTTGGCAAGTTTTTATCTGAAGTCCGGTTAATTTGCACTGAACTTTAAAAGAGGATTACTCAGCGCTGGATTAACTCTGTGTGGCAAGACTGGGCACAGATGATAGGAAATCTTATACTCTACATTGTGACATTAAAACAAAAAAAAATTTTTTGGGGGTTTACAACCACTTTAAGTGTAATATATTTATTATTGTTATGAAAGCAATCGGTAACCTGTATCAATAGAAGAATTGCTTCTAAGATAGAGATTAGAGACAGGAGGGGCCCATGGGCGTCTGCTGAAATATTTTCAGGGAGGGGCGCTTTGGCAGCGGCGATACACAGTCACATTTAACCCTTTTTTCAAACACTAGCGGGGGTTAAAAGCGCCCCGCTAGCGGCCGAATAGCGCAACTCGCCGGTAACTCGCCGTTTTACCGATAACGCGGCCAGCTGGCAGTGTAAAATAGCTCTTCATATAATTCAGCTTCACTCCATGCCCATATAAATAATAGCCTAGAGAATGTACAGACCCCCCTTCAGCACAGATGGACTCTATGGGCCAGATTCTGAAAGGAGATACAACGGCGTATCTGTTTGCGGGGCTGTGCATCTATGCGCCTGATTTTTAGAATCAGTTACGCATAGATTTTGCTTAGATCCGTCTTGCGTAAGTCACTTACACCGTCAGATCTAAGTTGCAATGTTACGCTGGCTGCTAGGTGGCGTTCCCGTCGATTTCTGCGTTGAATATGCAAATGAGCCTGATACGCCGATTCCCAAAAGTTTTTGCGCCGCTTCGCCGTAGTTTACCTCGTTTCCGTAAGCGTAAGGTTACCCCTGCTATATGAGGGGTAACCTTACGTCGGTCCGCCGTATGCCATGTTAAGTATGGATTTGGGACAGCGTCGTGTTTTTCCATAGTTTACGTAATTTGTTCGCGAATAGGCCTGTACGTTAATTATGTTGCCGTCGTAATCAATATACTTGCGGCGTACTATGGAGCATGCGCGCTGGGCTACTTTTTCGTTCGGCACGGGGGCGCGCTTAATTTAAATACAAGCCGCCCCCTTTGAATTACGCGGCCTTCCGCCAGGCCATTTACACTACGCTGCCGCAAAAAGTTGCGGCGGCGTAGTGTAAATAGGAAACGCTACGCCGCCGCATTTCTAACAGAATCTGGCCCTATGACTTTATGAAAAACATGGTGGCTGGACGCTTTACCAAGCAATACTCATTTTGTAGCCATACGCATTGAAGGATGTGTGCCCCCCAAACCACAGACATTTTTATAGGAACGGCCAAACAGCCTGTGTCTATTGTCTATGTAGCCTAAATGTGTGCCTGTGGTTAGATTCAAACTACAATGTAAAATTTTAGTGCTATAAAAGTGATAAAAAAGAAGAAATAACAACAGATCAGTGTTGGCATTAATGCTCCATACTATGTTCTTCTTTATTTAAAGCCTGCTGGGAGAAAAAGTTTGGCAGCATCAGATGATAATTTACAGCAATGATCAAAGCAAGCAATTATGCTCGCACTGCTAAGCAAAGCACAATTTAGAAGGATTTATTTTTGTACGGTTTCACAGAATTATTCATTCAGAAAATAACTACATATATGTTAACAATAAATGAAGGTTGTTCCCTACTGTGGCCCTACTAGACATGAATCTGCAAAGAGTTTTTACAAAAGTAGACAGCTTTCCAATGGGCAGGGTTCCAATGGAGTGTCTGAAGCATTTTATTAAACTTGTTCCATTACTTTGCTATTACACTACTTCATCTTTAGCCCACTGTCCACATTACATGTACTACTAGAGTTATTATGTAACATTACGTAACATTGAAGCCTCGTACACACGATCAGACTTCCATTTGACTTTTCTGTGTTTTTTTGTCCAAAGGGCGTTGGTCGTGAAATTGTTCTGCCCAACATCTTTAGCCAACATTCACCAAATCGCATGGTTTTTACCGCCACCCTTTGGGCAACTTCTGCTATTGTTGTCTGATGTTTAGCATTGGTTCCAAGCATGTGTGTTTGTACTTTGGATTTTAGTTGGACGGACTTGTGTACACACGATCGGATAATACAATGTAACAGATTTATTGTCAGACAGTTGGTGAGCATGAACAGCCAACATTTGTTGTTGTTAATTCAGCCAACAAAGGAAAGGAATTGGGGATGGTTCCGTTCTTATAGGCAGCGGGAGGGGACGTCCCCCCCTCCCGCCACCATCCGGTGCTTCTCCGGGCTCTCCCGTGCCATCAGGAGCCTGGAGAGCAAATCGGCCGGCTCTCGCTTACGAACCATAAAGATGACTGGTGACCAGATGGTCACAGTCATCTCTATGACCGTCAGAGGACCTGGCGTGACGTTACGACGTCATGTCCGGCACCCGGAAGTAAACAAAGCCGCAACCGCGGCTGTCGGCATGTGATCGGTGATTTTTTTTTTTCACCGATTTCATGCTTGTAAGCCTGGAGGAGAGATGTGGGGTCTTATTGACCCCACATCTCTCCATAAAGAGGACCTGTCACAGTGATTCCTATTACAAGGGATGTTTACATTCCTTGTAATAGAAATAAAAGTGATCAAAAAAAAAAAAAAAGTTAAAAAAGTGTAAAAATAAAAAAATTAAGTAAAAAAAATATAGATTTTTTAAAAACGCCCCTGTCCAAGTCGCTCGCGTGCAGAACCGAACACGCATGCAAGTCCCGTCCACATATGTAAACACCGTTACAACCCCACATGTGAGGTATCATCGCATGCGTTAGAGCATGTGCAACAATTCTAGCACTAGACCTCCTCTGTAACTCAAAAACAGTAACCTGTAAAAAAAAATAAAGCGTCGCCTATGGAGATTTTTAAGTACCGAAGTTTGGCGCCATTCCATGAGTGTGTGCAATTTTAAAGCGTTACATGTTGGGTATCTATTTACTCGGCGTAACATCGTCTTTCACATTATACAAAAAAATTGGGCTAACTTTACTGTTTTATTATTTTTTAATTCATGAAACAGTTTTTTTTTTTCCTAAAAATGATTGCGCAAATACCGTGCGAGAAAAAAAGTTGCAATGACCGCCATTTTATTCCCTAGGGTGTCTGCTAAAAAAAATATATAGTGCTTGGGGTTTCAGATTAATTTTCTAGCAAAAAAAATGGGATTTTTACATGAAGGCGAAAAGTGCCAAAATAGGCCCGGTGATCAAGTGGTTAAACTTTGTACCAAAAATGCTCTATATGGAAGTTTTTTACTCCAAAGAGAACAGACTTTTTTTAAACCCAGTGTGCATGGAGCCTAATAGGGAGAAAGCTATTAGGGACAACACGATGATAATTTATTAAATTTGGATACAGTGTGCATATGGTATTTGCTTCCTTTTCCTGGTCTGAGCAAATTTCTGGATATGCTTCTTAGCTCTCATTCTCACCATTTTGGCTTTGAAATTGCGCAACTTCGTACAACTGAAGTCTATGCAAGTCACAATGAAATTGACAAAAAGTAGTGCAGGAACCTTTTTCTGAGTTGCAGCTATTTGAACGATTCCATTGCCAACAATGGGGTGTGACGGGGGCTTAATTTCTATTGGCGTAAGTGATTTCCCCATACACATGAGCACCAGATACTAAAAATTTAAAAAGACCACCAATGCTTTAATGAGCTATACTAGGGGCAGTCAAAGAGGGTTTCGGTCAACAGGGCCAAAAACCACAGAAGCACAATAGCAGCAAAATAGAGAACAGAATCAGAGAGAATTTATTTATTTATTTTGAGGTTGAACTTTAGCCTCCTTTCCATGTTGACACCTGTTACGGGGAAACACGTCGGGTGGAGCCACTTCTACACGCACAAGCCATCTGGCGAGGTCCGCGGCCATGTTTGTTATTTAATAACTCTCCCTTCTAGATTGTAAACTCTAACGAGCAGGGCTCTCTGGTTCTTCCTGTATTGATTTGTATTGTAACTGTACTGCCTGTCCTCATGTTGTAAAGCGTTGCGCAAACCTTTTAGTGCCATAAAAATCCTGAATCATAATACTATGTAGTCTATGTAAAGGTAATCCAATGAGGAGGGAGTTGCAGTAGTTGGGGCAAGAGATGACCAGGGAGTGAATTAAAAGCTTTTTGGCGTCATAAGTTAAAAAAGGGGCGTATTCTGGAAATGTTGCGGAAGCTAAGGTGACATGATTTGGACAGGGATTGGGTGTGGACCTGAAAGGACAGTTCAGAGTCTAAGGTTACCCCCAGCACCCTGGAATGTGGGGACGGACTGATGGATGTGCCATTGATCTTGATAGAGAAGTCAAGGGAAGGGGCACGTGGGGGAGAAAATATTAAAGGGGTGTTCCAGCCAAATATAATGTTTATTAAAAGTCAGCAGCTACAAAAAGTGTAGCTGCTGGCTTTTAATAAACATTCACTTACCTTCTCCACGTTCCAGTGACGCGCCGACAGGGGCTCCGCTCCTCTCCCCCCCTCCCCGGCCGGCGTCTTCATTCTAACTGTGGGCACCCAGCCGTGACAGCCTTCGTGGCGCGGCTCGTCTCTGATTGGACAGGCGATCGCATGGGACCTGTCATGTGTTCCATGCGATCGCCTACAGGGAGGGGCTGCTGTAGGCGATTAAGCTTAATCGCCTAACCAGCCCCTCGGCGGAAGCAGGAAGTGGGACAGGAAGTCCCACTCCTCCTGAAGCCCCCACTCCCCCCCTAAAAAAAATTACATGCCAAATGTGGCATGTAAGGGGGTGTGGAGTGGATTAAGCGGAAGTTCCATTTTTGGGTGAAACTCCGCTTTAAGAGCTCATTTTTAGATAGATTCAGTTTGAGGAAGTGGTTTGACATACAGGCTGATATGTCTGTTAGTAAATCAGTGATGCGTGAGGAGATTGATGGGGTGAGCTGAGGGGCGGAGAGATAGATTTGGGTGTCATCGGCATATAAATGGTAGTGGAAAAGCTGTATTAATGTATGTTCACAGTCTGACATCTCATTTGTTTTATCCATCTTTTTTGTATATGTATTCATTATATGGATTTGTACCACCATTTATTCTCAATAAAAAAGTTTGTAAACAATAAATGGTAGTGGAAGCCATGGGAGGCTATCAGCTGACCCAGGGAGGATGTGTAAATCGAGAATAGCAAAGGTCCAAGGACAGAACTTTCAGGGACCCCAACGGTAATAGAAGTTGGAGAGGAGGAAGTGGAGTCGCAAGTAACACTGAAGGTGCGGTGAGATAGGTAAGATTCGAACCAACGGAGAGTGCAGCCATAGAGACCAAGTAAATTTAGTTTTTTTGAGGAGGAGGGGGTGGTCAACTGTATCAAAGGCAGCGGAAAGGTCCAAGAGTAAGACTATGGAATAATAACTGTTGGTTGTCGCTGTTAGTAAGTCGTTTGTGACTTTTGTTACTTTGAAATATGTATATAATTATTTTTTTTCACACTGATGGATTTTTTTGATAATTGTTACATTAAGTTTCTATTATATGCTTGTATTGATTATGTGGGAAGCGCACCTGGTCACTTTTCTAAATTAACCGCTTGAGTCCTTTATTCAGATTTACTAGGTAGCGGCTCTCTTAATTCATTTTTCTTTTGAATATTTTTAACATGTTTTTATATTTTTGTATAAGGTTATTACACTCCTACACTTGGTCCGATTTTTTTGTATTCTTTATTTATTCCTTTTTGTGAGGTTTTTGTTGTTTCACAGTCAATTTTATTTTGGTGGATAAACGCAGGATTCTGTCTTTGAACTATAGCCTTCCCATTTAAAAAATAAATAAAGTCTAATTAAACTTACAGTTTGAGCTCTGGTTCACATTGATGCGATTTGGCATGCCAAATGGAACGCACGCAATGGAACCACCAGAATCGGTGCAACGTCGACTTTGAGTAGCTTCTATACTACTTTTGGCGATTTCAGGTGCGATTTCAATAGACATCTGGGCAGGAAACCACACAGATATCTCTGAAATTGTCGCACTGACATGCGGGAATGAAATGTGAACTTGGGCTAAATACATTCCAGATGCATGCAAAACAAAAAAGATTTTCAAGTTTTTAGGCCCCTTCCACATGGGGCGGATCCGTTGCAGCAGAGTCCACCAGCTCAGCGGGAGATCTCTCCGTTGATCTCCACTGAGCCGGCGGATGACAAGTCCCTCTCTGTTCACTAAGTGGGGAGGGGCCTGTCGAGCGCCGCTGATTCCTATGGAAAGATCGGATGAAAAAGACGGCATGTCCGTTTTTATCAAATCTCATCCGATCCACCAGGACGGATGGCGAACGTATCGCCATACGTCTGATTTTAGCGGATCGAATGTCACCGGACATGGTCACCACTGACATCCATCGCTCCATAGACTTGCATGGAGCGTCTGTTCAGGTCCGCCAAAAAAACTGACAGGTGAAAGGGGCCTTGGAGTTCATTTGCATTAGAATAGCCTGTCCCCTGAACGCATACTGCAGAGAGGAATTTGTGCTCTCTGAAGCAGTGACCTCTCTGGTCTCTCAGGTCAAGATGCCCCTATTGCAGGGTTTGACAAATTTGCTTGGAATCTAGGAGCCAGCTAAAAAAGTTAGGAGCCAGAAACCTCACCCCGCCCCGCCAAGCTCGTCTATAGAGATTTTAAAGGGTAAAAGTTTGTCGCCATTCCACGAGCGGACACAATTTTGAAGCGTGACATGTTGGGTATCAATTTACTGGGTGTAACATTATCTTTCACAATTTAAAAAAAAATTGGGCTAACTTTACTGTTGTCTTATTTTTTAATAAAAAAAAGTGTATTTTTTCCCCAAAAAAAGTTAGCTTGTAAGACCGCTGCGCAAATACGGTGTGACAGAAAGTATTGCAACAACCGCCATTTTATTCTCTAGGGTGTTGGAATAAAAAATATATACAATGATTGGGGGTTCCAACTAGAGGGAAGGAGATGGCACATTAGAACTGCTGTTTTACTTGTAATGCCGACGGCCACCACAAGATGGTGCCAGATCACAGAAGGAAGCTTAGGCCTGCAGAAGGCTGCAAAGCCGCGGCCTCAATTACCGGCTGGCGAGGGCCCGCCGCGCGGGAGGCGGGGGCGCACGGAGACACAGGATCCATGCGCCCCCACCTCCGATCGTGACGGGCCCGTGCCAGCCGGTAATTGAGGCCGCAGTTTTGCAGCCTTCTGCAGGCCTAAGCTTCCTTCTGTGAAGGACGCAAAGACACGGCCTTAATTACCAGCGGACGCGGGTGCCACGTCACAATTTCTTGTCGCAATTGTGACTGGGCGCCCGGTTTTGTCGAGCCCTGCCCTATTGAGTTACAGCTAGAGCTCACCAATTGGCAAAGCTCAGGTCCTAGCTGATTGGCAGAGATTTAGGCCTGGAGGGGACAAAATCGCATTTCAAAATCGGTGGCATTGCACCATGACGATTTCAAAAAGTCGTTTCTTTACTACTTTTTGCTATTTTGGGGTGCGATTTCCATTGACATCTGTGCAGAAACCCACACAGATGTCTGTGAAATTGCAGCCAAAATCGGGACTGACACACCGGAGTGAATTTGACCTAAATTGTGTTGCGCTTCTTTGGGTGCAGCATGCTCTACAGAGGTGCAATTAAACTGTTGTCACAGCAGGACAAACTCAGTCTTTTATTGTTTCATTTAAACACAGCTGCACATAGTTTGGAAAGAAAATACAGCATTTGACTAGAAAGCTTATGAAAATCAAGACCTGGCAGAGACCCACAAAGCTTGTCTGCCGGGGGTTCTCATGTATGTATAAAGATGCCATGGGTCCCTGCCATGTCCTAGATTGCAGAAATTAGTAGTATCTGTGTGCATGCGCAAGAATCTCTGCTGTGCAGACAAGCCATATGTCTTCACGGACTCCCTGGATTTTTAAAAATTGCGGCATGGAACAGAGGCAGATAAAGGATAATAAAGCTGGGGTGAAATTCAGGAGAAACCAAGGAGAAAATGGTGAAAAACAACAAAAGCATTTTTTTAAGATGCACATTGCTTAAAGTGTGTTTATGGTAAAATTTTTGATTCAGATAATCATTTCCACCTTAAGCTCCGGTTCACATTGCTGTCAATGGAAAGTTCAAACAAGTCGCCGCTCCATTAACGGCAATGGAACCATTCTAATCGTGCCGCTAGATAGCTAGTTATTTTTTGAGGTTCGCCCGCCAGGTTTTTATAGCGTTAGGTAACCCCATAAATTTTTTAAATAGAGTTTTTAACCCCTGATTGCCCCAAGAGTTAACCCTTACACCCTTTTACCAGCGTCACTAAGCAATAGCTTTTCTGATCGATGTATTTTCTGATCCGACTTAGAAAAGGGTTCCTGAACTACCTTGGGGTGACTACAATATGAGTTGCATGGACTTCTGTTAAAATAGTCGTGTGCAAGCCACGATGAAGTTGCGCAGGGAGGTCAGATTCCAATTCGCAGCAGTGTGAACAAGGGCTGAAAGTCAAATACGTATGGCCTTCTCTTATGAATCTGTACAAACTTACTGTACAGTATTTTTTGAAGCATCCCAATTCTTTCCATTTCACAGAGCCTGCCTTCTGAACTACAGAGGTGCTGAGAGGAGGCGTTTCAGAGGGCAGAGTCAGCACAGGAATCACTGATGCAAGCAAGGTATCATGGGACATGTAGTCATTACAAATTTAAACTTTTTTTACTTAGGAATAGGCTTCATTAAAAAGCCTTCTTATACTAGTATAGGTTCACCTTTCCCACCTGATAGGTATATGTTCCTATCCATTAATAGGCTCTGTTTAAGAGCCTTCTTAAATCTGTTATAGGTATTTGCACTAAAATTTTCCTTTTCTTTTTTGTGTTTATTTATGTATGTATGTGTATATATACATATATATATATATATATATATATATATATATATATATATATATGTGTGCAAGATTTTAGAGGTATCACTTATTAATAGGCTTTGATAAGGGGCCTTCATAAATTAATATAGGTACACCCCCTCCCTCCCCCTTTTTTCTTTTTTTTTCTTTCTCCTTCTCCCCTCCTTATTTTCTCCCTCCCTCCCTCCTTCTATATCAATGGACTAGGGGAACATATGCTGGGGTATATATTTTATATAAGAAGTGCTGACTTTCAAGTAGGATAACTACCAGGATCAAAAATACATTTTAATATTGAGGGTATATTGTTTTTGTGTTTTATGTTTGTGTGTTTTATGTATATTTATATTGAAAGGTATGAATTGTAATGTTGAAAAGGATTAATAAAGAAAAAAATCAAAGTGTATGATGTTAATATAAGTCCAGGAAGAGAATAACTGTAGTATTTGCTGGTTCACCAGCGATTGCTGCTGCCCTCCGCATCCTAAACTGGGGTCGTTTGCTCAGCATTGGTGCCATTCGAAGAATGCCTTGTATTATTAGATGAAATAAAGATTATGACATCACAGCCTCTCCACCTCATCCAATCAGAGAATGCTGTGTGTTAATTTAGAAAAATGCAAGGTGGTGTTCTTTAAATGTGGGCCGTACCGATCCAGCAATACCCCATGTAGCAGGTCAGCAGATTGACATGCGATTCTCTGCTTCTGCAGGTATGGCATATTGCTTACATTGGTTCAAGCTGGATCAGTGTAACAATGCAATACAATCCATACCTGGTATTTAGCTTTAAGCAAACTAAATGTCATTCACTTAGGATTATCATCCACTTTAAATTTTAAACTGAAAAGAAAAACCCAGAAATACAGAATACTTTGACCAGTTCTGGACCGTACACCGCACATATACTGCGGTAGGGCAGCGCGGCTGCGTGAAACAACGCACCTGTACATTGTACACGCTCCCTGGTCTGGGGTGTGCGCACGCGCCGCCGGCGACCCGCTCCCTGCCACCTGCGATCGTTCTAGGGAATGACAGAACGGTGGTCTGCCTATGTAAACAAGGCACACTGTCATTCTGTCACAGACAAAGAGAGAGATCTGTTAATCCTAGTAATCAGGAACATAGATCTCTCTCTCTCTCTCTGTCTAGTATCAGCATCCTCTACACAGTTAGAAAGCACACCTAGGCGGGTGGGATGCCCTCCTGCCTTTTTTCTTTCATTCCTTTTTTTTGAGCACTATTCCTGAAGAGTTGCTTGCTGGTGCCCGGTTTATGTTATGTACCGGTATATTGTTTTTATTTTCTTTTTGTGTCTATTGCCCTTCTGGCACACCTTCCCTTCCCCCTCCCCTGCCCCTTCCCCCTTCTCCTCCCTCTCCCCGTTTATTTGTTCTGGATATGACGCCCTGTCAATGTACTTTGAATACTTTTTGTATTTTAAATTTTTGAAATAAAAATACCATTATATAAAAAAGAAAGCACACCCAGGGAACACATTTAACCCTTTGATTGCCCCTGATGTCAACCCCTTCCTTTCCAGTGTCATTTATACTGTGACAGTTTTTTTTTTTTTTTTTTTTAACATTGATCACTGTATTGGTGTCGCTGGTCCCCAAAAAGTGTCACTTAGTGTTCATTTGCCCGCCGCAATGTTGCAGTCCCGCTAATAATCACTAATCGCCGCCAATACTAGTAAAAAAAAGTATATCTATCCCAATCAATATACGCCAATTGGGATATTTTTTACCAAAAATATGTAGCAGAATACAAATTGGCCTAAACTGATGAAGACATTTCATTTTTTTACATATTTGTATTGGATATGTTTTATAGCAGAAAGTAAAAAATGTTTTTTTGTTTTTTTTTCGCTCTTCGCTGATCACCGCCATTAGTAGTAAAAAAAGAAAAAAAAAATGCAATAAAACTATCCCCTATTTTGTAAACGCTATAAATTTTGCGCAAACCAATCGATAAACGCTTATTGCGATTTTTTTTTACCAAAAATAGGTAGAAGAATACGTATCGGCCTAAACTGAGGAGAACATTTTTTTTTATATATTTTTGGGGGATATTTATTATATCAGAAAATATTGCATTTTTTTTCAAAATTGTCGCTCTATTTTTGTTTATAGCGCAAAACATAAAAACCGCAGGGGTGATCAAATACGACTAAAAGAAAGCTCTATTTGTGGGGGGAAAAGGACATACATTATATTTTGGTGCAGCGTCACAATTGTCAGTTAAATTAATGCAGTGCCGTATCACAAAAAAAATAACCTGGTCATTAAGGGGGTAAATACGTCCGGCGCTGAAGTGGTTAAACAGTGGCAATGGTTTTGCAGTCAATTTACAGTAGAAGCAATTGTACTTACTGGTATCTTTGGATGGGAAAAAAAAGGATCACCTGCCCCCAATCTCACTTGTTCTGCATGCTTTCTATGACTCACAGAATCAGAGTGTAAGCCCAGACAGTACACGATAGCATGTATTAATAATACATGGAAAGGTTTTCATGCTTGCGGGAATGCAGCTGCTCTGCGATAGATGTACCAGAGCAAAAAAGGTTCACTAGTCTTGAAGCCGTGTGTATAGAACTTCAAATCAATGCTCGTCGCTTCAGTTTGCACAGATCTATCCAGTATATCAGAGGATTACATCCAGCATGTAGAAGAAAAATGGCGGTTAAAACTTGATAAAAAGAAATCTTCATACATAACAAAGTACAAAACAAGAAACAAAAAATCCACACATATATTGACCAACGCCAGCTTTGGTTTGTGCATGCATTGCTTAGCAGAAAATCGAATATTCCATAAAAATTGGAGTACAGCATGCAGAGGCCTGCGTCCATACGTCCAGCATGGCTTACATACACCAGCCAGCATCTTTATACAATGCAATGTGATCCAGTAGAGTAGAGCATTTGTGACCTAAAACAAAGGGTACGTATGTATGAATAGAGTCTTTAGTGACATGCCATTGAGGTGTTAAACCCCTTTTTGCTCACAATCTGTAAAATATTATTCCACACAGCCTGATGCCCCATGCTATGAGAATGTTAATCAATGTTCCATTAGACAAACAGGAGTGCGCAGTGCTGCTAGTGGTAAGACTGTGCTGTCACTAACGGCTACCGATCGCAACTCATATCAGCAAACAATTAGCATAGTTCCTGGTCATGTAACCACCGTGGCACGACAGTGGCAGCTGCCACTCTATTTCTTGCTCTCTGCATTCACTTTACACAAATACATTTGTTTTACAGTATTTAACAGTTTATTTAACCAGTTTGCTGGTCAAAGACTAGGCCACTTTTTGCGATTTGGTACTGCGTCGCTTTAACTGACAATTGCGCGGTCGTGCGACGTGGCTCCCAAACACAATTGACCTCCTTTCTTTCCCACAAATAGAGCTTTCTTTTGGTGGTATTTGATCATCTCTGCCGTTTATATTTTTTTGCGCTATAAACAAAAATAGAGCGACAATTTTGAAAAAAAAACAAACTTTTTGCTATAATAAATATCGGCCAAAAATATATAAAAAAAACATTTTTTTTCATCAGTTTAGATCGATACATATTCTTCTACATATTTTTGTTAAGCGTTTGTTAATCGGTTTGCGCAAAAGTTATAGCGTCTTAGTTTTATGGCATTTTTATTAATATTTTATTTTTTGCTTGTAATGGCGGCAATCGTGACTGTGACATTATGGCGGACACATCGGATATTTTTGACAAATTTTCTGGACCATTGTCATTTTTACAGCAAACAGTGCTATAAAAATGCACTGATTACTGTAAAAATGACACTGGCAGTGAAGGGGTTAACCACTAGGTGGCGCTGTAGGGGTTAAGTGTGCCCTAGTGAGTGATTCTTATGTAAAGGGGGGGCTACGTGTGACAAGACAGTGATTACCGCTTCCGATTACAGGAAGCGGTGATCACTGTCATTGTCACTAGGAAGAGCGGGGAGATGCTTGTTTACATCAGCATCTCCCCGTTCTTCCTCACCGTAAGACGATTGCGGGTATCCCCGCAGTGATTGAGTCCACGGTCGGGCTCACGCATCCACAATGACGCAATCTTAAAGGGGACAAATATATCCGTCGTCCTGCCTGTCCGTGCCATTCTGCCGACGTATATAGTCATGCGCTGGTCGGCAAGCCGTTAAACAAAGCAAATATATACACAACCTGTCAATACTATCTCACTACGTAACGTATTTCTTAGTGCATATACACCTACATAAAAATCTTTCAAAATATAAATTATAGTTCGCCATTTATCAAAAAGTATTGCAACATTTGACTCAAAAAACAGAAGCTAAGCTACAATGGACAGTTAATATTTACATAACTGGAATAACCGGATAAAACACTTATAGGTCCACTGTAGTTCGAGAATGTTTTTTAAGTACATTTTAAGGTCTTTTTGTAGTCTAAATAAAATGTAATTTTGATACAGATATTGTCATTGAAGGATGGCTCTGTTTATGTACTGTATGGTTAAATTTTGTCATATTTATGAAGACCATAGCCCCAGCCTAAAATTTGATGGATATTTTTGTCAAGGTAAATAGTGCATACTGACACTACTAAATTGGTCATTTAAGGCTTCAATGACATTTGGTCATAAAAACAGTAGATGCTGACCCTAACTAGATTATATTTGGTTTACTAAAGCACCACGTTTCATTACCAAATCTAATTGCATGATTTTCTTTTCATTGGCTGTTTCAGCCAATGTCTGTCTAAATGCATGTGCAATTGCAACATTGTTGTGGTCCAGCTTCCTAGTTTCGAAAACAGAGGACCATTTCCGTGCAGTGTTTGTAGGCACAGCTTCTTGAAGCCTCTAGCAGTGGTGTATAACACGGTTATAATGCAAGGCCACCCTATAGGTCTATATGACCTATAATCCTATATTAATGCTGCTGCCCAACTCATCCACCTTACCAACCAATGTCCTATGCCCCTCTCTACCAAGCCCTTCACTGGCTTCTGCTTGCCCGACACAACTCTGCCCTCAAGCTAGAGCTGGGTGATTTTAGAACTTGATTCACAATTCAAATCTAGTTTTTATTTTCTGATGGACACCGCGCCAGTCTTAAGGAGTTGCGAGTAGGAGTTTTTAGGCGAGGCCGCGGCTTCGGCCTAGTCCGCCACGATCCTGGGAAAAGGCCGTGGACTAGGCCAAAGCCGCTGCCTCTCCTAAAAAATCCTACCCGCAGCTCGCCGCGGTCCTGGGAAAAGGCAGCAGACTAGGCCGAAGCCACAGCCTTGCCTATAAAATCCTGCCCGCAGCTCACTGCCATCCTGGAAAAAGGCCGCGAGGCCGTTTCAGCTTAGTCCGTGGAGTCCGGCCTCGTGGCCTTTTCCCAGGATCGCGGCGAGCTGCAGGGAGGATTTTTTAGGTGAGGCCGCGGCTTCAGCCTAGTCCGTGGAAAAAAATATCTAAAAAAATCGATTTGGTCAAAATATGAATCGATTTGACCTCCCAACTCGATTCAAGATTTAAATCGATTTTTTTTCCCAGCCCTACCCCAAGCTGTATTACCAACCTTGTCTCAAAATATCCAAACAGTCCTCTTCACTTTTCTTAAGACCTCATGGTATCTATCTCCCTCTTCACCTCCTTCCTGGCTTGCTAACGGGACTTCCACAGAACCCCTCCTATCCTCTTAAACTCCTTACCCCAATCTGATCCAATCCTATCTGCTAAAAAGAGACGATTTGGGACCTGTCTGTTGGATTGGATCAGATTGCAGTTGGGTTTAAATGGACAGTCCGTCCATTTATATCCGACCACCCAAACTGTGTTTTCATCTGATTCTCCCATAGAGAGCGGGACCCTGACAGGTCCTTCTCAGCACAGTGAGCGGAGATTGACCTGTCATCCGCCTGCTCAGCGGGGATCAGCAGATTGATCCTCCGCTGAACAAAGCGGAGTCCGCCGGGTGGAAAGCACCTGAGCTTTTTAAATGTGATGTTGATCAAAAAGAACATTTACAGACAACACTGTTAGCATTTCTTTGTAGACACATGAATATATTTTACAACTAAAATGTTTAGTTACTGCGGACAAAGGTTAGGTTATGTGCATTTTTCATCCAGGCTACAGATGTCATCACTGCTTCCAGCAAGCTGTATGAAACATTTATCAACGTGTTGTGGTGACATAATTCATACATGAACATGGACAATGACATACTGTATATGCTGGCTGCTAGTAGTACAGAGTGGGGCCTATATCGATGCATTTTCTTCTAGAAAACGAATAACTCAGTAAACACAGAATGCAGACCCATAAATCATCTAATTGTGCTTTTATATACAATAATGCCATACCACATGCTGCTGTGTCTAAACTGATGGGCTTAGTCTTCTCTGCTAGAATAAATGGTACTTCTGAGTGTACAGAAGATGCCCTAATTTTTAGGTAATGAGGAAATTTGAGCTCATAACAAAACACTAACCATAAATAATAATAAATAGTATAATATGACTGCTACAAGCGAAAGAGTTGCGACAAGAGTTTTCCCTTCGGATATTTTCGTGTTCTATGTCCCCACATTGTAAAAAGATTTATGTAGCTCCTGTTGCAAGAAGTGGTCATCAAAAGCAGTGTAATACCCAGGTACGTCCTCTTTAAGTGCCCAGCCATGGGTCGCGACCCAGTGCAAAGCTCAGTGACCGTGACCGCGGGACCCGCGGACCCGATCGCCACTGGATTTCCGCGATCGGTCCCCGGAGCTGAAGAACGGGGAGAGCTTGTGGTTAACTCCCAAACTGCAATTGTCATTTTCACAGTAAACAATGCATTTTTAATGCACTTTTTACATGGTCCAAAAAATGTGTCAAAATTGTCCGAAGTGTCCGCCATAATGCCGCAGTCAAGAAAAAAAACGCTGATCACCGCCATTAGTAGTAAAAAATAAAAATAAAAAATGCGATAAAACCAGGGCTTTTTTTCAGGGGGAACTTGGGGGAACTCAGTTCCACCACCTTTGGCTCAGACCCTTTGGTGCCCGCTCACCACAATCACTTGTAAACACAGAAGTCTGGTTTCTGTGTTTACAAGTGAGAGCTCTGCACTCTGTGTGTAACCCCCTGAACTCTGCACTCTGTATGTAATGCAATCCTGGTATTTAATGCCCCTTTAAGACCCTTCTACTGTCTGTGAAATCTGAACGGGGTCGTGGTTGAGTTCCTGCACCTATTCTCTGAGAAAAAAAGCTCTGGATAAAACTATCCCCTATATTGTAAACGCTATAAATTTTGAGCAAACCAATCGATAAACGCTTATTGCAATTTTTTTTACCAAAAATAAATAGAAGAATACGTATCGGCCTAAACTGAGAACATTTTTTTTAATATATTTTTGGGGGATATTTATTATAGCAAAAAGTAAAAAATATTGCATTTTTTTCAAAAGTGTCGCTCTATTTTTGTTTATAGCACAAAAAATAAAGACCGCAGAGGTGATCAAATACCACCAAAATAAAGCTCTATTTGTGGGGGAAAAAGGACACCAATTTTGTTTGGGAGCCACATCGCTCGACCTCGCAATTGTCAGTTAAAGCGACGCAGTGCCGAATCGCAAAATCTGGCCAGGTTCTTAAGGTGACTAAAGGTCCGGGTCTAATGCTGCGTACACACGATCATTTTTTGTGATGAAAAAAAACGACGTTTTTTAAAACGTCATTTAAATTGATCGTGTGTGGGCAAAACGTTGTTTTTTGTCTTCAAAAAAACAACCAAAAAAAAATTCCAACATGCTTGAATTTTTTGTGTCGTTTTTCAAAACGTCGTTTTTTGTGTCATAAAAAGTGATGGTGTGTGGGCAAAACGATGTTGAAAACAACGTTTTTAAAGCCGCGCATGCTTAGAAGCAAGTTATGAGATGGAACTTCAATGGAACAGAGTGCCGTCGAACGTGGTGTACGTCACCACGCTTTGCTAGAGCTTTGTAGAAAAACGATGGTGTGTACGCAACGTCATTTTGGAAAATGAAGTTTGAAAAACGTCGTCTTTTTTTCATGATTGAAAACGTCGTATTTTTTCATCGCAAAAAGTGATCGCGTGTACGCGGCATAAGAACTATGCCTCCCATTAAGGAAAAACGTGCTGCAATACCCAATTAAATGTGCATCTGCACTTACAATTTCCCCAGGGATACCGGAAGAGTGTTAGTGAAGTCTACCTAATTCAGCTTCCTCGGATAGTATGGCAACAATGCTGCATTACTCTTCCCACAGCAGTGTTCTCCTCTGCCCTCTTCATCCCCCCACAGTAGTGTCCTCCTTTTCCCCCCTTAATCCCCCCCACAGTAGTGTCCTGCTCTGCCCCCCTTCACTCCCCCAACAGTAGTGTCCTCTGCCCCCCTTCATCCTCCCACAGTAGTGTCCTCCTCTGCCCCCCTTCATCCTCCCACAGTAGTGTCCTCCTCTGCCCCCCTTCATCCCCCCACAGTAGTTTCCTCCTCTGCCCCCTTCACCCCCCCCCCACAGTAGTGTCCTCCTCTGCGCCCGCCCCTTCATCCGCCCACAGTACTGTCCTCCTCTGCCCCCCTTCACCCCCCACCGTAGTGTCCTTCTCTGCCCCCTTTTATCTCCCCCACAGTAGTGTCCTCCTCTGCCCCTTCATTCCCCCCCCCCACAGTAGTGTCCTTCTTTGCCCCCCTCAACCCTCCAGTAGTCTCCACCTTTGCCCTCCATCACCCCAGTAGTGTCACCTGCCCTCCTTCAACTCCCCCACAGCAGTGTCCTCCTTTGTTCCCTTCACATCATCCCCCCCCCCCCCCATCCTTCACAGCTGTGTCCTAGACCCTTCACTCTCCTACCTCACAGGGACTCACAGCAGAGCGAAGGGGGGAGGTACAGTAGCACTAGATAGGGCAGGGGTGGGAGTTACTAGAGCTAAGCTGCATCCTAGCAACCAGTCACCTGCCGGTTAACTAGAAAAGTTAACATGGGCAGCTCTCTCACGCTCCCACCCTTTGTCTAATGATGTGCCTCCCGCCCTTCGCTCTGCGGTGAATATGACAACGGGGGAGCTGGGGAAAAGGGAAGGCTCCTTAGTGGTGCCCACTGCAGCCCAGATGGGAAAGTGACTCAATCCAGATCCAGACCATTTAGCGATGCCCAGTCTATAACTTCAGCAGTAAAAACATATTTTTGCCCAGAACATGTTCCTATATCAAATGGTAATATATAAAGAATTTCCTAATGTTTACATTATCTAATCCAAGTTAAAGCCTTTGTGTATCTCAACATTTTTTAAGTGGTTCCATCAAGTAATAAAGCAAAAATCTCTTGGTATATAAAATGGCCCAGCCCAGGTTAAAGAATGTATGAAATGATTCTGTGCCAGATACAAAAGTTTTAACTGTTAAAACAGCCCATAAACTATATTGGCATAAAAAAAGGCAGATGAACTAGTAGATGCTATTTTGTGTATTGTAATACTGCTTAAAGTAGACATAAAGGCAAATCTTTAATTAATTTTTCACCAAGGCTACCATTGGAAGATTTCACCTTTATTAGTGTTCTGATGTAAACCCAAAATGTGGGTTTTTCTTTTACTTTCACTTTTAGCGAGGGTGGAACTCCCTACTAGGCAGAGAGCAATAAAAACCTGACAGATGTTCTAATCCCTCTCCACTCCATTCAATATATTTATTCAAAACAAAATAAAAAAAGTTTTCCCTTTTAGTTATATTTTAAAAAGAGTCTCCCCTAGTTTGCCTAAGGCCAGGTTCACACATATGCGGTGCGGGAAACAGTGCGATCCGTTAGCGTTTTCTGCACCGCATGCAAATCACATCGCCATTGCGATCTCCTGCGAGCGTCAAAACAAAGGTAATGACATCCAAAATATGGGTTGCAAATGCAGTGCGCTTGCCTGCACCAGAATGCATGGTACAAAAGGACCATGCGATCTGGTTGCCGTGCGGTTTAAAAATAAATGGTCTCAAATCTCACCGCACTGAATCGCATGTAAATTGAAGAAGAAGGTGGTGCGGTTCCTGTGTGATTTACATGCAGTTCATAGTGTGAATCGAGCCTAGTAGACAAGGTGAGACCAAGATGGATCGTTTCAAACCGCTCCACTGCAAGGGAGGCCTCGTACACACGAGGCAATTCATTTGTTCAAATCGGTCGGACCGACCGATTTGAACAAATCTGTCTCTTTGGATTTTGGTTTGCTCGCGTGTACACACAAGCAAACCAAAATCCCCGCCAGCAGACGGCGCGCTGATGTGTCGGTGAGGTGGCGGTGACGTTGACGCCGCCACGTCACCGCACCAGGAAGTAAAAAAAGGATTTTTAATAGCAGCTTACCTGTAAAATCCTTTTCTTGAAGTACATCACGGGACACAGAGCGCATAGCCATTACACTTGGGTTATATGGGTACCTTCAGGTGTGGACACTGGTGTAATCAACTTCACAGGAAGTTCCTCCCTATATAACCCCCTCCCACTGAGAGTGCTTTAGTTTTGTAGCAAGCAATTTCTCTGAGGTTACACAATGTTCCCCAAAAGAGGGGTGGGAGCTCTGTGTCCCGTGATGTACTTCAAGAAAAGGATTTTACAGGTAAGCTGCTATTAAAAATCCTTTTTTCTTTATCGTACATCACGGGACACAGAGCGCATAGCCATTACATATGGGATGTCCCAAAGCAATGCTCCATGAAGGGAGGGAGACCGTAAGGCCAAAAAATAGCCAAACAGAAAATATATCAGGAGGTAAAATATAGCTCCACCAACAGAAAAAAAGGGGGCGTGAACCGGGCCAGAGGATTCTATACTGCTGCCCGTAGGACCGCCTGCCCAAATGCTGCGTCCGTAGCCTTTGCGACGTCCAACTTATAAAATTTAGTAAACGTATGTACGGAAGACCAGGTTGCCGCTTTGCAAACCTGTGCCATAGAGATCTGATGGTGTGCCGCCCAGGAGGCACTCATGGCCCTCGTAGAATGGGCTTTAACTGATAAGGGAGGTGGAACGCGCTTCAGACCATAGGCATGAAAAATCAGCTGCTTAATCCACCTAGCCAAGGAAGACTTGGCAGCCGGCTGACCCTTCTTGGGGCCATCCGGGAGAACGAAAAGCACATCTGTTTTCCGAATCTTTTCTGTAGCCTCGAGATAAACCCTCATGGCTCGAACCACGTCCAAAGTATGAAGCAGTCTTTCCTCTCTGGACTGGGGAGTAGGAAAGAAGAATGGTAGGACTAGGTCCTGATTCAAGTGAAAACTGGATATGACCTTAGGAAGGAAAGAAGGCTGAGGCCGCAGAACCACTCTGTCCTTATGCAGAATCAGGTACGGTTCCCTGCAAGACAAGGCTGCCAGCTCGGAGACCCTTCTGGCCGAAGCCATAGCCACCAAGAAAACCAACTTTCGGGTTAGCAGCACAAGAGGGATTTCTGTCAGAGGTTCAAACGGCTGCCTTTGTAAAGCTGACAAGACCAGATTTAAATTACAGGGGCAGAGGGGAGCTCTAATAGGGGGATTTACATGCAAGACCCCCTGCAAAAAGGTTTTCACAAGCGAATGTGTGGCCAAAGGCCTTTGAAACCATATCGATAAGGCAGACACCTGCCCCTTTAGAGTACTAAGAGCCAACCCCTTGTCAACGCCAACCTGGAGGAATCGCAAGATCCTGTCAATAAAAAACTTGCGAGGATGCCCTCCTTGAGACTCGCACCACTCCACATAGGTTCTCCAGACTCTGTAATAGATATTTCTAGAGACTGGCTTTCTAGCTTGAATTAACGTAGATATGACTTGGGCTGAGAGGCCTCTGCCCTTAAGAATTAGGGATTCAGCCGCCAAGCCATCAAATTTAGCTGCTGTAAAGCAGGGTGGTAGATCGGGCCCTGAGACAGCAGATCTGGGCGCAGGGGGAGTGGCCACGGTGCCCCTACTGACATCCTCACGATGAGTGCGTACCAAGCCCTTCTGGGCCAGGCTGGGGCCACCAGGATCACCGGCCTGCGCTCCACCCTGATCCTTCGTAGAAGGCGGGGAATCATCTGTAGTGGAGGGAACGCATACAGGAGAGAAAACTGGTGCCAGGGGCAAACCAACGCATCGGTCCCGTAGGCCGAGGGGTCCCTGGCTCGGGATACGAATTTGTCCAATTTCTTGTTGAATCTTGTTGCCATGATGTCCACATCGGGAACTCCGAATCTTTGGCAAATCTCTTGGAATACCTGGGGGTGAAGAGACCACTCTCCCGGGAGTAACTGTTGACGACTCAAAAAATCTGCTTGAGAATTGTCTATCCCTGGGATGAACACTGCTGAGATGCAGGGTACATGGGCTTCGGCCCATGAAAAAATCAGGTTTACTTCCCTTTGAGCCGCTAGGCTCCTTGTGCCCCCCTGGTGGTTTATGTATGCCACCGCCGTGGCATTGTCGGACTGTATTCTTACTGGCAGACCCTGCAGGGGGAGAGTCCAGGCGACCAGGGCCAACCGAGCAGCTCTGATCTCTAGGACATTGATGGGAAGCAGACTTTCTGCCTCTGACCACTGTCCCTGCTGGGTCCGTTTTCCTAAGATTGCCCCCCAACCTGTTAGGCTGGCATCTGTGGTTACTATTTTCCACGAGATGGGGCAAAAGGTTTTCCCTTTTGATAATTTTTGAGGGATCAGCCACCAGTACAGGCTGCGCCTGACTCCTGGGGAAAGAACTAATGGACGGTCTAATGCCTGTATGGACTTGTTCCAAGCAGAGAGAATAGCTGCCTGCAGAATTCTGGTATGGATCTGGGCATAGGGCGCTGCTTCGAAGGCGGCCACCATCTTTCCCAGCAGTCGCATGCATAGGCGAATAGTCGGCTTCTTTTTGCCTAAGACTATTTGAATCGTTTGAATCAACGACCTGATCTTCTCTTGAGGTAAAAATACCCTCTGGCATTCTGTATCTAACCGAAAGCCTAGATATTCCAACTGTCTTGTGGGTTGTAACCTTGATTTTTCTTGGTTCACAATCCACCCGAACTCTTCTAGATGCCGCACTGTGCGGACTATTGCATGATTGAGGTTGGAAGCTGAGCTGTCGATAACCAGGAGATCGTCCAGGTATGCCAGGACCAAGATGCCTTCTGTCCTTAGGACGGCTAGCACCGGGGCTAATACCTTTGTGAATACCCGTGGAGCTGTTGCCAACCCGAAAGGGAGGGCTACGAACTGGTAATGACTTTGATTTATCGTAAAACGAAGAAACTTGTGATGTGCTGGGTAAATCGGCACATGCAGATATGCATCCTTTATGTCTATAGATGCTAGAAAGTCGCCCTGATGCAGGCTGGCTGTCACTGAACGTATGGAGTCCATACGAAAGGTCTGAATCCTTAGAAAGCGATTTAGGCGTTTGAGGTCTAATATAGGCCTGACGTCGCCATTGGGTTTTGGTATAACAAAAAGGTTGGAGTAGAATCCCAGACCCCTTTCTTGGGTTGGTACTTCTACAATTACTCCTTGGAGCAAGAGGCGATCCAACGCCTTTACGAGAGAGGCCCTCTTTAACGGGTCGCTTGGAAGACTTGACCCCTGAAAATGAGGAGGGGGGATTTCTCGAAACTCTAGTTTGTAGCCTGAGGCTACTACGGACCGAACCCAAGAGTCGGGAATTCTGGCCTTCCAGACTTCGGAGAAAAACTGAAGTCTTCCCCCCACCCAAGAGAGTGGGGGCGCCCCTTCATGAATCTGACTTGATGACTGGTTTAGCCGACTTGCGAGACCAGGGCCTCTTGTTTGCCGCGGCTTGTCCCTGTGGGCGGCTATTAACTGCTGAACGCCCGGGAGGCCGTCGATACTGATGGGAAGTCGAAGGGGCCGAGCCTGCAATGGCCTGTCGTTTAAACGTGGGCCCACGCGGTCTTTTCTTGACCGGTAAGGAAGTACTTTTTCCACTTGATATGGTGTGGATATATTTATCTAGGTCTTCCTCGAATAGTCTTCCCCCATGAAAGGGAAACCCTGCTAAAAGCTTTTTGCAGGGTGCCTCTGCTGACCAGTTCTTTAGCCACAAAAGGCGACGCATGTGAACCATCAGTAGAGATGAACGGGATGCCTGTTGGATGGAGTCCTTAATAGCATCTATTGCAAAGCAGAGAGCCCTAGGGAATTCTGCTAATTCATGAGTATGCTGAGCCGGCATGTCCTTTAATATATGTTTTGCCTGATCCTTCAGGGCCTGACAAACACCAATGGCTGCTACTGCTGGCTGAACCATGGCACCTACTGAGGTGAAAGCTGCTTTCAGTAGGGTCTCAAATTTTTTGTCGACCGGATCCTTGAACATATGGACATTTTCAACCGGACAAGTCAGGGATTTATTCACGCAGGAAATGGCCGCGTCCACTGTAGGGAGGTGCCCATTTCTTTACATATTCCTCTTCCATAGGGTAGAGAATAGAGAATCTTTTAGGAGGGACAAAGATTCTATCAGGTCGAGCCCAATCCTGGTAAATCACGTTCCGCAGAAGGGGGTGCATTGGAAAAGACGCACAAGTTAATGGAGCCTTTAAAGAACCCAATGAGGATACCTCCGGGGCTACTAGTTCTGGCACTGGAAGTTTAAAGGCAGTGCGAACCATATCTGTCAAAGACTGGATCCACAGGCTCTCCGCTTGAGAGGCCGAAAAATATTCATCTATAGTGGAATTTTCCCTGTCTGAACCGTCGGGACTTGGGTCTGCCTGATCCCCTTGTGGGTCCCGTTCCTCTGAAGAGGAGACCTCCGCATCTGAAAACCCCACACTGGGTGATGGGGATCTAGCCCGCTTGCTACTTGGGCAAGGACGGGAAAACAACGCAGTTAACCTTTTCTCTAGCCCACTCATGGTGGCTGCTAGCATTTCTTCCGTCACTTAAACGGGAATGGGTGGATCGGGGGCCGCCTCTGCCCCCAGCACCCCCAATGGCTCTTGTACTATGCCACTCGGTGTCCTAACTGGCGAGGGTGGGGCCGTAGAAGCCTGGCCCAAATCCTCTGACCCCGATGGAGACCCCTTTTGCTTTTTGGCACCTTTAGCAGCCTTGGCTGGTCCAGATCCCTTTGGAGCCATTGTACAACCTTGGGTCACCCCTATAGCCAACACCTGACTGTTGTAGCTAGGAGTAACCAATATGAGGGCAGGTATGAGGAAAATGAAAAAAGAACTAATTTCTCTCTTTTTCCTTTTTTCTTTTTTTTTTTTTTTTTCAAAAATTTTTTTTTTTTTTTTTTTTTTACCCGCCTGGGAGGTGGCAATACTGAGGAAACCTGTGAGTATTGACACACCAATGCCCGTTAGCCGGAGTCCAAGGTAGACTCAGATACTGCTGGATCTAAGGCTGAGTCCCTTTAAGCAAAAAACGTCCCTTTTTTTTTTTTTACCCGCCTGGGAGGTGGCAATACTGAGGAAACCTGTGAGTATTGACACACCAATGCCCGTTAGCCGGAGTCCAAGGTAGACTCAGATACTGCTGGATCTAAGGCTGAGTCCCTTTAAGCAAAAAACGTCCCTTTTTTTTTTTTCTGGTCAATAGTGGACCTAAGTCCTAGACCTGAAGATCCACAAAACCGCCACTAGGTGTCCCTGTGTGGCCAAAAGACCCAGCTGCACGCTCTGTATCCTTTCTTCCTCTGCCTCCAGGAGGGAAAGACCAGCCAGAGAAAAAGTTTTCCCTTTAAACAGACCCTGACGCTGCTGGCCCGCCCCCCCGACGCACGCCGCTGAAACCACATGGAGGAAGCAGAGCAGAGGAAGCAACATGGACCAGCGTTTAGGCAGCACCAACAGACACCAGGTAAGCACTAATCTTATTGTAGTGCACACATAGCGAGGAAGCTGTCCCCATGGGCTTCCTAAGAAACAGGAGTTTTTACCAGCAATTTCCTCTTTAAAACATGTGGGGTTGCAGTATCAGTGTTAACAGGCAGACCTGGGGTGAGTAGCAAATATATAACTTACACAAGTATACATATATCTACATGTTATCTGGGTAAACATTAGTATCCCATCCTGCCTACACAGACATAGTGGAGATAGTGGCTGATGCACAAGCATACTGTTAGCCAACCCAGAACCCCCAGGGGGATACCTACTGTCGAACCAAGTCCCGCAGGTTCCCTCTTACCTGCTCCACGCCGCAGGGTATTGCAAAATGCAAGAGGCCCAATCTTCCCCCATCTCCGTGGGTATTGTCTTGGACCTTCAGGGACCGGGGTCCTGTGTTAAGGAACCCACACCCCTGGACCTATATAGCATCCTGGCATCAGTAGCGTTTTAGCTCTTGGAAGAGACTAAGGCACTGGAGCCCAGAATCCAGCCCTCCAAGGAGAGGCATTATAGGCAAAACCCCACTCCAGCAGGGCCCGGGTACCGTACACCTTGGCTTTGAAGCACTTCGGACGGATCCGGCTAGCTATCCTGGGTCCCGAGACCTCCGAGGGACAGCTAGACGTGACCAACACCTAAGACACTGGCGAAAAAACTGAAGCACTCTCAGTGGGAGGGGGTTATATAGGGAGGAACTTCCTGTGAAGTTGATTACACCAGTGTCCACACCTAAAGGTACCCATATAACTCATATGTAATGGCTATGCGCTCTGTGTCCCGTGATGTACGATAAAGAAACACTTCCGCGCATGCGCCAAATCCATTCGGCGCCGGTGCGAGACGACATGTCTGCTGGTAAGTGTACTAACCAGCAGACATGTCGGGCGGACGGGTTCCCACCCGATAGATTTCAAAGCATGCTTTGAAATCTGTCGGGTGGCCAAATCCGCCGGCTCGCCCGTACACACGATCGAATCTGTTTGCTGGGACGGTCTAGCAGACCGTTTCCAGCAAACAGATTTGATCGTGTGTACGCGGCCGGAGAGTTTTTGGATTTCCCGGAGTTCAGCACACATTTTACCTCTTATAAAAAAATACAGTTCCCAAACATTACTTGTGTCCGCTATTTTTCTGTATGAATTCTATTGTTGAAATCCTGATTTTATTTCCCATAGATCTAATAAAGTGTGATTTTATCACCCTCACAAACAGCTCTATTTTGTTCTTTACTCAATAGACACATTTTAACATTTATTTGGTTACCATTAACCTGAGAGCCGGTTCCCACTGGGCAAACACAACTTTCAGCACCACTTTGGAAGGCAACTTTAACACGACTTGAGTATAAATCACAACGCGACTTACAACACGACTTGAAGTCATCTCCAGGAGGGGGAAGTCAATGCCAACTCAATAAATAAAAAATCAGCATGGGTTCCCCTCTAGGAGCATACCAGGCCCTTAGGGTTGGTATGGATTTCAAGGAGAACCCCCTACGCTGAAAAATAGGCATAGGGGTTTCCCCCCAAATTATGAAGAAGAGAAGAAGGCGATGCAGAAGACCGAGCCCCTGCTGGTGAAAAAGCTGAAAGAAGACAGCGGTGGTGCCCATTAGAATAGAAAAAGAACCGGAGAGCAGGAGAAGTCGGAAGACCCCTGAAGTGGGAAGAAGACCCCCCGAAGTCAGGAGAAGACCGGGCCACCGCTGGTAAAAGAGCTGAAAGAAGACAGCGGTGGTGCCCGGCAGAAGAAGTCGGAAGAAGACCCCCGGAGCTGCCTAATAAACTACTTTAAAAACCTGTGTAGTGTTTTTTATTGACATTTATTTTCCACATGGTGAATGGGTAGAGGTACGATGTACCCCATACTCATTCACATAGGGTGGGGGGGCCGGGATCTGGGGGGCCCCCCCACCCTATGTGAAGGGGCCTTACTGAAATTCCTATTCTATTATACATTCAGATAAATTGCATGCACTCATATTACTGCATCTGCAACGAGGCTACCAGACAAAAATCCGTACAAAGCAGGAGTGTCAAATTAAACTGAGGAGTGGGATAGTGTTGTATTTGTACAACCCACATCATAAAAAGTGTCAATTGTTCATTAATTTTTAGGTTCACATTACTGCAGGGTGAATAAAAATCCATGATTAAAAAAAAAAAAAAAAAAACTATATTTTATTTAAATAATTTTTTTTGATTTTATATCAAGTTTATTTGAATAAAATGTTTTGAAGTAAAAATATATCTAAAGATAGCTTTCTATTTAAGGCTCCGTTCGCACTGGATGCCGATGCGGCTCTCAGCAGGGGTCCTGTGTGTCCTGCAGGGTTCACCGTTTCCAGTCTGATTTCAGCCCGGATTTTGTCCTGAATTTGGTCCTAAAACAGACCAAAAGACACACATGTGCAAATTCGCACCAGAGCCGCATCGGAGATATGTGAACCGGCTCCATAGAGAGCCATTCAAATTCTACTACTATTGCAAACTGGATGTGGGATCTCGCATTCAATTTGCAATAGTGTGAACCCGGCCTAATGAAACTTTAATCATTAAGTTTATTCAGCATGAAATAGAGCTTAGCTATGTGGCATGAGGCAGTATATTCTGTAATATTTAATTTTTTGGTAAACTCATTCCATGAATCCAAGCCTTGCAAGCTTTGATAAGATGCTCTACATCGAGGAATTCACACAATTTCACAGTAACCATGAGATAAAACTAAGTTCAGAAATATTCCTTTATCCCATTGTTTTCCAAATATATGTACACTTCAAAGTGTATGATTGAATTGGTTCTGACATCGCTGTTTTACTAACCTGACAGCTTAATATTCTAAATAGGAAACCTTCATTTTGTTTGCATATATTAAAGGTTTTAACTACCAGCAAGAATAAGTCCTTACATTTAAAGAGCACCTGTCATTTGAGATCCATCATGGTAGTGCCCGCTTAAAAGGCACCTGCTGTCGCCACGTCTCTCACCTTGTTGTGTCACCGCCGCATCAACCAGCCTTCCCATTTACATGAATGGGACTGTCGGTGAATCAACAGCGCGTCAGAGGCGGAGCCGCGGGGGGACAGAAATGACAGCTGCTCTTTAAAAATTATGAGTTGATTTAAATCAAGCCTTACTAGTGATTTAAATCAAATCGACCCAGCACTACCATGATGCAATTGTGACTATATACAGCGACTTTAGTTGCATTTTGAACGTTAGTTGCATATTCGATGGGGCCAAATCACACCAAAGTAGCATAGGACCCTTTTCCGAAAGTCACATCGGTGTGACACATGTCCGTTTACACCTTCTGCGCCATTGAGAGCCATGGATGGTTCGATCGAGTTCGCCTAAAAAAAAACGAATGGGCGGACTGATCATGGAAGGGGCCTTAGGGAGAAATATGGGATCATTTCAAATACAAATTTATATGAAAAAAGATACACAAGATAGAATAAACGATTTGGGACGTGAAAACAATAAATGTGCTAAAGATTATTTTTGTACTTTATTCAATACATTTGTTTTATATATATATATATATATATATATATATATTCTATATAAATGCTATACACTACCCTCAAGCAGTATTGGGTTAATTCACAGGTGTTTTATCAAATCCTTCTGGCAAACCCCACCCTGCTTTTACACATGTGTTGATCCTATAGGAGGTCCCTGTGCAGCTGACTTTTCAGAAACAATCACTGGAGATGTTTTAGTTATATAGAGCCAAAAACAACCGCATGACTCATACATAAGCAGTCACAGGGTTAGAAATTCAGAACAGTTCAGTGATGTGTTTATATCATGTTATCATCAGCGCACACATATTATTCTGATCTGTAAACCTGCCAGATCTACATAAAGATGGCCTTTACAAGGCATTCATAGGTCACGAAAAGCGACCTTTCTCCGTAGGTCAATGGTCTACATTTGGGTCATCTCCTTTATTATCTACAGATTATTTGCTTGGATATTCAGTCTAGACCCGCAGAACGTTTTTCAGGCACGTTTTGCAGTGCGCTTTGCGTTTTTAAACCTGTGCTTTTTATGCATTTTATGTTTTTTTTCCTCTCTCTCTAAAACGCACTGTATACACACTGTATATAGCTGGTTGCAAAGGAGGGGGTCTGGAAGCCGTTCGCTGTGTCCTTAACAACCAATGAGTGCAGCTGTCAGTGGGCTTTCCCGCTAACAGCTGAATGTAAAAAAAAAAAAAAAACCCACGTGGGGTTGCTTCCCAGGTCTATATAAGGCCCTTCGGGTCTAGTATGGATCCGGAAAGGGACCCCCAACGCCAATTTTTTTTTTTGTTATAAAAATGGCATGGGGTCCCCCCAAAATCCATACCAGACCCTTATCCGAGCATGCTGCATACTAGTCTGCATGCCTTCAACATGGGAGGGGGGGGGGGGTGCTTTGGGGCAGGGAGGCTTGTCCTCATGTTGATGAGGACAAGGGCTAATTCCCGACAACCCATGTAAATGGGTATCTGGTACATTGTACCCCTACCTATTCACCAAAAAAAAATTGAAATGTTAAACTACAAGAGCTGATTTTTGACAAGTCCTTCGTTAAATAAGGAGCTGTCTTTTTCTTCGCTACAGTCTTCTTCTTCCTCCTCACCGCCATCTTCTTCATCGCCGCCGGTTAACCACTAAAAAACAAAAAACAAGCCGGTCTTGTTCTGAAGCTGTTTTTCTCCATTGTGAGGTTCCCGCTGTCCGTCACAAGTGGTGGCTCTCCAAGCGACGTCATTGGACGGCCACGCCCCATGCCTATATAAGAGATGTCAGACAGTGGGAAAATCACAACAGAGAAAGACAGCTTCAGGACAAGACTGTCTTTTTTGTTTTTTTCAGCGGGTAATCGGCGGTGGCGAGGAGTAAGAAGAAGAAGGTGGTGGCGACGAGGAAGAAGAAGATGGTGGCAGCGAGGAAGAAAACAGCTTTGCAAAAGAAGGAAGCAAAAGAAGAAGGCAGCACCAGGAGATGACCACTCCCGGCTTCTTATTTAAGAAAGGACTTGTGAAAAACCATCTCTTCTACTTTGTTAACATTTTACAGATTTTTTTTACGATGTACCCGATACCCATTCACATTGGGGGCGCCAGGATCTGGGGGCCCCCTTGTTAATGGGGGCTTCCAGATTCCGATAAGCCCCCTGCCCACAGACCCCGACAACCACCGGCCAGCGTTTCTGGGAAGAGGTCCTTGTCCTTGTTAACATGGGGGCAGGGTGCTTTGGGGTGGGGGGCGCAGAGCCCCCACCCCCTCATGTTGAGGGCATGCCTGGTATGGTTCAGAAGGAGGGGCCCACTCGTTCATCCCTTCCCTTTTCTGACCTACCGGGCGGCATGCTTGGATAAGGGCCTGCTTTGGATTTTTTTTTTACGCCAATTTTTTCTTTTTTTTCATTCAGCTTTTAGCGGGGAAGTCCGTTGACAGCTTATGGCTCATCGGTTGTTAAAGATTCAGCAGCCGGCTTCACAGCCCCCTGCTTAGCAACTAGCTATATATCGTGTTAAAATAAAAAATGCATTACAAACACAACATATGCGTTTTTGGTGCAGTTCCATTGAAGCATATTACTCGCAACCGGCGACCCAACACAAAATCGTAAACTTACTTAAAAATGTAGATTTTTTTGTAAAAATGCTTTAACACTTAGGGGGTTATTTATAAAAGGCAAATCCACTTTGTGCTACAAGTGCACTTGGAAGTGCAGTCGCTGTAGATCTGAGGGGTGGATTTAAAATGAGGGGAAGCACTGCTGATTTTATCATCCAATCATGTGCAAGCTAAAATGCGTTTTTTTTATTTTCTTTGCATGACCCCCTCAGATCTACAGCGACTGCACTTCCAAGTGCACTTTCAGTGCCCTTTCAAGTGTGATTGCAGTGCAAAGTGGATTTGCCTTTGGTAAATAACCTCATTAGTGTCCTTTTACAGGACTTTTACAAGTTTCATCTTCCCAAAGAAAAATATCCCATTCTTCACAATCGCGCCTTAATCACGTCATCAGTTTTTCGACAGCACTTTTGTGAGCGAATATTTTCAAGGATGAAGCACACAAAGAGCAAGGTTAAAACCAAAAATATCTGATCAGCACCCTGAGAATTGCTACTACATCCATAAAATCATATATTGATGTGCTAGTTTATCAAAAACTGTGACAAATATCACACAATTTTTATGTTAATTTCTATTACTCAGACAGGTAAACCTATCCATATCTGTGATCATTAAAGGAGTTGTAAAGGAAAAAAATTGTTTTGCTGAAATGACTGTTTACAGGGTATAAAGACATAATAGTTACCTAATTCCTTTTAAAAATGATTAAAAATAGATAAAAAATCAATCATATAATGTGCCTGCAGTTTCAGTTTCGTTTTTCATCTAGTTTCATGTTTCTGTGATGAATGAAACTGATTGGTTCTGAGGGGTTTTAGACACACATTAATCACACCTCCTTGATCAGGGACCACAGAGAGAAGCTCCCATGAGTTTTTTCATAAGGAAACAGACAAGCAGGAAGTGTGGAGATCAGAGAAGGATTACAGCAACTTCAAAGCAAAAACGAACAATGAGGACTTAAAACCAGGATTGCAGTAAGGTAAAGGAAGCTATTTAGCTAAAAAAAAAAATTATGTATGTATTTTATGTGTGGCCCAAGACAATTCCTCTTTTTCCAATGCGAAAAGAACAAACGTTTGGACACCCCTGGCCTATACAAAATGATACCAATCCATATTTAGATGGAGAGTGAAGTTTTACCTAACCCTTGAAAATGCTCCATCATTCATAAGCTGATAAATTAATGAAAAACCTTCCTCTCTCCTTCCTTGAGCAAGCACTAAACTGAAATTTTCCATCTACCCATTTACCTTCCTGCTTAGCAGAGCATTTGCTTGTGTAATGACAGTAAAGATTTCAGCACCGCTTCCTGTCTGGCTGACCCATTCCAGCATATTTTACAATTGTGTTGCTCTGACAAAGAGTGGAATCAGAGGATGATCCAGGCGTGAACAGATCAAGGGCAGACGCAAACCTCAACTTGTGGATCCTTTTATAAATTCATCTTTGTAAGTTCATCTACTGTAGTTTTGGATGAAATTTCCTTTAACAGGAAAGTCAATTTTTTTAATAAGAACTGATCTATAGAAACCCATGTTGGCTTAGAGCAGGCATGTCCAAAGTCCAGTCGGTGGGCCAATTGCACCCCTCATTCCAGTTTAATGCGGCTTCACTGGTCATTTGGATATATACATATTTTTGGCCCCCAAAGAATCCCTGAGCACTGCCGGGGATATACCGTATTTATCGTTCTGGCAGCCTTGGAGGGGACAGGGAGTGGGCCAGACGAGTCCTGTCAGATGACATACAGGAGAATCTCCTGTTTACTCGGAATTTGTAATAGGAAGTCCTGTCTCCTGGGCTGGCATTGGACGACTGTCTATCATAGGAGGCGAGATTTTGTATTAAAGAGGCCACGGAGCAAACAGGAGATTCTCATGTATGTAATCTGTTTGCGCTTGTACCCCCTCCCTGTCCCTTCCAAGGCTGCAGATGGACATGGATCAGGCTGCATTCATGGCACAGGTGAGGCTGCATTCATGGCACAGGTGAGGCTGCATTCATGGCATGGGTGAGGCTGCACTCATGGCACAGGTGAGGCTGCACTCATGGCACAGGTGAGGCTGCACTCATGGGCAGTGACCCTTATTTTGCTTCACAGTTCTTTATTTTATTTCACCACACACAGCCACAAAGGCAAGAGAATTCTTGTGGGGCAGCGTATTTGTTCGTTTGTATTTCATTTTAATGGTTCAAAGAATGTCAGGCAAAATGGTCGGCCCTTACACATGTTCACTTCATCAAATATGGCTCTCTTTGAAAAAAAGTTTGGACACCCTGGCTTAGAGGCGGATTTGGATCTGCAATTACCTGCCCTGCTCAAGTCATTGCCCATTCATTCTACCCACTGTGAAAAAAATAAATAATTAAAGCTTGCTTTAAAAAGCAGCAACTACTTTCTTTGCATTGATCCACCCAGACTGGCTTAGATCAAGCTAGTTGCCACGGAGGAGTATGGACGATCTGTACATGGCACATACAGAGTTGAACAGGCAAGTGTGTGGATTTTTGAGTCATTTAAGCTGCTCTTCTTGGTAGGTATGTGCATAAACCAATTTTATTATTTTTAGACTGATCAGTGCTAATGGTGAAATAAGTAGCTGTTAAGTTACTATTGGAGTTACAGACCACTACAGTTTATAAGGTCTTATATTAACTTTATTTTTATTTATTTCAGATACTTATATAGCGCTGTCAATTTACGCAGCGCTATACATATACCCTGTACATTCACATCAGTCCCTACCCTCAAGGAGCTTACACTCTAAGGTCCCTAACTTACATTCACACATACTAGGGACAATTTAGACAGTATCCAATTAACCTACCAGCATTTCTTTGGAGTTTGGGAGGAAACTGGAGTACCACGCAGGTACAGGGAGAACATGCAAACTCCAACCAGCGACCCTTTTACTGCTAGGCGAAAGTGCTAACCACTACACCACTGTGCCGCCTCATCTGTCAGTGCCAATTTTATGGTAAAAAATGGCTATTATTAGGTCTGCAATATAGGCCAGATTTAAAGGAGAATATTATTAGGTGCAAAATATAACCCTCAAAACATGTAACATGCCAGGTGGGTTGGCAATTCAGAAGGCCATTACATTTTACAATAGGGGCATAGGCTATGAAAAATACAAAATTATTTTCTTCTATATTTGGTGCAAGTCAGAGACCTAAAGTATTGACTTAACCACTTAAGACCGGGACCAAAATGCAGGTAAAGGACCTGGCCAGTTTTTGCGATTCGGCACTGCATCCCTTTAACTGACAATTGCGCGTTCGTGCGACGTGGGTTCCAAACAAAATTGGCATCCTTTTTTTCCCCCACAAATAGAGCTTTCTTTTGGTGGTATTTGATCCTTTTTGCTATAATAAATGTCCCCCAAAAACGATCTTTTTCCTTCGTTTAGGCCGATACGTATTCTTCTACCTATTTTTGCTTTTGCAATAAGCGTTTATTGATTGGTTTGCGCAAAATTTATAGTGTTTACAAAAAAGGGGATAGTTTTATTGCATTTTTATTAATATATTTTTTTTTTACTACTTATGGCGGCGATCAGCGATTTTTTTCGTGACCGCGACATTATGGCGGACACATTGGACCATTTTGACACATTTTTGGGACAATTGTCATTTTCACAGCAAAAAATGCTATTGTTTACTGTGAAAATGACAATTGCAGTTTGGTTGGTAACCACTAGGGGGGCACTGAAGGGGTTAAAGGTGACCTCATGTGTTTCTAACTGTAGGGGGGCGGGGCTGGACGTGTCACGTCATTGTTTGTTTCCCTATATCAGGGAACACACGATCAATGACAGCGCCACAGTGAAGAACAGGGAAGCTTTGTTTACACACAGCTCTCCTCGTTCTTCAGCTCCGGGGACAGATCGCGGGGCTGCAGCGGCGATCGGGTCTGTGGGTCCCGCGGCCACAGAGCTTCGGACCGGGTCGCAGCTGGGCACTTAAAGAGGACGTACAGGTACGTGCTTGTGCCGAGCTGTGCCATTCTGCCGACGTATATGTGCAGGAGGCGGTCCTTAAGTGCTTAATCTGCATCTAAGACAGGTTGTGAGATCTGTAGTTCAATGGGATTTTGGTCCTCTTTTCCAAAGTTTAAGTAATTTTTGCAAATCTTTTCTTGTGTTTCCTATGAATTATCCAATCCGTTAGTGATTTTGAGGATGCTTTGGAAAGTCAGTTCTGGGGGCAAGGGGTTAAGAGGAGAAAGACCCAAAACATAAAACTTTGGAGTGCATTTATTCATACATTTATTTTCTGGAACATGTGAAAACGTGGGGGTAACATTCAGCAGGAAAACCAAAGGGGTTCAGGGGAGCTGAGAGGACCTGTCTCTGTAAACTGTTGCCTGTTGGTCTGTCTGTACGAATCAAAGGAGATGTCTTCACACAAAACAAAAGCATGTCAACTGCAACACATTCTTCTTTCCCCAAATGTACTGTATATTGTGTAAAATGGTTGGTGTAAAAAAAAAAACAGTGCTGCACTAATCAAATCTTTTTTTTTTTTATCATCATAACACAATTCTGTGCACTAGAAATTAATGATAAAGATAAATGTGAATATAAATAAATATGCATAAAAGTCTCATAATAATAATCTCAGTGCAAAAAAATGATGTGCAAAGATAAAAAGGTGAAAAAATATATAAATCAGCGCAATATTCAATACACACAGCTGGGTTTCCCAACCAAAGCTTTCATTTAGGGTTGTCCCGATGCCTCTTTTTTAGGACCGAGTACAAGTACCGGTCTATGTACTCGCCGATACCGAATACCAATACTTTTTTTAATGTGTCCCCAAATGCAGCCATGTCCCCCACATATTGCAGCCATGTCCCCCCCACATATTGCAGCCATGTCATGTCCCCCACATATTGCAGCCATGTATGTCCCCCACATATTGCAGCCATGTCATGTCCCCCACATATTGCAGCCATGTATGTCCCCCACATATTGCAGCCATGTCATGTCCCCCACATATTGCAGCCATGTATGTCCCCCACATATTGCAGCCATGTCTGTCCCCCACATATTGCAGCCATGTCATGTCCCCCACATATTGCTGCCATGTCATGTCCCCCACATATTGCATCCATGTCATGTCCCCCACATATTGCATCCATGTCATGTCCCCCACATATTGCATCCATTTCATGTCCCCCACATATTGCATCCATTTCATGTCCCCCACATATTGCAGCCATGTCATGTCCCCCACATATTGCAGCCATGTCATGTCCTCCATATATGCAGCCATGTCATGTCCCCCACATATTGCAGCCATGTCATGTCCCCCACATATTGCAGCCATGTCATGTCCCCCACATATTGCAGACATGTCCTGTGCCCCCACACATTGCAGCCATGCCCCTCATACCTGGAACCGCCGCTGCTGCTTAATCCCCGTGCAAAATAAAGCGGGCATTACAAGCCACGCCATCTATAGACACTCCCCTTCTCTGGATTAGATGGATCCGTCCAATCGCGAGCAATGGGGAGTGTCTATACACACGGATCCGTGCATAGACACTCCCCCTTGCTCGCGATTGGACAGATACATCCAATCCAGAGAAGGGGAGTGTCTATAGATGGCGTGGTGGGCATTACAAGTATACAAACGAAAACTTGTAATGCCCGCTGTATTGCCCGGCGATTATCGCGGCGGGGGGGGGGAAGTATTCTATTTAAGCATCGGGAGTATTTGCGCGAGTACAAGTACTAGCGCAAATACTCGGCATCGGTCCCGATACCGATACTAGTATCGGTATCGGGACAACCCTACTCAGTTTTCCTGCCGGGGAACCCGGCCTTGTGTAGGGGGAAAAGGCTACCAAGCAGGTTCACGGTTTTCCCGGCAGACTTTTTGCCGCCGGGAAAACTGATCGTGTGTACAAGGCATCAGAGTGTATTCACACGTGACTCTCAATATACTAACAAACAAAATATAGTGTAGTGCAACCAAAGAAATGGATTGATTAAAGATAAAAAGAGATCAAATTTGAGGTGAACCACACCATTTGCGTGCTCCGAAACCTAATTTCCCACAAGAATCCGAACCCCCTCAATCAGAGAGGTCATAAAGCTCCTAGGTTGAAGTAACCAGGGCCGTCTTTAAGGCAGGGCATAAAGGGCAGCTGACCTGGGCCTCATCATTGTTGTGGGGTCCAAAGCAGCTGCCTCATAGTTGCCAACTATCCCGGTTTAAATTCCCTTGTCCCTTGAAGTTTTAGTCCCGTGATGTGTCCAGATTTCTCAGTGTGATGTTCTGCTACTAATGCTGCCCAGCTCTGCCCCATTGCTGTGTACAGTTTACTTACCTGCAGACCCTGTGTTTATATGTAAATAACCTGCGTTGATATGTAAATTGAGGCGGCAATCATATGTATAACATACTCCCCCTGATGTTATATCCACCATAACGTCTGCTGAATGCTGCCCACTGGGGAGATAAAGGGGCATGCTTGAAAATCCTACTGTTCATTAAGCCTAACATCAGCCTGTTCTGTAAAGGTAAGCAAATTGGAGGTGGAACCCTTTTTCAAAAAAACATGGTGCCACAGCACAGTGAATAAGCAGATTTGCGAGGGTGTCATTAACAATTAATGGCACTGCTTTATATCTGCTAAATGGCAGCATGTTTCTGGGGTGTCAGGAAAGTGATTTTGCATGCGTTCCTGGCACACACAAATGTGAAAACAGGCCAAATGTCTCAGTTACATTGGTGGTCTGTGTAAAGCTTCTCATTACGTTGGGGCTTGGTGTACAATCCTTTCATTCACGCTAGTGCCCATTGTGAAGGTCCCCCTTACATTGGTGATCAGTGTAAATCCCTCCTTACATTGGTGGTTACTGTGAATGCTTCTATTACATTAGTGGTCAGTTTAAAACCCCATTACATTGGTGGCCAGTGTAGAAACTCTATATTTTATAAACTCTTTATCTTGGTAATCGGGGGGAAAAAAAAAATCAAAACTTGCATTTGTGATCAGTTTAGAAGCCTCCCTTTCATTGGTATTCCATGTAAAAGTCCCCTTTAAATTGGCATTAAGTGTAAATCCCCCCTTACATTGGTGGCCAATCTAGAAATCCACTTTTATTGTTTTTTGATGTAAAATCCCACATTACGTAGTACATTAGTGTAAATTCTTCATTACATTGGTGATCAGTGTACATTTCCCTTTACATAGGTGGTCAGTGTAAATCCCCTCTAACATTGGTGGTCAGTGTAAATCCCCTCTAACATTGGTGGTTGGTGTAGAAGTGTCACCTTACATTGGTGGTCAGTACAAATCTCCCTGACAATGCTTGTCAGTGTAAATCCCCCTTACATGGAGGTCATTGTATATTCTCCCTTACAGTGGTGGTTGATGTAAATGCTCCCATTACATTGGTGTCAGTGTAGAAATCCCTCTATATTGGTGGGTGATGTAAAATCCCACCTCACATGGTGGTCAGTGTAAATTCCCCCTCACAGTGGCGGTCAGTCTAGAAATCCATCCTTATTGATTGTCGATGTAAAATCCCCCATTAAATTGTACGTTAATGTAAATTCTTCATTACATTGGTGATCAGTGTACATTTTTCTTTACATTAGTGGTAAATATGCAGAATTGCCCTTACACTGGTGGTCAGTGTAAATCACCGTTTATATAGGTGGTCAGTGTAAATCCCCTCTAACATTGGTGGTTGGTGTAGAAGTGTAAAAGTGTCACCTTACATTGGTGGTCAGGACAAATCTGACAATGGTTGTCAGTGTAAATCCCCCTTACATGGAGGTCATTGTATACTCCCCCTTAGACTGGTGGTTGGTGTAAATGCTTCTATTACATTGGTGTCAGTGTAGAAATCCCTCTTTATATTGGTTGGTGAAGTATAATCCCACCTCACATGGTGGTCAGAACAAATCCCCCCTAATATTGGTGGTCAGTGTAAATCCCCCTCACATTGGTGGCGAGTGTAAATTCCCCACTACAGTATATGCTTGTCAAATTTCCAGCTTTGCTCTAGATAATTTAGAATTTGCCAGTGTACTGCCTCCTAACTAATCACAATCCCCCACCACTGCCACTGATCCCATCAAGCCCCCAGAATTGTCACTGATTATACACCCCCTCCCCTGGCATTGCCACTGATCCCAGGAGTTCTAGGAGTTTTCTGTCTATTGATGGGTCGCCTAACCTCCCCAGTCCATGTTGTGCAGACAGTGAGGAGATGATATGCTGTAACCTTTAACAACCAATCAGTGAGCAGTAATGATATGAAATAACCTCTAGCAACCAATCAGTGAGCAGTAGTAATGTGCAGTAATGTCTAGCAACCAATTGGTGAGTGGTAAGAATGTCCAGTAACTTCTAGCAACCAATCAGTGAGTAGTATTGATGTATAGTAATCAAGCAACCAAAAAAATGGTGTGATGTTATGCTATGTAGAGTATTTTTTTTGTATAGTTTTATGCTTTGTGGAGTATCTGGCTCTTTTTTTTTTTTTTTATGTCTCCTTATATGATCCTGTGAATTATGAGTCCAAGTCTTGTGGGGACAGGTTGCAAGATCCTGAGTTCATCTGTTTTGCCTGATGGCTATGATTTTGTTAATGTTATATAACCATTTATATCTAGTGGTGTGCTAGGTTTGGTGATTGAAACATAAGCGCGATTCCATTATTTTTATTTTAGCCACTTGCTTACTGGGCACTATTTGTTACAGAAACTTTCATTGCTCCCATTGTTATACCTACCACTACATTATTACCTTGTTAATTTGGATGCTCCCTGCCGCCGCTTTGCAGCCACTTCAGCTCCCGGGGATATGATCTCTCAGCCCCCAAAATGCCTTCTATCAGTTTTGCTACTGCTTATACTGTTTTACCAAATACCCATAGGTAATATTGTTAGGAATCACCATGTAGTGTTCCCTCTCTTTCCCTTTCTAATAAATTACCATTAATTTGTTTCTCATTATCCACTATCATTTACTGTAGGTTACCCCAGTCCCTAGCTGCTCCTGATAAGTGGAGATATTCCACGAAACATGTTGAGCATACGAATATACAATATAGCTGTAATGTCACCATGAAGATGCTTACTACTATGGGCTTGATACTGTCTGAATCATCAATAGTATTTTACTATTTATCATGGTTATGTGTCATTCTGGATCACATTGCTGCTTTCATTGTTCATCATGTGTTATTATGTTTGTTTTTGTTACTATTAGAATGCTATATGATTTACCAATCATGCTTCTGTTATACAATGTAACTCATTTATTGATCTATCCTGTCTACGTACATTGCATTGTGCCCTAGCATGCCATTAATAAATATTTTTTATCATATTGCTTGATTCACTCTCCCCTGTTTCAATTAAAGTCCCAACAACTTCTTTTCCTTATTTCATGTTGCCGGGGATGGAGGCTTACGTGCCAGATGGCCATATGAATGAATAAATGAATGAAAAACTTATATAGCGCGGCACATGCGAACTGAATCGCCTCTGAGCGCTTGTTGTTTCTGTCTCTCTGGTCATCAAAAGAGCAGAGTTTTTATCTGTCTTCTGAAGGTCAGGTGGTTTTCCTCCAACCGAATTCTGGTTGGTAAAGCGTTCCATAGTCTGGGACCTTGGAAAGCAAACCTTCTTTCTCCTTTGGACTTGTATCTGGCTTTGGGTATCTTGACCAGATTTTGGTCGGTGGATCGCAGAATGCGATTGGGGTTGTGGACTCCTATCTTTTCGCATAGATATTGCGGAGCCTTCCCATGGATGCACTTATGTGTCAGACAGAGTGCTTTGAAAGCAATTCTGTCTTTTACTGGCAGCCAGTGAAGGGTTCTCAGAGAAGGTGAGATTGATTCCCATGGTTTTTTCCCAGTCACCAGTCTGGCGGCCGTATTTTGAACGACTTGCAGACGAGTGATTTGGTATTTGGGGAGTCCGAGGTAAAGGGCATTTGCATAGTCCAGTCTGGAGTTCACAATTGTTCCTACCACGACTGCTACGTCTTCTTTGGGGCTAAACGGAATAAGTCTACGTAGTAGGCGCAGCAGATGGTGTGATCCGCTGACTACTGACCCTATTTGTGCGTCCATTGTCATGTTGGTGTCAAAGATGACTCCGAGACTTTTGACTTTGGAGCTAGGGGTGATGATCTGGCCCAGAATGGGGGGGGGGGGTGTCCAGGTTGTTGCAAGTTGACTCTTGCGACTTGCATGAAACAGAAGAAGTTCTTTTTTGGAGCTGTTGAGTTTAAGATAACTCTTTGTCATCCAGTTTTCTATCAAAGAGAGACAATTCTCTAAACTGAGATGATGATCCTTTTTGTTGCAGATGCGAAAGTACAGTTGCGTGTCGTCTGCATAGGAGTGGTAAAGCAGCTGTTGGCTACTGATGATTTCGAAGAGAGGGCGAAGATAGATGTTGAAGAGCACCGGTGACAGGGGTGATCCTTGAGGGACTCCACATGACACTGTGCGTTTTTCTGAAGTAAAAGATCCTAATTTTACTGTTTGTGATCGGTTTTCCAAAAAGGAGGAGAACCATGATAGATCACTTTCTGCGATTTTGGCTACTTCAGCCAATCGAGTCAGTAGTAGTTTGTGGTCTACTGTATCGAAGGCTGCACTTAGGTCCAACAGAACCAGGAGACAAGATTCTCCTTCGTCTGCGGCCTCAAGTGCGTCGTCCCATATTTTCAGCAATGCTGTTTCCGTCCCGTGTCCGGGACGGAAACCGGATTGAAATGGATCAAGTAGATTATGGGTATCTAGATGCTGTTGCAGCTGTTGTACCACCAGTGCTTTAAGTGGGCCGGAACGCGGCAGGACTCAGTACCGCCACTTCCAAAAATGGCCCTGGAGAGTACCAGCACCTCTCCGTGCGCCCAGTACGTGGGTTTCCCATACCGGAACGCACTGGCGTAGCGGGGGGGGGGGCTCCTGCACCGGGCGAAAAATTGCAGGGGGGCAAAATCCTGGCGTCCGCGGAATGCGCCGCCGCCACTGCCGCTGCCTTAGGAAAGGCCACGGCTTTGACCTAGCTCTGGAGCTATCGGCCATCTTGGTACACCCGGCGGCGGCGCGCGATGAGTTTTTTTTTTCAGCCCTTCCGCCTGGTTGGCTGGTGGAACTGTCTGTCTCCCTTGATGTGGGAGTGGCGGGAAACACCAGCCAACTAGGCAGAAGGGCTAAAAAAAAAACAGATAACGGCGCAGGAGATTGGCGGGCGGTGGAGTGGGAGGCGCTGTACCTCTGTGCTGCGCTGATTGGCCTGGAAGTTGGGACATGTGTTTACAGTGCGGCGGCAAATTTCTCCATCTCCAGCAAGGTAAGCAAAACACTCTCCTGTACCACAGGGGAGAGAGAGAAGGGGGGGGGTCGGTGTAAATCTAAAGGGGTGCACTGCCTGATCCCCACCTATCCACCTCAGAGCCTGTCATTTTAGTAAGACTGCTGGGACTTGTAGTTCTCCATCTTCTCCTGGGGCTCATGGAGATTGGAGAACTACAAGTCCCAGCAGGTTATACATAAAATAAGGCTCTGAGGTGGATGGGTGTGGATTGCATGCACCTGAGCCCCAGGAGAAGATGGAGAACTACAAGTCCCAGCAGGTTATAATATAAGGCTCCGAGGTGGATGGATGTCCGGACACCCATCCATCTCGGAGCCTTATATTATAACCTGCTGGGACTTGTAGTTCTCCATTTCCTGGGGCTCAGGTGCATGCGATCCACCATCTATGGGACTACAAGTCCCAGCAGTAAGAAAAACTGAACAAAGATGGTGGATTGCATGCACCTGAGCCCCAGGAGACGATGGAGAACTACAAGTCCCAGCAGGTTATAATATAAAGCTCCGAGGTGGATAGATGTTTAGACAGTGACAATTGGTGGCACAGTGGTGACAATTGGTGGCACAGTGGCTGCATTTGATGGCATGGCACAGTGGTTGCGTTTGGCATGGCACAGTGGTGACAATTGATGGCACAGTGGCTGCATTTGATGGCATGGCACAGTGGTTGCGTTTGGCATGGCACAGTGGTGACAATTGATGGCACAGTGGCTGCATTTGATGGCATGACACAGTGGCTGCGTTTGATGGCATGGCACAGTGGTGACAATTGATGACACAGTGGCTGCATTTGATGGCATGGCGCCCTGTGATTGGGCGTATGTGGTCATGCGCTAGCGCCGGGGGGGCGAAAAAAAAAACGTTCTGCCCCGGGGGGGGGGGGGGGGGGGGGAACCGGCGCCTAATAGAGTACCGGCACCTCTTTTGGCCCACTGCTTTCTCCATTATCTTTGAGAGGACGTTTAGGCCTGTTATGGGACGGCGGTGAGTAGGGTCTTTGGGGTCTAGGGTGGGTTTCTTCAAGATGGGCTGGATAGTGCCCTCTTTCAGCACTATGCCTTCCCTGAATGACTGGTTTATAAGCTGCATGATAGGTGGTGCCAGGATGTTGGCGCATTCCTTCAGCAGTTTAGTGGGGATAATATCATTAGGCGCTGTGCTGTTTCGCAAAGTGTCGATGATATTTTTTGTGGCATCCATGGAGATGGGTTCCAGCTTGAACTTGGTTGATTGAAGATGGTTTCTATCGATGTTGCGAGGTTGATCAAGGGGGGTGTTGCAGGGGGTGTTGTTTTGACGAATGCTTTCCCGGATTCCCTAAATTTTATTGATGAAGAGGCCATAGCCTCATTTAAAGTCCCACCCTATTAGGTTTTAAATTTAGCAATTTAAAACTCCATATTCAAACCTTGCGCTACATGGTTGAAGGTAAATCTAAAGGAAATTGAATAAGAAAATTGGATAATGTATATCCAGCCTTACATACAATAGTCCATCTAGTTCAAGAGTACATTAGATACAAATTAATTTGGCTTCAACTTTATGAAATTTAATGATCACTTCTGATAAATGGCAACCAAATTTGACCAAATCAATCTTTTCTTTGATGTTCCAAAAAAATTCCTTTCGCACAAACCAGCAGTGGATTAAAAAGATAGTTCTGAGAAACAAATAGGACAGTTTGCACATCATTTTACACTGTACTCTACATTGTACAGAATGTGCAGTACTTATTAACTGGATCTAATCTGTGCCAGGAAGATCTGCGGCAAATCCGTCCTTTAGGGATTACGTTTTGTGCTCACATCCAACTGTGCCAATATATCCTACAAATCAGCTTCTGCCTCGCAAATGCAACTATTTTTTTTTGCCCCCCTTTACAAACACATCTGCTAATAATCACAGTAAAAAAGATCGAGCCTTACAACATGTTTCCAATGCACGCATGCAAAATAATGAACACCAAACATTCATAAACGTAAACTCATGGATGTTTTAATAGACATTCCCTAACAGCATGTAATAAATAGCTCACCCATACCAAACCCGCTTTTCATTTCTGCAAGTGTCCAAAATATGTTTCCATCCAATATTTTTTTTCCCAGCCCTTCCTAAGCGTAGTGATTCACAGATTTCCTTGTCCTTCATACTAAATATATTCACTTCCCAAGTAAGCCAGGCCATGTAGCGTAATGCAATACTCTCTAAAAGGTCCACTCAAATGTCTAACCCTTCCTTAAAGTGCTTGTAAACTCTTATAAAACAACAACCTGCAAGACAAAAGACATAAAGAGCTAGTGTGCATCGCATACTAGTTCATTATGAAATACTTACCTTAGATCAAAGCTGTTGCAGCCATCTCCATAAACTGCTGTGACTGGCAACGTGTCTTCCGGGATTATTTCTGGGTTTGCAGACCCTGCCGGTGTGATTGGCCGGAGGCACGATGACATTACTCCCACGCATGCGTGCGGGAGCTGCTGATCACGGCACAGCTCCTGAAGAAACGGCACTAGCAAGCAGTTTCTTCAGAGCGCATGTGTGTGTCAGCACATGCGAATACAGTGAATATCTCCTAAACTATTCAAGTGTGCAACATAATAAGGCTTACCTTTAGGTTAAAGTGGTGTAACAGGGTTTACAACCACTTTAAAGCAGGAATAAACCCAATTCTTAATGGCTGCATTACTTTTCTTTATTGGATCTTTCTTTGATTTTATCTGGTGATCCAGCCAGTCTGTTTACAATGATCATGTTTTATTTATGTAGAATCTTTATCCCAAAAGGAAAAAAAGAAAAACTGTTGCTATAACTGCTTTTAAAGTTTTACTAAAAACGCAACAGTAAAATCAGTCTGTATATGTAGTAAAGCATGTAGTAAAGCTATATGTAGTAAAGCATACTCACTGTAAAACTTAGGAATGTAATCCTTTGCAATTGTATAAAAAGGCTGTTTGATCCTCCCCTTCTTTTACTGCCCCCAAACCATTGCTGATAGTACAGAGCCTCAGAGGCACTCTGCACATGGTCAGTTTGGTGTGTATAGCAAGAGTTTTTCTTTAAAGGGTGCATAATATCAACACAGTGCAAATATGCACTGTGCAGACAGAGGGTCAGGGGTCATAGGACAGTAGAGAATGAAAACTCCTCTACAAGCTTTAACCAGACACTAATAGAATTCATACATGAGAAAGGGTATTTAGCCGTACATATTTGTAAAAATAATTGCATTTCCATGTTCTGTGTACTGTGGGAGACCAGATAGAGTGAATGCAGGGTCCTGGGTTTAGTAACAATAAGTGTGAGCTGAAGTTCAGGTTTGTTAGTGTATTTTCTAGTACATCATACACTCCTCTCCCCCCAGAATAACAATGTTGCTGTCCAAAGGGGTGGGACTAGAGTAGGGCTTTATAGATAAAAGGGTTGTAAACCCTTGTGTTTTTTTCACCTTAATGCATCCTAAGCATTAAGGTGAAAAAACTTCTGACAGTGACCACCCCCTTAGCCCCCCGTTTTACTCACCTGAGCCCATTCGTTCCCCAGCCGGAGATGCTCTCTACCTCTCTGGCCGGGGTTCTCGGCTCTTGATTGTATAGATTGATAGCTGCCCAGCCATGGACGACACTCCACCTAATGACACATTCCTCAACGTTAGTTTATTAGATCCATTGGGCACCATTATTACTAAGTAGCTCCTGATGCTTGGCCAACACATGGCCTACTCATATAATGAAGCTATGGAAGAAGAAAGTGATCTGCAGTTTACCAACACATGGCATCCATTTACTAAAACTGAAGAGTGCAAAATCTGTTGAAACTCTGCATAGAAACCAATGAGCTTCCAGGCTGTTTTGTCATAGCCTAAATGAAAAAGCTGAAGTTAGAAGCTGATGTTCTACCATGTACAGCTGCACAAAATTTTGCACTATCCCATTTTAGTAAATCAACCCCACAGTGCACAAAAGACTGGAAAGAACAACAATGCAGAGTGCAGTGCCTGAAGGTTATATTCCAGGAAGACCCCGCAATTGTGCAGTCCAGCATGGTCTGGGTACAGTCTCTAGAGACATTGCTGAGTATACGTGATCTTGAGAAGCATGCGGATAAATTCTTGAGATTCATACGCCTGTGCAAGGGGACATCTTAACCCATGGAGGATGCACAAGGGTTCCATGCACCCGAACGCAAGCAGCCTGTTCAAATTATGATGTCTGGCAGATGCATTGATCTCCAACCACATCACCGATCGTACATCTTTGTGGACTCATGCACAGATCAGAAAATCGGTCTGCATTCTGATTCCTGCATCTGTCCCTGTGGATGTACAATGGGGATGCACTTGGAGATCCCCGCAGCTGCCTGCCTGTCACAGATCTGAATGGGCTGCCTGAATGTTGCAAGGAACATATAAAACAAACGAAAACAAAAATCTCCTGCGCTCCGGTATTTTTTTGAAAGGTGCTATGGGTTGAATTCAATTAGACGATAGCTTCCAGAGTCTTGCAGCCCTCCTCAGAATCGTGGGAATTCATAAAACTAAGAAAAAAGAAAAAGATGGAGGGCGCACCGACCTAGTGTGATACCGCTAAGTGAATTTTTATTAAAATATTAAAATCAATCATTATAGTCACAATGTGGACTTAAAATCAGGCTTAAAAAGACAGTACAGCAGAAAGTTCTGCTGATGTTGCTGGATTTCTGCTGTACTGTCTTTTTAAGCCTGATTTTAACTCCACATTGTGACTATAATGATTGACTATAATGATTGATTTTAATATTTTAATAAAAATTCACTTAGCGGTATCACACTAGGTCGGTGCGCCCTCCATCTTTTTCTTTTTGCAAGGAACATATACGCATCCCACATAGGAGAAGTTGGCTTTTGCATGGGTATATACATATCAGTATTGTAGTGATATAGTATTGTGTCCAGGAAATAACTGAGATTTAGGTATTAGTATGATGATGTAAGTTATTTTCCACAGCAACACCCAATTTCTCCAGAGAGTGCAATTTATTTGACTTCCAACACAGAACAAAGTCCACAGATGATACAAATCCACAGAGTAAATATGACAACGAATAGCTTTAGAGTCCCATCTTTTCCTAGACCTGTGCCTTCATAGCCATAGAGAAGATGAATAGACAAAACTGAATGCCAGCTTATATTGCCTATCCACTGAATGGCTGAGCAATTTGATTGTCCGTCTTTGATCTACGCTCTGTCTCCCAGATTGACAGATAATGACCCCTAGTCAAAGACGGCTGCAGTCATCACATGCCCTAATTTGCATTCTTGCATAATAACATCAACAAGCCCCTTTTGATATGTGCAATTATATTACCTGAGTACAGGTTTGATGTGTAAAATAGACTTGTCCTGTATTCTTGCATATTACCATCAACAAGTCCCTTTTGATATGTGCAATTAGATTACAGATACCAAACGTCAACTATAACCTGGCCTGGTCAATTTTGGACATATATATATTATCCCACATAAATCGGCCAACATATTACAAAAGGTATGCTCATACAAATGAGGCCTTAGAGAGAGAAAGCGGGAGTGAGACAGGAATGGGTCATTGCTCCCACTTGCACTAATACAGCTACCAAGCTTTGTAAAACAGTTTTATTTTTATACAACAAAAAACTGGAGAACCTGAAAAGAAGCCTTAAACTCCACATGCTGACCGGCTAAAATTAAAAATCCTAAGCAAGATTTCATGTTTAGCTGACAAATACATAGTATAGATTTTTTTTTATTTGGTCCTGGTAAAAATACCTACAAAACCACTACACATTTATTTTTAAGAAAAAAAAGCTACATGACATATCACTTCTCCAACCCTACTATTGCCACCAACATATTTAGTACAATAGTGGGGGCGAGGGGTATTACACACACTCCCAGCAGCTGCAGCCAACGGGAGTGTGTGCAAATTTGACAAGCCAACCTGCTTCCACACACCCCATATGGGACAGTTTCACCCCTCCCACATGCATGCCCATTAGCGCCCCTGGAACCAGCATGGTAAATGTTGCCAGGTAGAGGGGAGGAAAAAAGGGATTTTTAAATACAGCTTACCTGTAAAATCCTTTTCTTGGAGTACATCACGGGACACAGAGCGGCATATTCATTACTATATGGGTTATATGGAGTACCTTCAGGTGTGGACACTGGCAATCTCAAACAAACAGGAAGTCCCTCCCTATATAACCCCCTCCCCTAGAGGGAGTCCCTCAGTTTTGTAGCAAGCAGTATGCCTCCCAAAATGTTCCCAAAAAGAGGGGTGGGAGCTCTGTGTCCCGTGATGTACTCCAAGAAAAGGATTTTACAGGTAAGCTGTATTTAAAAATCCCTTTTTCTTTCTCGTACATCACGGGACACAGAGCGGCATATTCATTACTATATGGGATGTCCGAAAGCAATGCTTTAATGAGGGGAGGGAGACATCTTCCAAAGAAGGATTTAATTTAGAGGTATACTCAAATACTAGTAAATCCAACTTAAACGAGAAATGTAAATCTCAAATCAAATCAAGGGAGCCCCCTCAGATCCTGAGGAGCTTGAATCGCGGCCTGTAGTACTGACTGCCCAAAGGCTGTATCCGCATTCCTTCTTACGTCCATTTGATAACATTTTGTAAACATGTGGACTGACGACCACGTTGCTGCTTTGCATATTCCAGCCATAGAGATCTGATTATGATGTGCTGCCCAGGAGGTGCCCATGGCCCTGGTAGAATGGGCCTTTGCCGACAAAGGAGGAGGCAACCTCTTCAAACCGCAGGCCTGAACGATTAATTGTTTAATCCATCTTGCGATGGTGGATCAAGCAGCTGCCTGACCCATCTTGGGCCCTTCCGGTAAAACGAACACCACATCTGTTTTCCGAACCTTCTCTGTAGCTTTAAGATAGGCCTTTATGGCCCTGACAATATCCAACGTATGCAGCAAACCCCTCCTTTCTAGAGGTGGGTTTTGGAAGAAGGATGGAAGTACCACATCCTGGTTCAGGTGGAAACTGGATATAACCTTTGGTAGAAAGGAAGAATGAGGACGGAACCCCGCCCTATCCTTATGTAAAAAGAGATATGGTTCCTTATAAGATAAGGCTGCCAATTCCGATACTCTCCTGGCCGAAACTATGGTGATCAGAAATACCGACTTTCTAGTCAGTAAAACCAAGGTACCTCAGCCAACTGCTCAAGGGGTTGTTTCTGTAGAGTTGACAGAACAAGATTTAAGTCCCATGGACAAAGTGGTGATTTGACCGGAGGATTAACACGTAAGACTCCCTGTACGAAGATCTTAACCAGCGAGTGGGCGGCCAGCGGCCTCTGAAATCACACTGATAAGGCCGAAATCTGTCCCTAGATCGTGCTTAATGCCAGGCCTTTATCCACTCCTAGCTGGAGGAAACGTAATACCCTATCAATGGTATACTTGCGGGAAACCCATCTCTTAGCCTCACACCAGCCTACGTAGGCCCTCCAAACCCTGTAACAAAATTACCCTGGAGGCCGGCTTTCTAGCCTCAATGAGGGTAGGGATTACCTGCCTAGACAGACCTCTACCCCTGAGAATCAGGGATTCAGCCGCCAGGCCGTCAAATTTAGACGCCGTAATGCAGGGTGGAGGATCGGGCCTTGTGAGAGTAGGTCTGGCCCTAGAGGAAGAGTCCAAGGGCCTCCCGCTGCCAATTTCAGGACTAGTGAGTACCATGCCCTCCGGTACCAAGCTGGGGCTACCAGGATAACCAGCCTGTGGTATGATCCTGCGCCGCAGGCGGGGTAGTAACTGCAGTGGGGGAAATGCATATAGAAGTTATGATTGATGCCAAGGGCAAACCAACACATCGGTTCCGCAGGCCATAGGGTCCCTCGTTCGAGACATGAACCTGTCTAGCTTCTTGTTAAATCCTGATGCCATGACCTCCACGTCTGGCACTCCCCACTTCTGGCAGATTGTCTGAAAAAATTTGTGGATGCAGAGACCACTCCCCCGGCGACAGGGTTTGGCGACTTAGGATGTACGCCTGCAGGTTGTCCACCTCGGGAATGAATGTCGCCGATATGCAGGGTACATAAACCTCTGCCCACCGAAAAACCAAGCTCCTCTCACTCTGAGTGGCTTGACTCTTGGTTCCGCCTTGGTGGTTCACCTATATGCCACCGCTGTGGCCTTGTCTGAATGACTTCTCACCGAGGACCCCTGTAATCTGGATGTCTATGCCAGGAGGGCTAGCTGAGCCGCTCAGAACTCCCAGACCTTGATGGGCAGCTGCCTCTCCGCCTCTGCCCAAGTTCCTTGGCGAGTGAACTTGTTCAAGACCGCTCTCCAGCCTTCCAGACCACTGGGCAGAACCAAGCTGCTAGAATTGCTGCCTGTAGGACACGAGCGTGGAAGCGTGTGGTATTGCTTCGAACATGGCCATCGCATACATAGGCGAATAGTTGGCTCTTTTTTGCTTAGAACCAATTGAATCAATCTCTTGATAGCCTCGACCTTTACCAGGGGCAGGAACATCCATCTTCTGTTCTGTGTCTAATCTCGTGCCGAGATATTCCAACTGCTTTGTAGGTTGAAATGCTGATCCTTCCCCGGTTTAGGACTCAGCCGAACCTCTCGAGGTACTGAACCATGAGGGCTACTACGCATTCCACCAAGGAAGCGAGTGATCTTATGATTAAGAGGTCGTCCAGGTATGCTAGGACCGAGATCCCTTGGATCCTTTGGACTGACTAGAATAGGAGCTAGGACCTTCGTGAATACCCGGGGGCCGTAGCCAGCCCGAAGGGGGGCGCCACAAATTGGAAGTGACGTTGTATCACTGCGAAGCGTAAAAACAAAAATATTTGATGTGGCTGAAAGACCTGGTACATGAAGGTAACCCTCCTTTATGTCTATAGAAGCTCGATCCTTCTGGAGTGTGGCGGCTGCTGGCCAAACGGATTCTATCCGGAAAGAGCGAACCCTTAGGTAAGCATTTAAACCTTTTAGGTCCAAAATTGGTCTGACATTGCCGATGAGCCTTGGTATGACAAACAGATTGGAATAGAAACCTAGCCCCTGTTCTTGGGCTGGTACCTCTACCCTTATGCCCTGGTAAAGCAGGTGATCCAATGCTGCCCGCATTGAGGCCTTCCTTGTGGAGGAAATTTTAGAAATTCTAATCTGTAGCCTGTGGCCACAGATGATCGGACCCCCTCTGTCGGGGACCGATCCCCAGAGGCCTGTCCTTGCGATCCATTGTTAAAAGTTTGATCGCGCAGGAGGACCGTACTGCCTGAAATTTGAGGGCCCTGGAACCGGGGGGAGCTGCCCTTTTAAACGCAGGACCCCGGAACTTCCTTTGACTGGTAAAAGGGGTACTTTTGCCACTTGAAACAGTCTGAATGTATTTATCCAGATCTTTCCATGGAAGGGCAAACCTGCCAGCAGTCTTTTACATGGGGCTCGGCCGCCCAGTTCTTCAACCAAAAGAGCCTTCTCATATGCACTAAAAATAGTGACAACGAGACGCCTGCTGAATGGAGTCTTTTTATAGCCTCTACCGCAAAGCACAGAGCTCTGGGAATATCCAATAACTCCTCTGCCTATCGGGCAGGGATGTCTAAGCATCTGTTTTGTCTGGTTCCTTAATGCCTAAAAAAAAAAAAAAAAAAAAACTCCAATTGTAGCCACTGCTGGCTGTAGCCAGGGATGCTGGAAAAAGTGTCTCTAAACATTTATCGACCGGGACCTTAAACATTTGTATGTTTCCCCTTAGGCCAGTTAATGATTTATTCACCCATGAGATGGCTGCGTCCACCGTTGGGAGCGCCCCCTTTCTTTAGAAAAATTTATTTTCCATAGGGTAAATAACAGAAAACCTTCCAGGTGGTCTCCCATCCAGGCACTAACCAGGCCCTACCCTGCTTAGCCTCCGAGATCAGACGAGATCAGGCGCTTTCCGGGAGATGCGGCCTCAAGGACCTCACGGGTAGTTGAAAAGCAGTGCCCGAACCGGGACCTGAACCCTGGACCCTCAGATCAAAAGTCCGATGCTCTACCAACTGAGCCATCCGGGCCCCTTTTAACCACTTAAGACCCGGACCAATACGCTGGTAAATGACCCAAGGTGTTTTTGCGATTCGGCACTGCGTCGCTTTAACAGACAATTGCGCGGTCGTGCGACGTGGCTCCCAAACAAAATTTGCGTCCTTTTCTTCCCACAAATAGAGCTTTCTTTTGGTGGTATTTGATCACCTCTGCGATTTTTTTTTTTTGCGCTATATACAAAAATAGAGCGACATTTTTGAAAAAAAAAACACTATTTTTTACTTTTTTTTAAAAAAAAATCAAATAAACTAAATTTTAGTCAAACATTTAGGCCAAAATTTATTTAGCCACATGTCTTTAGTAAAAAAAAAAAAATCGCAATAAAAAAAAATAGCTACCTAGCGGGAACAGCGACACTAATACAGCGATCAGAAAAATGATCGCTTAGTGACGCTGGCAATAGGGAGTGAAAGGGTTAACTAGGGCGGTGATCAGGGGGTTAAAACTTTATTAGGGGGGGTGGGGGGGCTATCCTGAACCTAACACTAACTGTTTTTTACAGTGCCTGTCACACTGACACTAAATGCAGTGATTAAATCACTGCATTCAGTAACACTGTGACAGGGGGTGGGGGGGGCGATCACAAGGGGTTAATATGCCTATGTGAGTGTGTGTCAGTGTTGTGTTGGTGCACACTTACTTGTCATGTCTTCTCTCATCAGCAGCGCTGGGAAACAGCGCTGCGATGAGAGAATACATCATTTCCTCCTTCCTGTGTAAACACAGGAGGAGGAAGTGACAGGCTGGGAGCGCGCTCCCATTGGCTGGGAGCGATCGCGGGGGGGGCGGAAAACACGGACATCCGCCCGCAGATCCCGGATCGCTCCCAGAGGTAGGGAGACCCCCGCACGCCGCGGAGGGGGTCCCGATGGGACCCCCGAACCGCACTCAGGCGGGGACGTAAATTTACGCCCTTGTGCCTGTACGAGCCATGTTGTGGCCGTATATGTGCGTGCGGGGGTCTTTAAGTGGTTAAAGAGCACTTGGTCAGGGGAAAGAGTGCCTGCAAGCACAAATATTTCCTGGCAGACGTGCATAAAGACTACCCTCTCCTCAGCTTTAGGCGGCAGAAAAAAATCTGTCCGGTCGTCCCAATCCTGGAAAAACCAATTCCTCTAACAGAGGATGGGCCAGAAAAGCTGCGTTGCTTAAAGGCGCTTTTAAAAGAACCCAAAGAGGATACCGCAGGAACCTGAGGCTCTGGAAATGGCAAATTGAATGCCAAGCGGGCCATGTCTGTCAAAGACTGGACCCACAGACTCTCCGCCTGGGAGGCTGAAAACGATCATAGCTGTTAACCTCTTTTCTCTAGCCCCCCTAGGGTGACGGCTAGCATCTCCTCTGTGATAACACAGGGTTGGGCCGACCTGGGCCAGCCTCAGCACCAGACCCCCTTAATGGCTTATCCAGGGTGACCCCTATAGGAATAACCTGTGGGGAAAGTATTGGCATATCATCAGAACCAGAGGAGGAACCCCTTTGTCTTTTCTCTTTATTTTTTATTTTTTTTTTTGTTTTGATCCTGAACCCTTGGAAGCCATAATACAAAACCGAAGGACTCCGCTTACAACAACAGACTGTTATAGCCAGGAGTACAAAAAAATAAGGTTTAGGGGACAATAGGATCACTAATGCCCCAAAACCGGTGGGGCTCAGTATGTTTTCTTTTATATATTATTCACCACATACAGCCCCACCCCCAACATGTTTGCCAGCATTCAACCTGTTGCCAAGGGGATTTTGGCTTAACAAAAAGTATTGGAGCTGACTCCAGTATGTAGTACCCCTTCTCGCCACCGGGAGTCACTGTGCTGCCAGCTCTACGTCCTCTCTCTCTCCAGCTCAGCTCTGAACTGAGCTAAGAACGCGCCTGCTGTGTATAACAGCAATTAAAGGCACGCCCACTCTACACTGCAGTCACATATGCATGCGCGCGTGCACGCGCGCGCGCGCGACTGTCGGGGGAGGAGAGCCCAGGAGGAGACGCACTCTGGAGCCCAGGAATGCAGGTTGGAGGACGCATCAGGCGGCAGATTTGAATCCCGGCAAGGTAAGGCTAACACAGGCCCCTAAGGAGTCCCTTTAGCCTAGAGACAGATCTTTTTTTTTTTTAAAGATCTTCAACCAGCGAGCAGCAGGTAGCTAGCAAACATACATAGATAGGTAGGGGGATCAAGTTATGGGGGGAAACATTTCAGGGCATCCTGTCTATCAGACATAGTGACCATGGTGCCAATGCAGAGCATACTCAGGCTACCCCCCTTAAGATCTCCCCTGGAGAGCCTGCTTTCGAACCAAGTCCCGCAGGCTCCCCTCTTACCTGCTCCATGCCGCAGGACGTTTTGCAAAACGGTCCAATCTTCTCCCATCTCCGTGGGTAGCGTAGTAGACCTTCAGGCCCTGGGGTCCTATGAAGGTACCCACTGTCCTGGACCTATATAGCACCCTGGCAAACAGGAACTTATGGTCTTTTACAAACTCCAAGTCCTGGGCCCAGGGTCCAGCCCTCCAAAGAGGAGCATTATAGGCAAAACCCCACGGTTTGGGGCCCGGGTACTGTCCACTTTGGCACTGAGGCTCCTTGGACAGATCCGGTTAGCCCGCCCTTAATCCCAAGGATGTGGAGCAAAGCTATTCCGTGACCAACACCTAAGACACTGGCGAAAAAACTGAGGGACTCCCTCTAGGGGAGGGGGTTATATAGGGAGGGACTTCCTGTTTGTTTGAGATTGCCAGTGTCCACACCTGAAGGTACTCCATATAACCCATATAGTAATGAATATGCCGCTCTGTGTCCCGTGATGTACGAGAAAGAAATCAGCAAACACCTGCTGATTTTTTCCTTTGACCTGGGGAAGACGTGTCTCTACTTCACTTCTGGGTCTTGATGTAATTTTCCCAAGCCAGTATGGCCAGGGAAGAAGCCAACGGAGTGCTATCTGCATGCCATTAGCTTCACTGGAGGATAGGTGAGACATTCATTTTTTTTAGGCCACTGATGTCTCATTAAAGAGAACCTGTCACCAAAAGATTCATCATGTAGGACCCAGGGGAAGATGTGATATGTCTGGGTAGATACCCGACAACTTGTGTCCCTTGGTAGTCATTTCCAATCTTTGAATGAAAGTTTTGGTTGTTGTAAAAAGGAGATATAATTCAAGCTGTGCTGTTCCTACTTACAGAAACTAGGACATTCTGATTCTGGAATGTCTGTATTTATTAACATTAGAGAACTAAAACCCTGAAATGACTACTGAAGCAGAAGTACAAGTCAAACACATACTGTTCTAATCCAATATTAATGACAGACTTCTTTGTCCTGTTTCTAGCAATACAAATACATGAATAAAACATTTAGCTTTGAAGAGCATTGTCTAGGAACGAGAAATGCATCGTGGGAGGATGTTGTATGCTTCCTCATACTTTGAGGTACTGGGTATGTGTGATGGCAGCTGAAGAGGAACCAGGAGCAAACTGAGACTTTGGGGTCCAGAGGGGGATTTCAGATCTGGGGGCTCTCTTTTGCCAACCTGTCTAATTTTTTCAACACAACTACAGTCTTAATCCAATCCTTTATTTCTAAAGGCACAGCTGTGATAAGCAGTTATTGTCTATTTATAATGTACACCAGGCATGTGCACTCTTCCTTAGTGTGCTTTCATCCAGATATGCAGTAATCAAGCAATGAAACACATGACTTAAAAACTACACACGGTAATTGGTTAAGCAATTGTTGCCAATTATGAGGAGGATGATGACCAATGGTAAATGTTGATATTAGTCATGTATTATTTAGAAACACAACTGTACAAACCTACTCAATTGATCTCATCTGATTAATAACATTTTAAGCAGTAACTGGTCCAGTGCCGTTAAGTAAGTGGAGGATGACCAGTAGTTATGCCAGCAAGTGCCAAGTATGATGAGGATAATGACCAATGGTATAGAGCTCAATTCCTTGTATTATCCAGACCTCAGGATGTTGATATTCATTTTATAGACTAACATTGGTTCGTGCGCTATTGTGTTGTTCAACTGTACACACAACATTTTCAGCTAAAATGTCAACCTTTAACCTCTTTCAAATATCCTTAGGGTGTAGTTATTAGCAGCTTTGTTACTGTTCATGTTGCTGGAAATGCTGACATATTGCTGGACTATTATATCCCTCTAAGGCAGGCATGTCCAAAGTCTGATTGCGGCCCTTGTTGTTCCGGTTTAATGTGGCCCCCCTGGTAATTTGGAAATATATATCTTTTGCGGCCTCCTGGGCCACTAAAGATATATACTGTATTCATCGGTGCTACCTCAGTGGGGACAGGGAGGGGGCAGAACGAGCACCATCAGATTACATACAAGAGAATCTCCTGTTTACTCAGTGGCATCTGTGCTAGAAAGTCCCGTCTTGTATTAAAGAGGCCGCCAAGTAAACGGGAGATTTTTCCTGTATGTAATCTGTTGGCGCTCATCCCATCACCCCCCTTTCCCCTCCGAGGCTGCACTGACGGCAATGGGGAGGCTGCACTGACGGCAATGGGGAGGCTGCACTGACGGCAATGGGGAGGCTGCATCGATGGGCACTGACCCTTATTTTGCTTCACAGTTCTTTTATTTAAATTTTATTTTATTTTTCCCTGAAACTTCCTTTTTAAAGTGAAGATGTGTGTTATACACCAATAAATACAGTATATCCCAATAACACACCCAAGCTCATCATTAGTCCTGAGCGGCGCTAGGGGATTCGTTGGGACCACAAAAGCGATAGAATTCTTGTTGAGCAGTGCTCCGACAAACACACTTGAATCAAATTTTTAATGGGTCAAAGAATGCAAAAATGGTCGACCCTCACGCATGTTCACTTCATCAAATCTGTCCCTCTTTGAAAAAAGTTTGGACACCCCTGCTCTAAGGGGAGAGCGATATGGAATTGTGATGATTGCCTGGATTTTTAATTCAGCTTTAAAGAAGCTCTTTTTGTTTTTTTTAAGGCCTCTTTCACACGGAGCGGTCCGTTTTGCGGTCCGCTCCGTGTGTCCGTCGGCTCAGCGGGGGTCTCCGCTGAGCTGTCAGGCGGACAGGGCGGTCCCCGCACACTATGCAGGGACCGCCCTGTCTCTCTTCTGCTATCCCCTATGGGGATTCGGATGGAAACGGACCGTCTGTCCGTTTGGATCCGATCCGTTCCACCGACGGAAGAAAAATAGGACATTCGTCCGTCCGAAAAAACGGATGCGGATCTTGCGGACGTTAGCGGATGCATCATTTTTTTGTCAGAGTTTAGAAATAGAACATGTTTTATTTTTTTCCAATGGAAAAAAATCCTATCGGAAATTCCAATCGTCTGTGTGGAACTCCGACGGAGAAAGAACTATCCATGCTCAGAATCAAGTCGACACATGATTGGAAGCATTGAACTTCATTTTCCTCAGGTCGTCGTAGTCTTTTACGTCACCGCGTCTTGGACGGTCGGAATTTGGTCTAACAGTGTTTATGCAAGACAGCTTGATCAGAATTCCAACGGAAAATTCCATCGGATTTTATCCAATCATAAAGTCCGATCGTGTGTACAGGGCATACGTTTCATTTTTCGAGAATGTTTCTTCAAGTTTGGTTGTTGCCTGATGAAGAACTACTTAGAAAACATATTGAAAAAGAATCACGTGGGTTAGAATAGGTTTCATCCCCTGACAATTCTCTGGGATTTTTTTTTTCTCCTCTAGGCCTTCTTCTCAGGTAAGTGCATTTCAATTGCAGTATAAACCAAATGCTCCAGAAGGGCACTTTGAGATAAATGATTCCTCCATTGTAGTTAGGTTTAAAGGTGTATCTCTGAGCATAATTTGGTTTTTGGCATCTCATCACCAGGTCACTGAAAAAATGTACATTGCAGATTGTAGTGTTGGAAATGGTAGACTGTTTTTGCTGACCAGCAGTTGATCCTACTTTAACTTCAGTGCTTTTTTGCAATCTTTTTTGTAATCTTTTACTTTTGGCGTTTCATTTTCTGACTTGTGGATGATATTCTTTTAGAAGAAACCTATGAACATTGCATAAAATACTGTTAATTGAAATGCCCCTGCAGCATGTATTATATAGTAAACATTTTTGGAAAATGTTTGTACTTACCTCAGACTAGGCCTTAAGACTGTTAGATGGAGAAGGCTTTTCTCTGTTTTGTGTTCAGCTTTCTGCCCGTTGATGGCACTAGTGGTGTCCGATCAGCCTTTTATAAAAAAATAAACATAAGTAGATGTAGAGGTGTGGACAAAGTTTAGCTTCCATTTAAGAAAAATTGCTATGCTTACCTCTCTGTGTTATACTTTGATTTGCAATTTCTGACCTAGTAATGGCATCAGGAATGGGACACCACTGCTGGAGGAAATCCCTGTGGTGCATGTTACTTGGTATATGTTGTTTGCTTGGCAATGCTGCTTTAGAACATTGCCGCGTTACATCTTACTTGTTCATTGCTGATTTGGGGATGTCTCCAGGAATAGGCATGTGCTGCTAGGCTGGCTAGAGGATAGCATTGTGTTGTAAGACCTAGGGAGGAAAAAAAGACATTACACTCGATACAATATTTACATACATAAAAAAAGATCAAAATACAGTTAAATTATTGAACTTTGGTCAAATTAACATGTAAATTTGCAAATGTTAGTTTTAATTCTTTAGAGATTTGCACTCCCTGTGGCTCCATTCGACCTAGGCCTGTAAATAACATTCAGTCACCAGGAGGAGCTCTCACTTCCATCCCACATGCTTGAGATTATTGCAGTGCCTTGCTGTGTGGGTATAAAAGGCCCATGCAGTGCAAGTGAATAAAGTCAAAATGGATCTTACCATTCTCACAAAACATCGTTATCCAATTTTTATTAAAGGGGTTGTAAAGGTTTGTTTTTTATTTTCTAAATAGGTTCCTTTAAGCTAGTGCAATGTTGGTTCACTTACCTTTTCCATTGATTTCCCTTCTAAATGTTTTTTTTCTTTGTTTTCTTTCTCTGAATTTCTTACTTCCTGTTCCTCCTCAGTAAGCTGTTCTGGCTGACTTTCCACCGCTCAGATGATGGGGGCAAGCTTACTGAGGAGAAACAGGAAGTGAGAGAAATTTAGACAAAGAAAAAAAAATTAAAAGGGAAATCAAAAGGAAAAGGTAAGTGAACCAACAATGCACTAGCTTAAAGGAACCTATTTAGAAAATAAAAAATGAACCTTTACAACCCCTTTAAACCACCGACTTTAGGCTTTCCTGGTTCACTTGCTCAAAATGTTGGCACTCCATCCAATTCCCAAATCCTAGCATTACCAGTACAACAGCAAGCCACTGACCACCAGAGCCCCACCTTAAATTCTAAAGTGTTTTCATTTCTAGTCTAGTCAATTATTTAGATTAGTTTAGGCTTTCTGGTTACTTGCTAGATGGCAGCCTGGAGATCCCAAACAAATCTCAGCAAACCAAACAGACCACCCAAAAAATTATACCACCACTCACTGTGCCCCAACAGGATACTGATAATTAATTTTAGTTAGTCAATTCATCAGCTTAGCTCTTCTTTGTTCACTTACTGAATAAGATGGCCAACCGGATGCCGTGTCTCTCTTCTGTGTCTCTTCCTTCCTGGACACCTAGGCCAGACAGCCAATCCATGTGTTCCTCTGCATCTCCTAGAGAGCATCAGCGTGGCTGCATTTTTTTCAGGCTGCAGAAAGTGCTGATGGGAGGTGGTCCAACATTGGTCCTTTTCTTCTGATATTACCATCATTGTTGCCTAGCAATACAGGTTGCAGACACTGCATGAAAGATGGGTTGCAGTGGCAACCATCATTCAAGTTAGTATCTTTCTGAAGTTGCTGTGCATTGATAGACTTGATTGGTATGAAATGGCTAGGGGCCCTGGTGGAATGATAAGCGCACAACAGCAGGCATGCCGTTGACAGGAAGTGATGGGTACAATTTCAGCCAAAAATGACAGACACCCCTCCCACCCGGGGAATTTTTACATCATTTTAAAGCCACATAATCCGGCCTCTGCAGGCCAGTCGGCCACTGAAGTAAAGCCCCGTACAGACGATCAGAAATTCCGACCGAGTGTATGCCGTATCGGAAATTCAGATGAATTCCATCGGAGTTTAACCACTTCCTGATGGCCGTACGACTTGGTACGGCCGCAGTGTGGATCCCAATTGCTGGGAGGCGGTCTATATACGGCCTCCAGCCACTGGGGGGGGGGGGGGCGCGTGAAAATAATAATAATAATAATAATTCTGTCCCCTATTTTGTAGGCGCTATAACTTTTGCGCAAACCAGTTGCTTATTGCATTTTTGTTTTTTTAGCAAAAATAATGTAGAAGAATACGTATCGCCTAGACTGAGAAAAAAATATGTTTTAAAAAAAAATAAATAAAAAATGGGCTATTTATTATAGTAACAAGTAAAAAAAATAGTTTTTTTTCAAAATTGTCGCTCTTTTTTTGTTTATAGCGCAAAAAATAAAAACCGCAGAGGTGATCAAATACCACCAAAAGAAAGCTCTGCTTGTGGGGGAAAAAAGGACGTCAATTTGTTTGGAGCCACGTCGCACGACTGCGCAATTGTCAGTTAAAGCGACGCAGTGCCGGAAGCTGAAATTTCACCTGGGCAGGAGGGGGGGTATATGTGCCCAGTAAGCAAGTGGTTAAATATAGAACATGTTCTATTTTACTCCAATGGAATACAGTCGGAATTCTGATGTGCTTTTGGTCGGGCAAAAAGTCTGATCGTGTTTACGCGGCATAAGATGTAACTAAGTCGGGGGGTAGGCTAGTAAGAGACTGTGGGGTTGATTTACTAAAGCTGGAGTGTGCAAAATACGGTGCAGCTCTGCATGGTAGCCAATCAGCTTCTTACTTCAGCTTGTTTAAGCTTTGGCAAACACAACTAGGAAGCCGATTGGTTTCTATGCAGAGCTGCAACAGATTTTGCATTCTCCAGATATAGTAAATCAACCCCTCTGTTTCTTTGCCTGGAATACACTTCAGCATTGCACTAGTGATGCATGTCCCTGTATCCTAAAAGGATGTATCCTGCAGATCTGCATTTGCCGGCTGCTAAACAGATCTATAGGTGTTTTGATTGTTACACAATATAAATTAATCTGGATGTTTATTAATATAGCCTTAAAAAAACGATTTACTTCTACAATACTCGACATTAGCTGGGTTTTACAGTTGTGCAGCTCTATGCAGGAGTCCCACAATATTTTAACCATTTCATCCCAATGTAATTAATAGGACTTCCTTCACAAATGTCAGGTTAATGTGATTTATGAAGTTTGCAGGTTCTACTTGCAGCTCTAAACGAACAGAGGTTTGTCCAGTTGGTGACACAAATTCCAATACCATCCTATACAGGACGCTTACAAAGCTTTTACTTCAGTCTTGTCACTATATTAGTGCGGCTATTGGCATAATCTATGCAGCATTTAGGTGACCTCTGATCAGGACACATATCTTCTAAACAGCTTGACTTTCAACAAAAAACAACTGATCACTTAAAAGATCACTAAAGGAAACATTTTTTTTTAGCTAAATAGCTTCCTTTACCTTAATGCAGTGCTGTTTTTATGTTCTCATTGTTCGTTTTTGCTTTGAAGTAGCTGTAATACTTCTCTGATCTCCACACTTCCTGCTTGTCTGGCTCCTTATGAAAAATCTCATGGCAGATTTTCACTGTGGTCCAAGCTGTGTGTCTAAAACTCCTCAGAACCAATCAGATTCATTTTAAAAACAAAACACTGCCCTGGGATTCAATTTAAAAACAAAACACTGCCCTGGATTTGTTTGTTTTTGTTCTGTCTCTCTCTCTACCTTACATAAACACAAAAATTATATGATTGATTTTTATCTATTTTTAATCATTTTTAAAAGGAATCAGTTAACTTTTATGTCTCTATACCCTGTAAACAGTCATTTCAGCAAAAAAAATGTTTTCCTTTAGTGATCCTTTAACCTCTAAAGTCAGGCTGTTTTCCTGACGGGAAATACACACGGCCGGGATTCCCAGCCAAATGCTCTCGTGGCAGTTTTCCTGCCGTGTGTCGTGTGTACGAGGCTTAAAGGGTCACTAAAGGAAAAACCATTTTTTGCTGAAATGACTGTTTACGGGGTATAGAGACATAAAAGTTAACCGATTCCTTTTAAAAATGATTAAAAATAGATAAAAATCAATCATATAATGTGCCTCTAGTTTCACTTTCGTTTTTAAACTGTTTCTGTGAAGTACAGAAGACACACAGAACAAAAACAAACAAATCCAGGGCAGTGTTTTGTTTTTAAAATTAATCTGATTGGTTCTGAGGAGTTTTAGACACGCAGCTTGGACCACAGTGAAAAGCTGCCATGAGATTTTTCATAAGGAGCCAGACAAGCAGGAAGTGTGGAGATCAGAGCAGAATTACAGCAACTTCAAAGCAAAAAATGAACAATGAGAACATGAAAACAGCACTGCATTAAGGTAAAGGAAGCTATTTAGCTAAAAAAAAAAAAAATCCTTTAGTGACCCTTTAAGGTTTTAGATTACTAGAGGCCAAGAAGGTTTTCTTGATCGGTCTTCTCCATATGATATGTGATCATTGCTTAATGTTTACTCGGCATACCTTTGATTAATAGGAAGCAGAATTTCACCATTATGATTTTCACATTATTCCTGTGTAGGAATATGCCAGCACAGCAGATTCTGAATGCCGCTAGCATATTTCTTTACCATTATACAGCACATCAATTCTAAAGGGTTGTGTTCTTCTTCATGCATTAGTTAGGTGAACCTCACCACAATACAATAGCTGTTTTCCATATGTGGATAATCTAAGAACACAGGCAGTCTTTAGAAATCATTTTGGAAAGAGTCGAAGAGTACAAAGACTTGTGCACTGATCATAGTATGACAGATTTGTTAGCCTAAGCAAAACATTTTCATAAATGATAGCATGCTTTTCTACAGAGAATTCGAGTGACAGCATCACATTGTACAGCTGTTTTTACCATTGTGAGAGTATTGTGTTCGATAAATCCAGATGTCTTTGGTGTTGCATTAAAGGCTAAGAGCCGGTTCACACGACTTTGGGGCGACTCGGCAAAGGCGACTTGAAGACAACTTCAGAGCGACTTTGCAAAATGACTTCTGTATGAAGTCAATAAGTCAATGCAAGTCACC